>JANJGK010000012.1:18636057-18648557 GCA_039081455.1 Macrobrachium rosenbergii | reverse complement strand
AGTTGGTAGTGTACATGCATATACACAGAAGGTTCACCAGCAATGTGTCAAACCCCCTGCACACAGTGTGCCATTCACGTCTATCTTGCACGCGCTACCTCGCTTCTACGACCCATACTTTCCAGTACCACTTTCACTTTTGTTTACAACCCCTCCTCTTCTCCTTCATCCAACATTTCTGAATTGCATATTCTTTTCACCATCCTCCATTATTCCCACATGATCGAACAACCTCAAAACACTTTAATCCATTTATTCACCTACAATAACCCTTTCCCAACTTCTATATACCCTCGCATTTGTTCTTGATCAGGTTTTCTTATCCCATGAATGCTTCGTAAACAATTCATCTCTGCAAATCCTAACCTCTTTCTATCGCATTTAGCACCCACTTGTTACTTACATAGAGGAGAGCTGGTTTAACAGTCCCTTCAAACATCCAAACCTTGGTTTCCATTTTCATCGCCAGTTTCCTCTCAATCTTTTGCTCCCATCCTGAAACCTTTTTTGCTTCACCCACTCTGACTCACCTCTTCCTCCCCTCAGCCTACAATCGATTGAAATCTTCACTCCAAAATATTTGTAAGAACCCAATACTTCCATTCTCTCAATTTCCGTATTCACAGTCTACCTAGTTCTCCTGTAGCTTTATAACCTTACTCTTGCTGACGTTAAATATAAACTTTTTCCTCGTACAAACACTATCAAACTCTATCATTAACCCCTGAAGTTTCTGTTTACTATCCTTAATTAGCGCTGTATCATCTGTCTCTGTCAGCATTAGCCATTTCGCATAAAATTCACGACCCCTCTTACTTACTACAACTCTGAACCTACAGATACTGTCCTTTATTCAACTCTGTATCATTGCCTCCATAAAGATATTAAGCAGCTACTGAGACATGACGCACCACTGTTTCACGTGACTAAACCAATCTGCCTCAAGTTTACAGACTCTTTAACTCCCTTCTTTAATATATTTTATGGCTCTAAACAATTTACCATCTAATACCATGCATTCTCGACACACTCCACTGTCTCTCTATCAATTATGTCATCAATTTTCTTTAGGTCCATGTACGCCCTATGCAGTCTTTTTTTTTTTTTACTTTCAAACTTCCCACAAAACTATTCCATAACAAACATGCACACACCTTCTTTCCTATCTAAACGCACACTGCTCTTCCCCTATCAAACCTGTAATCTCTCCTGTTCTCTCTCTCTCTCATTCTATTATCTGTTTATCTATCTTCTATCTATCTATCTATATATATACATATACATCCATATATTTGTATATACACACACACACACACACACACACACACATATATATATATATATATTATATATATTTATTTATATATTAGTAGGTCTCTCTTCTTTTCTCTTAAAACATTCGGACTTCCTTTTTTGGTGGAATTTTACGTTCCAGAAGAGTGAGTGTTCATAATAAAATTAATATGAGAACTCATGAAACTCCCAATGGGAGGAAGAACGATCCTGAACTGTCTGTGATTTATTCTTCCTGCAATGCTTTGTTCAGTTTTATTCTTTCATGAGAAATGATGATGGCGATAATCATCATCATCGTCGTCATCATCACCGGAGTGACGCAGAGCGTAACAATTAGTTCTAATTAAGATATTAACTTTTACAAAAAAAAAAAAAAGCTCCTTTACGAAAAAATATATTAGCATTTAAAATACCGATGGTTAAAATAAACCATTAAGGCAAAAAAAAAGTATAAACGGAAATTACTCAAAACTGATTAGCAAATTTTCCTTCAAAGTCGAGGAACTAAAGAAAAAAAAAATTAAAATTCTAACGACGAAAAGGAAAATCCTTGTCTGAAAAAGGACATCCATTAAGTTGCGAAATTCCCAAAACCGAACTTGGGCCGAAATGTCATAAGACTTCCTTCCACATGAAAGGGAGGGAAACTTCTTCCCCTTCCCAGAAGCCCAAAAGCTGCGGCAGACGGCTGCTGGAAACGGCTTCAAAAGTTAAATCGGACCTAAGAGTTTGTCTATTAGCCTGTCAAGAGAAGATTAAGTAGAAAAGTACTCAGATGGTGACATCCAGAATTAGGTTAGCTTTAGAAGTATCCGAAGTCATTAAAAGTTACATCTGAGAGAGAAGGGGAGAGAGAAGGGAGGGAACACTGCACAATCATGATAAAGGAAAAGTTCACCAAGAAATGAATAATATCTTTATCAAAAATAGCGAGTCAAGACTTCTCGTAAACATCGATGTTACTTAGATGTACTATATTCGTTTTTCTAGTAAAAGATTTTCCGTCAACGAATGCTTACCTCTATTTATGAAGAATGACTAATATAGGAGAGAATACTTGCGGAATGCAGTATAACAAAGAAAAAGCTATCTAAAAAAAGATCAAAAGAATTCTATACATACTGAATGCAGCTGATGCAGCCATCAATTTTAACTCCACTTATAAAATCCTGCTTATTTCACAAAATTATACCACAAACTACAGTTGTTACACGTAATTTACGTGTAACAGCTGTAGTTCGTAGTTTAGTATAATTCTGAGAAACAAGCAGAATTTTCAAAGGGGAGTTAAAATTGATTGCTGCATCAGCTGCATTCAGTATGCATAAAATTCTTTTGATTTTTTAAATAAGAAACATTTAAGAGGGAAACTATCACACGATGGTATCAATCAAAAAGAATTATAATGAGGAATCAGTCCTCACATAGTTATTCCTTACCCATATGACAAGTGTCTTCAGAAAGAACAGTTTCAGAGAGAGAGAGAGAGAGAGAGAGAGAGAGAGAGAGAGAGAGAGAGAGAGAGAGAGAGAGAGAGAGAGATTCATTTTACCGAATATTTCTCATTTACTTCCCAAAAAGCCTGCAGTAAATAGATTTTCACGACTTAGAATAAATATTGTTTTATGATACTGGCAAAAACAATATAACAGTTTGCCCGCACTGTTTACTCTTCAAACCATTTTATGAATCTTGAAATCGCTGAATAAGCGATGGAACTGTGTAAACATCAGGGATAATAAACTGTTTGCCGATGCCGCTGTCAACACCACTGCGCGAACATCATTGTTACCAAATTCTTACCATTTTCACTGCGTTAATTTTCACTGTCTGTTATCTGTCTGCTTACGCCAAATATGAACAACGTTAGGATAAACGTTGGCAAAAATGAATAGCTAAGTTGGAAGCCAAGCGAAATCCTGTATGGGTGAGGAAGAAGGCAGAGTATTTCTTCACCTACAGAGACTTCTTAATGTCGGTAAAAAATGAACGAAAATAGAAAGCGTCTGGTCAAAAAAATGTCTACTTCAGCCTTTAAAAGCCGTTTAGGAGTTCTCTTGATCACAGAAATAGATGGATAATGACCAATGAATGTCTCTAGGGTCCATTGGAGAATCTATAAAAAAAATCCGTCTAGGGATTTACAGTGACCCACAGGAATGTAACCCGACCGTTCCTGTACCCTGCGCACGAAAACGAGCTCGGAAGGGATCCATAGAATGAGTGACGTCACAACCTCAATAAGCGGATACAAGTGGCAATTCGAGTAAAATTATGGACGAACACTACATAAATATAAATAATATATCATCAACTTTAAATGAATATCATTTAAACTATATGGTGACTCAATTTCAATAATTTCAGTTTGAATCCATTTGAAATTGACATTATTCATGGGCAAAAGTGATGCAAAATACCCGCTTATTATTCGCAATATCTTGGAAACAACTTATAACCCGGGGAATTATGTCTGATAAGCGCAGCTGATCCTGCCAAGATTCGAAACTACCAATTTCAGGATGAATTTATAGGCAACAGAAAACTTACACATAACCAGCTACATCATATTTACACCAAAGGCTCACCCGTAGTGTATTGAACGCCAAAACACACATTGGTCCTCTTCTTGGATCTAAGGTGCTTCCATTCCAATACCTTTAGCATTCCATCTTGACATCACTAGGTAAGTTCCTCTTTTTCTTTTATGCAATATTAAAGGACAGACAGCGAAAGAGAATATGACTTACTGAAACATATGCACCCATGTTTCACGGAAGACTAACGAATCTGTTTGAAACTCCCCTCGCTGAGGAATTTTTGTGATTATATACAAGCCGCTTCAAAATGCAAACTCAACGAAATATGTACAGGAAAATTTCTGGCACGCATCGAGCTCAAGGTCTTACTGAAAAATAAGTTCAGCATGGTATATTCTATTTTAAAAGATACCGACTGATTTATTAAATTTCGTAAAATAGCGGCAATGGTTATTGGCGCCAATTACGAGTCATATATACACGTTTTATGGCGTAATTGGTGAGAATAGTTGAGAACCCGACCTATGCCAAGTCTGCCTTGCGTATACACATTACCCTTAGCGCCGTACCCTTCATAGAAGCCTGACCAAATTTACTCTGCCATCATCCCAGTGACAGTGACGTATGAATACGAGGCAAATACCCTCTTGGAATGTTCGCACCTGCTCACCCGTCATGGGATTTTCGAAGACGAGTGAGCAAGGGGGCAGTTTTTACAATGTTGGTACTGAAAGATGGAAACCCGATATATGAAAAAGAATGTGCAAAAGGAATACATTACTGCGCAGACATCATATCAGCAGAAGATATATATTTATCTTCTCTCAACCATAATTGTTTTTTATTTTCCTCTAATTCACCTAAAAAAATATATATATACCAAACAGAATTAAATGTACAAAGGAATTCACTGCATTAATGATAAACCATTTCTAGTTACAATTAATGCAGTTTTGACATGCACACACTTATATTTAGATATAGGCATATACGTATGTATATATACATATAATATAAAATATATATATATATATATATATATATATATATATATATATATAATATACATATAATATATATATATATATATATATATATATATATATATATATATATATATATATATATATATATATAACATATACACACAAAAACCGCCCACCCACCCACCCACACACATATATACATGTGCCTGTGTATTGTGCTTCAATAATGTGAAACTACAATAACGGCCTTAAAAAATGTGAAACTGCGTTTTCATATTCACAGCTGATAAGTGCACTTTTAATAAATCAAATAATTAATATTCCAGTCTTCCGTTGAAATACACAGAACATAAAATATCCCGTTTTGTTCCTATTTCCAAAAGTATGTCACGTGCTTCGCATCTTATTATTCTGAAGGTTAATCATGAGGTTAACGAAGGATCTATACACTACATATGGCAATGTTTAACAGAATTTAACTAGGTTAAACATTCATTGCGCAAATATGAGGTCACATCAAATTTATTTTCGGAAAAAAAAAAGACGGACTTTCCAAGTTCGATTCGAAAGTGGGGATAAACGTGAGGTCTGCACCTAGGAGTTGGCTGCAATTCATGGCAGATAAACTCATCTTTTAACTCTAAGCAATTAAAGAGACCGTAGACAGCGACAAAATATTCAGTATAAATAAACAAAGATTACAAAAACACCTTTTATTACAAAACCGTTGGAACAAAATCATAATTCAGTGAAAAAATATGGTGCACAAAAAATCATAAATCAATGAAAACATATGGTGCAGAAGAAATCATAAATCAATGAAAAAATATGGGGCAGAAAAAACAATCTCGGGTCCAAAAGATATACAGTATACCAAAAGATTCAATCATTTCCAGTAGAAAAACAAACAAAAATAACATATTAAAGAAAGAAAGTAAATATCTCGTGATAACTCTTTTAAATCCTCAGAGATCTTCAACACCTTTTTGTCACTGACCTGAAGCTCGAATATAAGTTAAAAAGGCAGAACTTACAGCAACCAAACGGATTTATCCCCAGTGATGCTAACATTAATATTAGAACACCCTCTCTGCCTACATACGAAGACCATTAGGGGAAAGCAAAATAAACGACACGTCACCAGGATTTCTAACAACTAATATTATGAGCATTTATTCATGAATTCATTTGATTTACAAAGAACAAAACAATAGCCACATAGAAAAGGATGGTCTGAAAAAAGCTGAACAATGTTGATAAATAATGCCGTTTTAGACTTCAAAGCATCGTACATTTATATATTCACACAAAGAGAGAGAGAGAGAGAGAGAGAGAGAGAGAGAGAGAGAGAGAATCTCAGGGATGAAAAAAAAAAAACTTGACCTAAATGCACAAAGGTTCCAAACACCCTCACCCGCGCACTCACAAGCATACATTAACGTAGCAAACGTGAGGTTGGCAAAGCGGGACAAAAAAGAACTAAAGCTCTCCCTTTAACTCCATCTCTTCAGAACACTTTCTCTCTTCAGGTCGAAGTGACGACTCACATGGCACAATGTCAAGTTGCACAGCAGTCAAAATGAAGTCTTGGGCTTCACTGGTCTAGTTTCTTCCAGAAAAGAAAAAAATAAATAAAAATAAACATTAGTTCAACACTCAGGAAGTGCAATCAAACGGAAGAGCCTAATATTGACAGAAAACTTGAAATTCTCTGTACACATCTGTCATGTTTGTTAAGCACATTCTCTCTATTGCATCTTTTGTTTTTTAAGCTACATCGTTTTCTCAATAGTCCGCTTGAAATATAGAAAACGCTTAAGTTTAAGGCTGAGATAACACTGGTAGCGAACGGGAACGGACGACGATGGTGATATTCAAGGTACGAGAACAAGTATGAAACTTACGATACTGCAAAAAGGTAGAAGGAAGAGTAGACTCACTCAACAGATGTTATGAAGGAAAACAATAATAAGAACTTTGAATCACGAATCACGAGAGTTCAGTGATGCATAAAAAAATGTGAAATATAAAAATGTTAAAGATTTAATGTAAGACTACAATTTTATACTAAAATCTAAGCACGAATAGCATATGGCAATAGCCATGTTCCAGGTATTACAGGAGAACCAAGGAAAATATCAGCTTACAAAAACATGCAAACAGACAGTATTTGTTTACACACACACATACAAACATATGTATAATACACACATATGTATATATATATATATAGTATATATATATATATATATATATTATAATATATATATATAATATATGAGAGAGAGAGAGAGAGAGAGAGAGAGAGAGAGAGAGAGAGAGAGAGAGAGAGAGAGAGAGAGAGAGAGAGAGACCAAATGAGGTCTTTCAATATCTAAATTCCGGCACTTCATACACTCGTAATTGGTGGTAACCCAACCTTGCAATTTGCGGGTCATTTTAAAATCTTAAAAAAAAAAATATTAAGAACCAAAAAGAGAAACAAACTATCTCCTAATCTTTATTCCCAACATTCTCCTCAACAAAAGGCTTCACACAGAAGATAAAGAAAGCCATCAGTGCAGACGAGGAACACTGAACCCAAAAACAAGGAGATAAAATAAGAGTGAAAGGAGGAATCGTTCCACTCCCACATATACACGAAGGGAAATGCCACAGCTAAGACAGGCATTTCCCACGGGGGGAGAGAGAGAGAGAGAGAGAGAGAGAGAGAGAGAGAGAGAGAGAGAGAGAGAGAGAGAGATAAGTTTAGCACAGTGAGTTGGCCTTCCTCGACAACGTAAACAATAGGGCCAAAACAATGGTGGCTCGACAGTATTGGTGCGGGGCATTTCTTCCCAATAAGCGGCAGTATTTCCTTATTTGTTTTTTAGTAGGCTTCCGAGTTGTGTTCGACTATAAGGGGCGGACAACAGCTTTTGGTTGCTGCTGCAATTGTTGAAAGGTTGGAATATAGGCTCCTATAATCATAACTAAATTTCAAAAGCACTGATTTCTACATACTTATATATACTGTATATATGTATATATATATATATATATATATATATATATATATATATATATATATATATATATATAGACAGATAGCCAGATAGACAGATAGCTACAGTATACATATTTATAAAAATACATTATATCATATATATATATATATATATATATATATATATATATATATATATATATATATATATATGAGAGAGAGAGAGAGAGAGAGAGAGAGAGAGAGAAAAAAAGACGCTTTCAATTAATATCCACATTTCTTCAGTATCCTTTTAAAATCAAATCAAAGCATGTCAGGATTGCCTAGCTCACCACCTCTGTAATACAACACCGTAATATTAACCACTGGGTATCCGCTTACGTTATGCAGCCACTTCCACTGCAACAGGAGCAGGTGGTCTTGTGGCCAGAGTCATGTGACACTAATCACACTAATCTCTTGATGAGTGTTTCTTGATTTAACAGTGATACAAAGTCACGCTACAGGCAAGATCACCATGAATGAAACAAAAGTACGCGCTTCGAATCAAGGTGCTAGAAAGGGTCAAAGGTCACCGTAATACATCTAAGTAGTTGCGTGTGCATAACTACTTAACTCTTTCTCTACGAATGAATACGTAATTAACGTTCCGGTGAGAAACAACCTCAATTTTAGGAACTGCTAACGCATAAGTTAAATAGCAATAGGTCCGCTTTTATCTGTCTGTTTAACACGAATGGCGTGAAATTGGAGGGCTATACATAGAGTTCATTACAAGAAAATCATGACTGTATGAGTTTTTTTAATGTGATGCTCTTGCGAAACCCTCCAGGTTTACCATCCGTTGTTCCATGCTATTTTCCACTTAGAAAATGCCTTTTTTTGCTTCACTAAGTTGTGGAAAAATACACACATAATGAAGACTGAATGAATGAACGTCTGCTATATGATGTTGAAAGCAAATGACTGAGTTATTTAATTTTTTTTTTTTGAAACTGAGGTTTTCGATTGCTAGAAGAATGACTTGGTTTACCTGAAAGTTAGTTTTTCAAGTTATGTTACCGTCCTTAAGTCCTTCTAGGTTACTAAAAAATCAGACATTTTGTTTGAAACCAAGTACTTTTAAATACAATATAACATACACACATCCACATACACACATCCACATACACACACACACACACACACACACATATATATATATATATATATATATATATATATATATATATATATATATATATATATATATATATATATATTTATATATATATATATATATATATATATATATATATATATATATATATATATATATATATATATATATAGTACTTATTTATATATCGAAAACAAACGCTGATTAACAAGACTTACAAGATACTTGACAGATTAATGTCAATGCTAATTTTGTGCTTCCTTTGTGATTATATATTTGGCTTAAAAACATGAGCATATAGCTGTATACATGTCAATCTACTCTAATATAGAATTACAAAATTTCAATCTTAGGTTCAGTGCTATATCCATTTTCACGAAACTTATGTTTCTCAAATGACTTTTGGTGGACTCCTCTGACTTTGGACAAAATGAAAAAAGCACAAACAGACAACATAACAAACATAAACACATGCAAAAACTTTAATGAATACGAAAATTAGGCTTTAATGAATACGAAAATTAGGCTTAAAATTTCCACAGACAATCCCAAACACAAAGTTTTAAAAACAGAACCTTAATGGCTCGCGTAATCATATCCAGCATCTTACTCAATCCCGTGATAAACCAAATTCTTGAAAAAAGAAAGAAAGAAAGAAAGAAAGAAAAAAAGATTATATGAATTATGGATAACGGAAACAGGGAGAGAATGCCGACGCCAGCAGTAAAAGATGAAACATTTCCAAAACGAGAGGAATACTTGACGACTAACCTTCACAGAATAAATGTTGGAGGTATTAGCCAGTGGATGATACAAGGCTTACAATGGTATCACCAGAAGAGACAGCAAGTATTCTTTGAAAGATTATTCTTTGAGGGTACGGTAAATCATTAATGGAACTGCCTTTGGTTCCTTGCTACCGGGTATAAACAAAGTAAGAAATACTCCCGATTATTATTATTATTATTCAGAGGGTGAACCCTACTCATAATGTAACAAGCCCACAGGGACCACTGTCTTGAAATTCAAGCCGCCAAAGAATATGGTGTTCATTAGGAAGAAGGAAGAGTAGGTACAGGGAAATACAGATAGAACATATCTCACTGATTAAAAAAAGAACAAATAAATTAATATATTAATAAATTAATATATTAATAAACAGACAAAAATGTATTAAATGAAAGAAGCACAGTATTAGGGTAGTAATAAAAAAATTAGTATTCCAAACAGGGGAAACAAAGCCACAGTAATTCGGATGAAAAACCTGACATACATATCAGAGGAAGAAACGTTTAACATGTTAATAGGTGAAAGATCTTCAATTACACTTCCATTACTCGAATTAGATGGAAGTGATGACAAATTAATATGCGGCATTCGTCTAGAAGCAATAAGTTAAGTATACCTTAGTTTAACCAGACCACTGAGCCGATTAACAGCTCTCCTAGGGCTGGCCCGAAAGATTAGACTTATTTTACGTGGCTAAGAACCAGCTGGAATCCGAACCACATTATACCGAGAAATGAATTTCTGTCACCAGAAATAAATTCCTCTGATTCTTCATTGGCCGGCTGGAGAATCGAACGCGGGCCCAGCATAGTGCTAGCCGAGAACGACATCGACCCGTCCAATGAGGAACTGTAGAAGCAATAAACATGACTAAGGTTGAATGTGAATGACAGATAGATAGAGGAAAGGGAAGCAAAAATATGTAAGGAAGCATCGTTAGCAAAACATCGAGATGTTGGGAGAGCTGAGAGAAGAATCAGACGAGAGATGGCAACTGAAGAGACTGGCATTGTTTAAATCCCACCATGGCGGTAAGAATTAATTTAATTTTTCGTACATATTTGCTAAGATATACTAAGGTATACTAAGATATGCTAAGATATACTAAGATATACTATCTGTCCACCAGGAAAGAAGAGAAGAGGAAAGAAGAAAAGACTAAAGTTATATTTACAGAAGTTTAAATACCCATCATTAACCTAAAGGCTATGAACAATGCCGCCTGAACACAAAGTATATCCTTTAAAAATAGCAGCACTAACAAAGTGTAGGCCCACAACATGAAAAACGGGGTCGAAGTTAAAAGGACACTATTACTGAAATCCGTAACATTATTTCCAATATGCAATACAGAGACTATTAAAAGGAATGGAAAGCACTTCGGAATACGAGTTCCAAGAACTGGCGCGGCCTCCATAACACCTATGACCTTTCCGTTAAAACCTATCAACAAAACTGGGAAAAGAATTTCTGGATGCGTAAACAATCCCGCTATTCGAATAAAAGTCGCAGCTTAAAAGCAGAACCGAACTGTAGCGAGTTACGAAAAATCTGGAACAAGAAACCAATAACAATACTGGTAACATGTACAGTGACCGCAAAAAAAAAAAAAAAAAATAAAAAAAGCTGTTGACACATGCAAGCGGAAACGACGACCTGCCAACTCCTTCGTGATCTTAGAAACTTTAGAATAAAATCATAAGTATATACCTATGTTGGCAGAGTAAAATAAGCTCTTTATGTTTTAAAAATCTCACCATGAGGTAGAAAAAGCAATAAAAAATGATCGCAGTTAATACCTTAATTCCACTATATACAGTTGAACTCAACTTTCAACACTTCTTGTTTCCCCAGCTTTCACAGAGTATTTTTTCTTTTTTAACCCAAAGCTTAACAGACGGAAGGAGGAGAAACTTTCTGGTCTTAATTGAATCTGCCAGAGGTCTGGAGCTATTGCATTTCACAGATAAGAAACGCAAAGCCACCTCACAGGAGGATGATGTTGGTTTGCAAGTGTAATGGGATACGCAGACGATTTTAATTCTTGATGAATTTGTTTTACACGAGTCTCATGCTATAACTATACCTTCTTCTGTTCATGTACAGTTTCGGAACTGCGCCTGCGTAAAGCATAATCAAGACAAATAAAAAGGAACACCTGTCAGATGAATGTCGCTACACGACGTACAATTTCAGAATTAAAACAATGAGATGACTTAAAGCAGAACATACGCTGAAGGCAAATAAACAAAAATGGCTAACATCTCATGTAAAACTGAGAACGGTTTTGACACACAAAATAATTCAAACAGGAACAAATACTTATTTCATACATACACACACATTCACACATAAAAAAGTTCCGTAATAAAGGGACATCTGTTTCCAATTTCTTGTGATGAGTTATTGTTACTGTGACCTCATCTCCTTCGTTGGTAATTTCCAACTACATCCCAAAGACAGCAACGTTCTTCTACCTATCCAGAATCTGGTAAACATGAACGTGTATCAATAAGCTACAGGAATGTTTGCATATCGCAACATAGAACTTAAGTCCTTTTATGACTAGAAAGTTATTTTGATGCCTGATGCGAAACCTGTAATTATAAAAGCTTCTCTTTTCCTGGAATTACACATTAACGTATTCTAAAATAAACAACAGTGTGTGTGGGTCTGAGAGAGAGAGAGAGAGAGAGAGAGAGAGAGAGAGAGAGAGAGAGAGAGAGAGAGAGAGAGAGACTTGA
>JANJGK010000012.1:18606057-18628557 GCA_039081455.1 Macrobrachium rosenbergii | reverse complement strand
CATCTTGAAGGCTTGAAGTCACACTCAAAATCAAAATCCGAAGTTATCTTAACAGGAGAACACAAGGACTAATCTACGACACTTAACCTAGTTACTCTACAGACTAAAAAAAAAAATAAATAAAAATAAAAACTTCAAGGGTAGAAAAAACTCACACAAAACAATTGGCTACTAAAAAACTCAATAATGTCTATGGAATTTGTTTTTCCAATTTCTCCGAATGTCACTCTGTTCGTATGGCTCGTGATGCGAGTTCACTTGAGCACCTCTGAATTTCATGATCAATTGGCCACGAATTTTGCGGCTTCAGGGGTGCAAGTGACTTTGTCACGTTATTATAGGAATCTGCTTATAGGAAGAAGAAAAACATTTGAAAAAAAAAATCATAAAGTAGGAGTTTACAGTATCATAGACGCATAAATATTATAATAATAAAAAATATGGCAATAATAAAACATAAGAACAAAGCGAAGCATGGATAGGAGCAAAACCATATAATGTCTTCAACTAGGGTTAAAAAAAAATTAACCAAAGACAAATTCAGAGGAGGACCGCCCACCCTCCCCCCCCCACAAAAAAAAGATTCTTAAGAAGGATTTACATAGTCTCAGAGGCCCAATTCCCCAACCTCCCGGAGGGCCAATATCTCTCAACTTTTCACACAGCGCGTCAGGCAAAACATTCACGTTCTTTAGGAGATATTCTGACTGTATAAGCCAAAGATAATATCATTTATTTTAGCAGGTGGTAGCTTCTCCTAAACAGATAAAGAATAAGGAATAAAGAAAAATACGTATAAAAAGAAATTGCCTTCGCCTCAGCTGTGCCGACACATTTCTGGCAATACTCTAAAGAACACCCCCACGCAACACACTGAAAATATTATCCTCTTTGGACTGCGAATTTGTTTGCCACAAATTCCTCTAAGTCATAAAGTTTAAAAGGAAATATTTCTACAGAACAACGGCTTCACGACAGAGTTTTCACGCAGCTAACTTTAGGGAGGTAATTCAATAACCGTTCCAATGGACGGACATTTAATCTATATGCAGCATAATTATTCTGGTTTATACTACGAGACATTAGTTTCTCGCACTGCGAAATATAATTTACGGTTTGGCAGAGTTTTCTTGCGTCTGTGAGAGCATCTCATGAAAACCACAGACCAGCTTTTTTTTTTTTAAATATTGTTGACGAGAAGTAAAATTTTCAAAAATCTCTAATAGTTTGTCTGTTACTGAATATTTTTCACTCCGAAGTATTAACGCATAAAATAGCAAGGGAAACTAAAACCCAAGCCAGGAAGTAACAGATAGATATGAAAATTAGAAGTTACGTATTCAGGCATCACAAGTATTCATCAACTGATGTAAATAAAGAAAGAGTGCATAAAATCTCAAACAGTCTTATCTATGATTTAAACAACTCAAAATCAATTATCTCCCAATAAGGGATATAACTGATTATATCCAATTAAGAGAAGCGTAAACGCAGATCTAAATCAATAGTTCAAACACAAATTATCTCTGTTTTGACTCTTGATTGACATGTTTCATTTCTGACACACATAAGGCATGAATCTTACAGGCTACCATTCAATATCAAAACCACAAAATTTTCAATATTCCGGTTCTAAATTCTCCTTTTTAAAGAACGCCACCAATTTTTACCAGAGCAAGTTTTCTTTGGCAGCACCAGTCATAACTGTATCTCTACAGTGATTAGCCTATTCCTATAACTATCTCCAAAAAAGGTCGTCTCCTATCCATGTCACACTCCCCCACATGAAATATTCGACTTACTGAGAAATTAATGCATCCAGTCTTAAGATTTCTCACATCAAAAGTTTCAAGATACGCTGTATATCATTATGCTGGCTTTACCTTCATCCTAAAAAAAAAAAAAAAAAAAAAAAAAAAATTATGCTTTGACAAGCAACTTATGTTTTCCACATTTCTGCGTTATTTTTGCGATATTAAAAAAAATTAAAAAATTAAGCAGTCTGCAGTTCCGAAAGTCACAAAGATCACCTTCACTTAAAAATACGACTGGCATAATAAACCTGCGATGTTAAATGATGTAAGTATAAAGCAAACCGAAAGAGAGAGAGAGAGAGAGAGAGAGAGAGAGAGAGAGAGAGAGAGAGAGAGAGAGAGAGAGAGAGAGAGAGATTCAATCGTCCTTGAGAATTAAAACACACCTGATTTTCCTTCGCCTGGCACTTCCTACCACAAAATGCGCATCATTCCCATAAATGTCAAAAGCAAGATCATAACTTATCCAAATCTCTCTCTTTTTACAAAGCCTGGCAACCCCCGTTAAAGAATCCTTGCAACACAAAGAATTTTCCTTTTTACAGCAAATGAAGATTTAGGTCACTTGGTACGAGATAAAGAGACAGCATCCCGATGATAAAGTTTGCACCACATAACTGCCATGGGATTACACAATGATCTCGATTGTAAACAGATAAAAAGCCTAATTTCGATTAAAATGTTCACTTTGATCCATGTCAGCTCAAATTTAAGCATAACAAATATTTAGAAAAACTTTTGAAAAAGCTGGTGGAATATTTGGGTTGGGAAAAAATATGGAAAATAAGGAAGCGAACGAGCCATTTAAATATAAAAAGTCCTTATGAAGATAAAGGTGGATACTGGAAACGCGCCAGTGTTTGTTTACGTAATGTTCGAATGTGTCTAAACAATATGGGGATTGACACTGCGAGCGTTCCCGTTTCTCACCCCCTTCACCCCGATGGGGACCCTGACACGAGCTGTCCCAGCGAGAAAACATTTGTCATTGTTTTTCTGTCTTATGCCAGAGTGCCAAAACATCTACAGCACTTGCTGGCACTCACGTATTCTCGCTACAACTTCCTTCACTACACGCACCCATAGTCTCTGATAATTTCGCTCGTCAGGTGGCAACATCACTTTCTTTAATCGGACATTTTTATCTGGATACAATATCAGTACTGCCTTCTCCCTGTGATATGTTTTTCCTTTGAATTGCATTTTTCTGAACAATTTCTTGGTGTTCGTTTCCTGCTTTCCCCTTTGATGCACTTATATATAAAATAAACTACGACAAAATTGATCAAAGTGCTTGCAACTCTGGACCTCAAACAGCGACCAGAAAAGTTTGAGTAAAAACAAAACGCTTACAAATGTTCAACCATCTTTCACCATACGCAAGAACATCAATCCGAAAATACCCTACCTTTAACCCCAAGGACCCGCCACTGCATGCTCTCCTAACTACCTAGTGTCAGTTTTCGCATTTATACTTTCTATTCTACAGCTACTTTTCACAAGGATCTAAGTTTAAATACAAATGCAAGCTTAAAAATTATCCAAGAACGAAATAGATAGTGTTAATGAAGATGGAGTTTTTCAACGGAATCTACAGTAATCGGGGGTTGCTACAGAGAAGTGTTACATCATCTTTGCCTTTGCCCTCTTCATGCACTTCATTATGAAAGAAGTGGTCACAGATGGAAGAGAGGGTTCAGAATGGGGCAAAGATAGAAACTTGACAGATTTAGAATAAGCAGGTGAAGCTGTTGTAATCAGCAAAGCACCACAGAATCAGAAGATTGCATAAAAGAATCCAATATACTTCCAGAGGGACGAGACTCGAGATAAATCTAGGAAACGGAAATAGTGAAGAAAGAGTCTGCACGAAGGGACAATCGGCAAGCTGAAGAACATTTGAAAATTAAAAAGACTGAGATCGCTTGATGAGGTAAGATCTTATTGGTATACGGACATGAATCATAAGACAATGAAACCACATCTAAAAGAATTATTTGCTATCAGAATAAAGAATATTAGGAGTCAGAGGAGAGGACAGAGTGAGAAATGATGCCACAAAGGAAATTACGGATATTTCGTATGCAGATAAGGTAGTGATGACGGGGATATACAGGTGGCTTGGACATGTCCTTCGCTTCACACCTTAGGGAATAATACATGATAGCGTCAGTGTGGCTCCAGTGGGCACCAGTAGAGTCAGTTAGAAGATCAAGACCTGTTTGGATGAGAGCCATGAGACCGGAGGCTGAGGATGAGTGGTGATTTGCGGGAGATGAAGCGCTCGAAAAACATGAGTGGCGGAGTATCACAGAAGCCTTTTGCGTTGCAAGGCCTTGGAGGCGACGATGAAGAATTTAAAAGATATATAACTGTTGGCTTTAATCTCTGATTTGCTCAATTCCCTAAATGAGTGAACTGGGCACTATTTACGTAGCACTTGGAATTGATGTTTTGAGGGCATTCATTATCGTCCTCGCCACTTTCCTCTTTTACAAAAGAAAAAATAATTTTAATATAATTGACATTACAATTGGTTTTTATTTAGGTGAGCAATAATACTGTAATTATATCTCATTTTGTAGCACTGATTTCATTTAACCAGGAATATGTTCTAAAAGGAAAACACCAATATTCACTGGAATCCTTACTGTTATCATTGTTCACTGCTGCTTAACAAATCCTAGGTGCTACTAGCAATTTCACAATAATCTTTACCTTCATTTTTTATCAGTCTTCTAATACAGATGCCCGCCAGAAAGCAGCCATAAAATATCGATCTATTCCATCCTTTATTTTGTAATGAGACTAATGTCAGTCGACAAAAATAAGTCAATCCAAGCTCTCAGACTGTTAATCCGCTGGTGGTGCTGCTGTTTCTACAGCTGCTACACTCATCCATAACTCGTGATCAGAGTCCCTTACTTTATACCCGAGTTCCGCCATCTCTCGCGCCTTATTACTTGCAGGAGTTACGACCTCTTATCCGAAGGGCAAAGTCCTCAACGCCATTGTTCCTTTCACAAGAAACCCCGTAAATACCTTTCGTAAGAGGACTCTGCACTTGGCCAGAAATAAATTGTAGCCAAGAACCAAAAGTGGTGTCTGGAAGGAAATCTTTAATTACACCACCGTTGCCTTCGCGCGTGCGCGTGGTGTGGGTGTGCGCGCGTGTGTGTAAGTGTATGCGTGTGTATGAGAGAGAGAGAAGAGAGAGAGAGAGATAAAATGCTATCCTTCACAGGGAAAAATGTGAGTTCATTTGAGATTTTTTAAAATAAAATAATAGAGCTTTCGATTCCTATACCCAATAACCTGGCGTGAGGCTTCCTGTCTGTCTTAATAACTCCTTAATAACAAGCACCAACTCCACCAACAAAAACATGTAACGGGTCCCGTTGAATCTCCGTCCTTATTCAACACTCCAGACTTCTTCCGAATATGCTTGCCTATCGAGATTTGAGCAGTAATATAATTAATATGAAAAATCAGTAATAAACTAATGATATAATCAAGAAGTCAATGATAAATCAATAAATAAGTACAACTAAGGCATTTAATCAACATACGTCAACGCTGAACAAAAAAGATAACAGCCTTCTTACTTAATTCCTTATTAAAACCATTTTCAGTGGCTCTCTCATTTTGCTTTTCTTCCCAACATATTGCAGACATTTGAAGAAATTTGATTTGTTATCAAATAAAGTTTCTGCAAGTGCTCATTCATGTCAAAACATACATACCTACATAAGCAAATATATACACTTCCACAAGTAAAAATCCACTGCGAGATATATATATATATATATATATATATATATATATATATATATATATATATATATATATATACATACATACATACATACATACATATATATATGTATATATGTATGAATATGTAATGTAAGCTCTTATACCTAAATTATATTAATATATACATACATACAACACACACACACATACACACACACACACACACACACACACACACATATATATAATATATATATATATATATATATATATATATATATATATATATATATATATATATATATATATATATATATATATATATATATATATATATATATATATATATATATATATAGTTTGTATGTATGTACATGTATGGGTAAGAGAAAATGAATAACAAGCAATCCCGAACTCCATATGACACTAATAACGTAATAAGACCTGAGAACTTTGAATGAAACAAAAAATACGATAAAACGTGACCGACTCATTCCTAAATTCCACATTCCTGAACCTACCATGGTACTGAGAAACATGACATATAAGCAGTCCTAAACACCTTAATAAATGAGGAATGACATTCTAAGCATGAAATAAAACGTTCAACAAAACAAAAGCACAATCACGAAGCTACTATCAGAAGGGGAAACATGTCCAACACACAAGCCAATTCTGAGCTTCAAATTAACGGTAAAAAGTGAAAATGCAATCCTTAATTCGTTAACAAACGAGAATTCGATGCAATCCTGGATTCTATATAGAGATGAAAAAACAAAAAAAGACTAATTTTTTTTCACGAAAATGAGAAACTTTAAAAACTGAAATCGTAAACTTGCCATTAATTGAGAAACATGTCAGAGATGCGATGCGAAATTCTGCATGAAACTGAGAAACATAAATATAAGCAAACACTCCTAAGTGCCAAACAAAGTACTGAATCCTTCTTAGCCCAATCATGATTTCAATGCAGTTCTGAACACAACATTACCTGAGGAAGGTGACAAAAAATGTATTCCTGAAGTTCGAACGTGACAAAAATGTAATCCTCAACACTGCATTAATTGATACAAAGGAGAAAATACAATTCTGAACTCAGCATTTAATGGGAATAACGACAATGCACAGCCCTGAATTACGTTTGTGAATGAAAAAATAATAAATGCAACCCTGAACTCAGCATGAAAATAAGAAATTGGACGAATGTCCAAAGACACTAAACATCATTGTATCCAGTGGAAATAATAAAAAGAACTTCCTATGCAAGAGAGGAAAAAATAGTAAGATATAACTTGTAAGTTCTGCACAACGAAATACATTCATGAAATAGATTTTCCAGCGGCTGCCGTAATTTACGTAAATTTATGCAAATGTCTTGCCGGATGCAAAGAGAAAAAAATCTGGAGTCCCACTTTATGTATGAACAAGCTACACAAAATTGAGGCAAGATCTAAGTGGAAAAAAAAAGTATATTGAATCAATACGCTCCACTAACAGTCTTTGATGAATATGTTTCACTTCAATGACCTACTAATATTTAGTTTGAACTTCACCACTGAAAAACAATGTATGATCCCCGATCGGGAAATATAATACTTTCGTGGGTTGTACACAAGAATGAAAGGTCAATGTAACGTTTGTGAATTAAGAAAATCGCTCGTGGCTTTCAGATAAACTTTAATGGCCGTGTCATCAATTACATCAATATGGACGTTGAAATTACAAGGAAGGGGCTTAAAATGAAAGCGACGAAACAAATGACCTTAATGAACTCCATTAATATCAGGGGCTCTTGAAGATCCCAGTAATTTACGAGTTTTAACCTGTCAGTCTTACAATGACCTCGTAAATTCCGAAAGCTCTGCTTGAAATTGCATCGGATCCTGTGAAGTCATACACAGATTAAAAGGATTTTGCTTCAAATGGAATCATCAACCGGTCACAGGTATGTTTAATAACTTGACACTTATGACCTTAGCAACAGAAAAGGGCAATTTTCTGATCATGAACAATAACAAAATGATTCATTCGATATCCTGTAATCAGCCCGAGTTGTGTGCCGTATGATTAACCCTTTAACGGCCGGTCTACAAAACCTTCAATGAACCCGTTCAAGTGAAGGGAGTAATTTCCAATCATTTGATTGAAATCGTGCAGTAAAAAAAAAAAAAAAAGTGATTAAGAGAAATTTGACTATCCATTATCCACCTGGAAAGGAATGCATAAAAATACTGAAATATATACCAGAAACCAATAACTGCACAAATATTGTTCTCTCTCAGAAATCGTTCTAGAGTACATCGAGTACAACCTGCCCAATGGGAGAAAGTGTGATTTATACTATTGCAAAGAGAAAAAAGCTTTCTGGCCAAAACACTCATTGTCATTTAGCAATTTAAAAACAACAACTACTCTCTCTCTCTCTCTCTCTCTCTCACTTCTGTGTTCTCAATTCAATTAACCTGATAATTAAGGTATTTATACATATCCTGGTGTCTGATGATTGAGGGTGGGGTCCAGGAAGTGTATGAACTTGGTATATTCTCAACATTTTGGATATTGGTTTCCGTAATTTTTTCCGCTAAAAGAACTCGCCGCTGATGATTGCCATGAAACAAACGGTGAGCCTGTTCAGATGTGGTGACATTTTGGCAGAAGTGTAAGAGCACTGTCACTTCCAAAAGCAGTAAGCGCTAGGTCCAAAGGGTGATGAATCTCACAACAAAATCTGAAATGCCCTGTACACTAGTTAACTCCCCGAAAGGAAGAAAACTGCAAAAATCTGACCTACACACTGGCTGCTCTAGCGTGAGCGTTGAAGATGGATTAACGCCACCTACGAGCGGCACCAAACTTATCATTCTAATGGAAAAAATGAGAAAGAAGAAGCTACTTGATGAATCTAAAAGTAGCCAATTTGTGATTAATATCACGGTTTCTATTGGTTATTACCTTGGATCATTCTTAACACCATTATAAAGAGAAATCAGGCATATGCAACGGGTATTTAATATACTGCTTATGTTTCGGGTGGTCAGAATTCCTCATCAAGAGTCCATATACTCAAACACAGATCATGTACAATGTTTCGAAATTGTTTAAATTTCCATGATCTGAATTTAAATGTCTTAACTCTTTCCTTTACAAGAAGTATGAGATAAATAAACTTTGCTGTTTAGGACATTTCATGTTCCGCGACTACACCTCACCCATCAGGTTAAAATAGATCGAGTAGAGTCGCACTGGTGGTATTAATCTTAGGCATTGTAGTTTCTCATTATCACTCCATGAAGTAAGACGAATAAATTTCCATTTACTGTCATCAACAGCCTCAAGCTTTTGAAGTGCTATATCTTCCGCCCAACTCTGAAGATCAGAGACATTAAGCATCCAAAGTTATTATGCAGAAACGAAGGCAACCAGATTCTGATTTGCAATGGTTGTACTAAAAGAGAAATTATATTAAAGATTAATAAACTCTGAACAATAGGCAATAAGTATTCACAAAGACAAAACGTAAATGCTATATTTTCCAACGTTACTTTGTTCTAAATTGATGACAACGGGATCCTGACTAGGTAATGCCCGCAATCCTTATTCCTTGTGTCCGCAAATCTTTCAGTTAAATTTAAATGAGTCTTTAGCCCTCAGCGCACCCAGCGTTCAGTCCTAAGTCAACATGATTTGGGGACCCCAACTGGCATAGTTACCTACTTAAAAAATAAAAAATTCTGAGAACTATACCATGATCATCTTAAGGTAACAGTGTGATTGTCATGTAAATTGTTCTAAAATTAATAGCTTTTTTCGAAAGTTCTGAGTTTCCGTAACCAAAGCAAAACTGATGGTTCCTGATTAAATTAACATGCTGAAATGTCAGGAGCAGAATCGAATGGTCTTGGTATACCTGTTAGAGTAATAACATATTCAAAACCTACATAAAAACTTAAGTTGTTGGGTATACTGCTAGTTCTTTATCATATTAAGAAGGAAGACAAAACAAAATGCTGGAGCAAAAACGTTAGATGACATAATAAGAGATTATGTAAACAACGCCCTTTGCCAGAAAACAGGACGTAAGCCCAGATTGACTCTTGAAGTTATCTTCAAGCCAAAGAATATAAAGGAAAAGTTTTCCAACTTCAAAAACAGGATACCGAGGAAATACAGTTGTCTTGTCTATGGTCTATAAGTGTAGATACTGTAATGCAATTTATATTTAGATATTAAAACAGCAGTTTCGGGTCCATGCCTTGAAGACTTACGCCGATCAAGCAGAACTGACCACTTAAAAGACATTTACTGCCATTCACGAAAATTCCCGTCAACATGATCATCCTCTGCCTACTGACTCTTATTCATAATATGGACGTCTTTGTTTACTATATTTTATGGCCTCTTATTCCTCTTGTGACTTTTTTTGCATCTATCGGTTTACAGAGAAGTTAAGTTGAATGTTCCATTTTTTACTTGTACTTTAGTATGAATGTAAAATGCTTACACAAGTGCTGATCTACCTATACCTCGTTTGACTCAACTATTATATATGTATGTATATATATAAATAATGTATATATAATTTATATATATATATATATATATATATATATATATATATATATATATATATATATATATATATATATATAATATCGTGTGTATGTATGTATGGATATGTTTGTGCGTGTATACATATATATTTACGTGCACACACATACATACATATATATGTGTGTACAAACTTCTTTGTAGTCTTGCAATCAGACAAACTGCATGATCCTTTATTCGCCTTTTCACTAAAACAAAGGTGTGATGATTTATGTAAAAAAAACGCGAAAAAAATATAAGATCGCTCCACACAATGTGAAGGTCTCGCTCTACGAGAAGTTTACTTATCTGATTTCAACGGCCTTAGTACTAAGTTATTGTACCTGGGGTTACCAGGATGATATCTACCTTAGCATGGGTAATCACTCCTCTTCAGACGAATAATTATCTCAGCCTAATCGGTAAATTACGTGAGAGAGGGAATGGCCAGTCTAAATCTACAACACCTTGGCATGCTTCTTGACACGCTGCGGGGTGCCAAATTATCTCTAAACGACTTTCGAGAACAAAAGGTGTGTGGAAATCATTTGCAAAGTCGATGGAGTATTTTCTTATATCCGTCTTTCCATCGATGGCTTTTCCCATTTAACGAAGAGTCGTAAGCTACATAAATATCAAAAGCTGCAGTAAAATACCATCGACGAGAATACCAATGAAAATGAAAGCCTATAAATCAAATAAATACTCTCCAAGTACGTTACAAGAGCATCCACTGGGCAAATGTACTGCCCAATTTAAAATCATGGTTTTATCTGTGATACCATTAGCAACAGAGAGAGAGAGAGAGAGAGAGAGAGAGAGAGAGAGAGAGAGAGAGAGAGAGAGAGAGAGAGAGAGATGTCTCTGGGCTTGGTTAAAAGAGACCAGTGATAAGGCAAATGTTTAGGACAGTTTGCAAGTCCCTTTAAACACGAACATTCCTGACGGGAGAGAAAACGCCATGCCAGATGTCCCTAGTGTAGCTACTTCGACTGAGAGATGTTTTCTCTTCGACAAAGCCTTTGCCTCTAGAGCCATTACCCTTTAAAACAAC
Organism: Macrobrachium rosenbergii; assembly: GCA_039081455.1. Classification (NCBI taxonomy): domain Eukaryota; kingdom Metazoa; phylum Arthropoda; class Malacostraca; order Decapoda; family Palaemonidae; genus Macrobrachium; species Macrobrachium rosenbergii. The sequence continues at coordinate 18,617,346 of JANJGK010000012.1, read as the reverse complement.
ACTGCGATGTAAACACACGAGTGTGCAGGGAAGGGTCCCTTCAGCTGTTAAAAGATAAATGTAACAACTAGCATACGGGTCACTGGGAAACCTAAAACTAAAGCTAAATAAAAATAATGAACACACGAGAAACCGCAAATACAATAACACAATAATTAATAATGATTCTTTCTAATTTATATACTCTATATAAATATATATATATATATATATATATATATATGTTTATATATACACAAATATATATATATATATATATATATATATATATATATATATATATATATATATATATATATATATATATATATATATATACGCCATGCAAATATATCTCATCTAAATCATTAAAAAAATTTTCAGAAAATTACGGAAACATATCATAAACGAAATATTAAGTAGTTTACAAGTCATTCACTTTAATATAAAGTACACCATTAAGTCACAAGGAAAAAGGGGCAAAATTTCTCAGAATTCACAATCGTGTTCTTTCTTTCTCTTTTTTCCCCTTTTGGTCTACAGATTACTAATAATACTTTCATTTTCGCCATCCTTACAACCCTCTTTTCAGGGCGTGAAACTGTAGACAGTTCTGTATGGCCTCCCTTATGTAGTGGTAACGTATGGGAACGATTTTCCCTTTCACGGGTTGTTATCGCAGATGGAGGTGGTCGTAGGTGATGGAGGATTGAGATGTGATGTATCTCTCCTCCATATTTTATGTCTCACATACTTGAATTATCTCATAAATTATCACTCAACTGGCACTTTCTGGTCCCCCAGTGTGGCGCATCGATGCACAGGTACGGAAGCCAGCACTGAACTTTCACCTCGTCTGGCAATAACACTCGGAAAACCAACGACCGAAGTCAGCAATATTTCAGAAGCAACATTTTCAACACAACAAGAGTCGAGCACCTGTCAGTGCAAAGGTAGAACTTGCTTCCTGGGGGTCGAGCGAGGAAGTGCCAAGGCATCCGCTCCTCCAACCCTTCTTCTTCCTTTCTCTTTTTTTTTTTCCTTCCCCTTGCGAGTGGCACCGGGCAGGCAAGGGGGATTTTGGCAGCTAGCCCCAAGTACAGCAAGACTAATACTTTTTTCCCAGACAAGTTCCTATCTATCTAAATCTTGCAGCTTGTCTATTTCTCGAGGCCTTTTAAAACAACTAGACTTTAATCAAGCCTTTACTTAAACAACAGCACGTACTTATCTATGCTTTCTTTCCTACCTAGTAAAAACTATACCGTTTTCTTTCTGCCAAGGCACCACCACTGGGTATTCACTCAGTTAAAGCAGAGAACTAATATCAATAAAAATAAAACTATCAGCTGAAGAATTTAATCCAGTTTTACAAATTTACAGTAAATCTGTTTTTATAGCATGAAAAACTGCAAAGAAGAGGAACAATTACAAATTTTAAAAACTACCATAAACAAATGCACGATGCCAAAACCTTATATCTTGACAACAAACGACAATAACTTGAAATTATAGCATCATTACAGCATCATCTCTTGAGAAACCGAAAAAATATTACTACCATTAAAACACAGAACAGGATAGTCTTTCTTTTCAAACTGAACAAGCAGATTTAATGCTTTTATTAACAATCCTAGAACAGAGAGAAATTCTTGTTTTAAAGCAGAGTATTTTCCAAGTCAGAAAGTTCGTAACGTTCAAGCGCAAATCACGATGGCCATAATGTTTACAAAATGTTGAGGGAATCAGGAGGTACTTGCACATAACATCTCACGAGAAGACATCAATCATCACTGACTGCTTATTTTTATATGCCGCGACCACACTGTCTTCAAGCCCAACCCCGTAGCTATTTACCTGGCTTTACTTTTGAGAAGTTTTATTCATACCCACTGCTCTACCTTTGACTATTATCTAATCTAACTTCCAGGGTTTATTATGCTTTTAAAATCAACCCAGGAGATAAGTAATGGTTCAGCAATATGGGATCTAGGCGGGCGTGTTGGTGGCAGCTCTCCACAACCATTAACTGATTGTTGTATTTCCACTGACAAACATCTCATGTCTCCCTCGCCTACGTGGCTCTCCCTCTTCCCAGAACGACATCAAAATGGTTTCCTGACACTTCCTGGTAATTTGCTTGCTAACCGTTTTTATCACCCAGACCCTTTCATGTCTGTGTTGCTCTTTTACTGTAGTCTGGAAATATATATTTACACCAAACCTTTGATCTTAACTTCTTGAAATTTCGATTTCTCGTGGTCCAATTTTCTTCACCTATTGAAGAGAGAAATTTAACTTCAAGGTTAACCTCGATTAAATTCAATGTCATACAAAATAAATACATATAAAATTTTTCGTTTTTCACTATCCAATATAATACAACCAAACCTCCATATACAATTTAGATTTCTTTATTAAGGTTGTTTACCTCGTACAAATACGTGCTGCTTTCAGCTTTATGTTCTCTGTTCCATATATGTACCAGTAAAAATCTACACCTATGAAGATATATGTAAACATTTTCTGTGCATAAACAAAACATAAGAACATATACAGTATGTGTATACACATTATATATATATATATATATATATATATATATATATATATATATATATATATATATATATATATATATATATATATATATATGCGAGTCTTCTTTTTTACTTTTTTGAACCACACACCTTTTTCTCCTTCGAAGCTGGTGGCGCCACGATAATATAGCATCTTTTTTTTTTTTTTTGCAAGCCTTTACAAATGAGGAAGCTACACCAACACCATTTCTCCTCACCCATGGCAGACGACACTGATACGCATTTACAGCAAACATGAGCAGTGTTGAAAAACTCGGCAATGGGGCACACATTGGCCGATTTCTTCTTCCAGAGGTGGGCGGTAGATTAAACACCCAATCCTATTTATTGCTGTATCTGGATACGTTGCCAGAAAGCAAGTAAATTCTGCGCCCTTTCTAGTTCTCCCCCCCCCCAAAACTTTTCTTCTCCATCTCATTCAGAAATCCATCACAGTGACTAATTACCTCATTGTCAGAAAATAATCTGGCGTTAGGACTAACGTGGTCACTCAATCATAATCTAAAATGATCATTCAGCTGTATTTACGATTAAAACCCTCCTTCTAGAGCAATGCCTTTTCCTTTGCTTGAAACAAATCGAGTTTATTTGCACAGGATGTATTTTCTCTTGTTACCTTCGTCGAAGAAATTCTCACACATCCCCCTGACTCCGCTTAAAGGCGGTGGCGCACGGGCGACTTCTCCCAGCATCTCAAGTCTCTCGCCACCGAAACACACACACACACACACACACACACACACACACTCACGGAAGTGTTTGTGTTGTCACTCTAGCTTCATCGTCTGCTACCGGAAACATTTTTTCTTTCAAGTGATAAATAAAATTGCTCTTTGTTGTTTTTGACCAAAATTACACGTAACATTTCATTTTCAGTCTTAGGAGTACATGTTAATTACACTTTCTTGATATCTTTTTAACTTGTCCTGCTGTCAATGGACATATGCGATATCATTCATTCTCTTCGTGGGGTGAAAGGTGACTCATGTGTTCCTGGCCAATATCACTTTTGGGCAGACCTGCTGATGAATTCTGTAATGATTTGCTATCTATAACATACTCCCTTTTGGGAAGGCTGTTCCCATGCAGTGTTGGCGTTGATGAACAGACCCAGATACAAAACTCTTCCAACTACAAATCTTAGAAAGGATGGATTTCCTTTATGCAATAGTCTGGAGTCCTTACAGCCCGAGTGGGAAGAGCTGCCCTGGTCTTGACTTATCTACTGCTGTTATCACTTGGCCGATTATTGCTGGGTAACAATGAAATTAACGACCTTCACGTGAAGGAGACAATCGGGATATAGAGACTTCTGGTTGACAGATCTTCCTAGAAATAAATAGCAGATAAAGCATGACGCCGCCCACCTTTAATTATGCCTCACTGACTTTGAAAGAAAATTTAGAGAAGGAAGTTCCATGTCACTCTCTTTTCCAAGACCTTGAGAGCTTAGCTATTCACAGACAGCATTACTTCGAAGAATTTTTTGGTATGGCTTTAGTTACTCGGGAGAAATAAGAGGTCGCGGGAAAGTTGGGATAATGAGAGTTCTGTTTCCTAATTGATGGTTTTTTCACATTATGAATGGTCTCAGGTGCAGTGTATGCTTCATCATGTCTTTAACAATTTTCTTCTATCGTTATTGCAGTTTTCTTATCTTTTTCTGTCCTGTTATCTACAATCACTGAATGTCGGTGCTTGATGGACACCCATATCTCTTGGTGTGTATGTTCGTGGAAGACTGAAGAAAGGAAGTAAGACGGGAGGTACAATAAAAGGATAAAAAGTGAAGGCAACTTGGGGCCGAAGGGTCGCCGCAAACTCCCTGGCACAATCTATTGGTGATCCATTAAATCTTATCTTATTTTAATTCATACTTCACTTATTCTCCCAAGGCTTGGGCGACCTTTGCCATTACTGTCCACATTTACAAGGTGTGTGAGTTCTTCATTGGACGGGTGGGTATCGTTCTCAGCTAGCACTCTGCTGGTCCCGCGTTCGATTCTCCGACCGGCCAATGAAGAATTAGAGGAATTTATTTCTGGCGTTAGAAATTCATTTCTCGTTATAATGTGGTTCGGATTCCACAATAAGCTGTAGGTCCAGTTGCTAGGTAACCAATTAGTTCTTAGACACGTAAAATAAATCTAATCCTTCGGGATATCCCTAGGAAATGTTAATCAGCTCAGTGGTCTGGTTAAACTATAAGGTATACTTAACTTTTTTTCAAGGTGTGTGACAATGTCAACAAGAGTTAATGACTATTCTCAATGATCTCGAGAGGTTTGTTTCAAGTATTTACACTTGAGAGATCTACCTCTTACTGCTCCTTAATTCCCAATCATCTTAGGGCTTTAATACATGTTTTCTATTCTTGAATAACCGGGCCCTTCCCCATCCCCCCACAATCCCAGCTCATAATACTCTCTTCAATATATCGTCATTGTTCCACAATGCACTTTACGCCTTTTTCTGAGGCAGAGTTATTAGAGCAGAATTTTAAAATACTAATCTAGGCAGATATCACTAGACAAATAGGGGGGCAAAATGTATAGTTCGACAGTTCCAAGACGTATATCCCTCTCTATAATTTTGCTTAGTATCCCTCTCGACTTCATTATAATGTTCAAGAACAAGAAATCTCAGATTAGATATAAACATAACTCGAAAAAGCACTGATTTGATTTTTTATATCTCAACCTAAGTCAATGTCACATGTTTATCTATATGCGTAATTTACACATGTAAGTGTATTGCTTCCATATCTGGCGGGAAGGAGGAAGAGTTCACTCACCGTCATCTTCTCTGTTATTGATAATTCAGAGCCTCTCCTTGTCCCGAGCATACCGAATGGACTCAAAACCCAAGACAGGGATGTCTCTGAGTTATCTCTAGATATCATTTGCAGATCTTGTTTTCAGAAGCTGGGTGCGACCCGTTCTCCCTCAGTCATGAAGCACATGCATGTCGGATTTCCCATTTTCTTAAGTGCAGCATGAAAAAGTCTCCACAGTTCAAAATTCATTGCAGTTTTGCATTCAACTTCTGAAATATAGAAATCACCGCCCGTTTACGAAGAAAAAACCGTCAAAAATAATATACTTTTTAGCTTTCTGTAAAAGAAAACTATTGTTCCGGCTTTGTCTGTCCGTCCGCTCTCAGATCTTAAAAACTACTGAGGCTAGAGAGCTGCAAATTGGTATGTTATCATCCACCCTCCAATCATCAAACATATCAAATTGCAGCCCTCTAGCCTCATTAGTTTCTATTTTATTTATGGTTAAAGTTAGCCATAATCGCACTTACGGCAGCGCTATACGTACCAACAACAAAGACCACCACCGGACCGTGGCTGAGTTTCATGGGCTGCGGCTAAGAATTTTATGGGCCGTGGCTGAGGCCATCATGGGACAGAAAACTCAATTGCACCGAAGAAACTTCGGCGCATTTTTTACTTGTTAATTTTTGTTACAGTGATGAGGTTATAGTTAAGACTTTATATCAGCATTGGTTTTTCCTGCATAAAAATGCCAGTCACTGGTAAAACTTTGTCGATGGTTATCAGTTCTTCACATAATACGCACACCTTTTTTCGTCTATTCTGGAAAGGACGACATCAATTCATAAAAGGTTGTACATTTATAAAAAATGGACCGGAAATATATTATCCATGACAAATGAAAACCGTTCTATACATACCATTCATTACCTACTCACCAGCCATCGATCTAGCTGGCAATATTTCATCCAACAAAAAATAATCCTTATTTACAGATACTGCACTGGTACAACAATGTTTTATTCAGCTAAGAGTTATATGCAAACAGTTTTGAACCTCAGAAGGAAAAAAAAAGTAATGCCAAAATTCGACGTCTACTCACACTATCCGCCAAATCTATATATTTCTAGAGTAAGATAAGTGAGAAGATAACCTACACACTTCACATCTATTAAAGTTCTACAATGTGAAGACCTACCGAAACGGTAACAAACAGCAGAATTTAATGCCTTAAGATCATTCGCATCACAGGCGTTTATTTGCTCATTCTAATTTCTAGGTACGACCAGGGAAAACTAATGGATATATCAGTTATGATGATTCACCGCACGTAAGACTTTCCCTCTAAGCCTTAGGATTTACTCCAATAAAAACAGACACCAGTGAGTTTTTATCGCGACCTCCTGTTTGTACAGCCGTGTCATTCAGCAAAACTTCTCCGCCCGTTGAAACGGCAACAGGTGTTGTACCGTCGATATTTCCAAACACACGCGCCAAACTTACCAAATACAGCCGCTGTCACGATAAATCACATTAGCTGAAAAAAGCGAGAAGTCGCGAATCTCTGTTGGTTCACCTTTTCTGAGAAGTTTTGATCTACAGCATTAATAAAAGACAACAGTGCAAATGCTAGTATTTGGACCTCACTAAACTTCTCTTTCTTGCCCAGAGAGAGAGAGAGAGAGAGAGAGAGAGAGAGAGAGAGAGAGAGAGAGAGAGAGAGAGAGAGAGAGAGAGAGAGAGAGAGAGACATTTGTAACGGTTAAAGTTTTCTCATTTGTTTAGTGACAAACAGATATAAATTATGTTGTAGAAGAATAAAATGGCGTACCAATGTGAAAATACAATGAACTAAATTAAGAAAAAAATATACTGCTGCTGCAGTTATAGAATATTCATCCTGCATACAAAACAAAGAATTCACTTTATTTTCAACTCAACAAAAACTATAAGGTGAAGTGATATACGCTTTAACAAAAATAAATTTCTTAAAGCTTTTGCGTAAAAGGTTCGACATTCTAATTTCGGAGTAATTAAAATTTCAAGTTAAAGGAAACTGTACATGGTAACACTGCAATTAATGCTGAACACTGCGTCGGGAAGAACGATACAGTGGATAATGTTATGGGATTATACAAAACATATAACCAAATACGTTAAAGCATCTTATATGTCATCAGAAGTGCTCCAAATACCAAGAGAGAATATCTCATGAAAATGGAATCTAATGGTCACATTCACCAGATGTATGCATGCATGCATATATATATATATATATATATATATATATATATATATATATATATATATATATATATATATATATATATATATATATATATATATATATGTGTGTCATACGTCGTGAACGCTTCAGTTCCCTATTTTGCTGTATACGTTTTCATCATTAGCGAACATCTGATTGACTGCATGCTGGTGAGGAACTTCTTTAATATCGATAAGAAGATGAATATTTTGACGGCATACTGGTCATTCACGTTATTAAGTTATTTTTTTCTCTATCTCCACTGCAAGCTGGGATCCACAACAGTCCGCTGAAAACTAGTACAAGGTGCTGAGGTCTACAAAGGCATGATGTATTTGTAAAAACGCGTAAATTCTGTTCAGTTCCTCGCTTAGGGATCGATTTTTTTTTTAGTATACCTTAGTTTTACCAGACCACTGAGCTCATTAACAGCTCTCCTAGGGCTGGCCCGAAGGATTAGACTTATTTTACGTGGCTAAGAACCAACTGGTTACTTAGCAACGGGACCTACAGCTTACTGTGGAATCCGAACCACATGATAGCGAGAAATGAATTTTTATCACCAGAAATAAATTCCTCTAATTCTTCGTTAGCCGGCAGGAGAGTCGAACTCCGGGCCTAGCGAGTGATAGGCCACAACTCTACCGACTCTCCCAACGAAGAGCTGCTTAGGGATCGAACTTGGGGTTTCAAGGTTATGAGCCAAATGTGCTTTTTCTTTACGAGAGAGAGAGAGAGAGAGAGAGAGAGAGAGAGAGAGTTAGTTCATTACCATGCCATTAATCACTTGTGACTCCTCCACTACTGTAATTTTAAAATATTTTGCTTTCAGTTTCTACCCAGGCCAGAAGTGTCAAGTACTTCGGTTCTTTCAGTCATAAACGTAATCTAATGACTAATGAACCCGGAAAAGAGAAGATTAAATCATCTTAACTCGCCAAATATCACCGAAAACTTCCGTAAACAGCCGAGAAAGATGATGCAACGTTACACATGTGACTCATGGCCGCAACCAAACGAGCTGAGTTTAACTAGACAGTGTTCTCCAGTCACGCTGCCAATCTCAAGGGCTTGCTTGCATCTGCAACTACCAGCTTCCTTTAACAGCCATGTGTACGTGAGATGGCGTTCAGTTACTCCATCTCTCCTTTGACGATGAACGCGATTCATCGCTGAATTTCCTCAGCAAACTCAGATCTTGGTATAAACAGAGAGCATTCAAGGATGACGAACTGTAAACAAACTCCACCGTTTAGCAATGACACTGATCTGATGATGATAGGTGTCTGATCAATGAGGCAAAGAAGAAATGAATAATACCTTTGCTTTTGAAACTTGCAAAGATTTTGATCTGTGCATTTTATTTAATTTCTTTAAAACGTTCACCTCTCTCTCGTTTTCTCGGACTCAACGTGCCCACGAAATGGCTTCCCATTAACTTTTTAATCAGTCCAGATACATTTACTTTTTTATTGCCCTAATAAACGCTCCCTTCTAACCTTCAGGAGATAAAAAGGAAGATAAAAAAAAATAATGGCCAGTCGTACTTCGCCAGCTGCCAGCTCTACGAATAAACATACCTCTGAACGCAGACTATTATCAAATCCCCATGGCAGATGGAGAACGATGCCATAACCTTAAAGATTGAACATCGCGCTACGTGAGAAACAGATGCGTGAGCACATAGCGTTCCCCCCATCACATCTGATAAGACTACGATATATACATATATATATATATATATATATATATATATATATATATATATATATATATATATATATATGTGTGTGTGTGTGTGTGTGTGTGTATGTATATACAGTATATATATATTATTTATATACTGACATACATACATACATACATATATATATATATATATATATATATATATATATATATATATATATATACAGTATATATATATATATATAATATAATTATATATATCATTTTACCACAGGGAAATGAAGAACTGTGTGTAAATCCAGACCGGTTTCGGCTTTATTTCTAAGCCATTATCAAAGGACTGATGCATAGTGATAGAAATTTACAATATAAATACTAAAGGAACTGTATCAGTTACTTCATAATGGTTTAGAGATAAAGCCCACACAGTCATTACATTCAGTTTTCATTTCGCTGTGGTAAAGTATCAGAATTATCAGAATCACAGCGTATACAGTATTTTATAAATACTTTATATATATAAATATATATATATATATATATATATATATATATATATATATATATATATATACATACATACTGTATGTACAGTATATATATATATATATATATATATATATATATATATATATATATATATATATATATATGCATAAAATATTGTATGTACTAAAATAGAATCTGACCAAGCCTACAGTTATTTACGCACTTGATAACTGAATGACGGTTAATCAATCATTTGTAAACATACACTCTAGGTATTCCATTAGCGAACAACTTCTGGAATCAATACAACACTTCGGTTATAATAAAAACCAGTAAAAAATGCGGCGAAGTTTCTTCGGCGCAATTGTTTTCTATACAGCGCATCATGCATATGAAACTCTCAGCCACGGCCCATGAAACTCTCAGCCGCAGTCCGTGAAACTTTCAGCCATGGCCCGGTGGTGGCCTGTGTTGTTGGCACCTATAGCGGTGCCAGACGCACGATTATGGCTAACTTTAACCTTATTAAAATGAAAACTGCTGAAGCTAGAGGGCTGCAATTTGTTATGTTTGATGATTGGAGGGTAGATGATCAACACATCAATTTGCAGCCCTCTAGCCTCAGTAGTTTGTAAGATCTGAGGGAGGACAGAAAAAGTGCCGGCGGACAGATAAATAGCCACCGCAATAGTGTTCGTTTACAAAAAACTAAAAAGCAAGCATCTAACAAAATTCCCTTCCGGTTCACTTAACTGATGGAATGAAAAATTCAGATGATACAGCAAAGCAATTACGTTACTCCAAATCATCACTATCCATGAGATGAGACAATTGTGATAATGTAAACCTTTTAGAAAATCATATATATATTTAAGCACAGCCAAGGCAATTGTCAGCTAGAATAATCAACTGGATTCATGAACTACGGAAATGGTAGTATTTATACGAGTTCTATGGATACAAAATTTAGGATACTTATTCAGGGTTATTCGGATTAACGGAATGGTAAACCGCAAGGACAAAGTGTTTCAACGTAAGGCATACACATAACTGCCTAAATAAGTTATTTGGGCCTCAAAATATCATATATTACTATGCCTCGGACTCGTTCAAAGAGGATATTGACGTGCCACCATCCTAACAATGCTGCCATTAGCGGCATTACCGGGAAAATCATGGCCTGCTCCTGTCAAGTTAGCTATTAACAGCGGGGACCGAAATACTTGATTATGGAATTAATCCAGCAGGCCTCCCCACCTTTGAGGTATTAGATATAAAAGAAACCTACAATTAATCTCCAGCATGCAGTTAGAATATGTGTGCGTGAGTGTGTGTGTGTTTCTTCTTTCAGTCTAGCGGAAATTTTCTAACTACACCAAGTAACAAGAAAAGCAAATTTCAAATCATTCAATTAGCAGTATAATGGCTTGAACGTTTCCGTACTATCTCAGTTCCATCGTCAGCAGAGATTGAATACTAAAGCAAGA
>JANJGK010000012.1:18533557-18601057 GCA_039081455.1 Macrobrachium rosenbergii | reverse complement strand
TGTCGTTGGTAATCAAATATATATATACATATATATATATATATATATATATATATATATATATATATATATATATATATATATATATATATATATATCCAAGTGAATGCTTGTGTAGAATTCCTGGAACGAACAATTAGAAGTGACTAAAATTCAAACAAATGCTTCTCTTTCTCTCGCATTTTTGTCTCAAATCACGTGAGCGGTGCGAACTTCAACTAGTAAAACTTTAATCAGTAAAAATATGAAATACACAAAGCAATCACACACGTTCTGACTCAAATTTCTAACAGTCAGACATGTGGCAGAACTGCAAGACTATACAAAAAATTTGAGGAAGGGTTTAAAAACACGACGATATACTACAAACGAATAAATTTGAAAGTACATTTCTTGAATTTTTTTCCCCTACAAGTTAAGCCAATACATCTATAGGAAGAACACTTCCATGTCAATATCTGCTGAATAGTGATATCAGAACTATACTGTCTACCAAAGACAGTAAAGTTTTCGTCTATGAATTAAAACTAAGCAATATCCTATGTATCGAAGATCGAAAAATTCGGGAAAGATTTACTTCAGGAATATACACAAAATAAACATCTTGTAAAATGATAAATTTTAAATGAAATATTCCTACGAACTACGAAGTTTAATCAGCTTTCGCTTGTTCTTAATAAACTTAAAGCAACAAAATGAATAACGAAGACTCCTTAGATCCTGACAATTTATAAGCCATCTTAAATAAGTGGCAATAGGAGTAAGGGTACAACTACAGTAACTCTAGGCTACAATGAGAGACCTCGGATTCCTTTGTACGTTAAATTTACTGTTTATTATTCCTACCAAAATCAAGAAACACTAAAGATGGTAAAAAAAAAAAAAAAAAACTACTGAGTGAGATGACATGCATGAAAAATATATAGAATTAGAGAAAAAATGCTCGAAATTTCACGTGATTCTAACTCTAGTATAAAAGGAATTGCAAGAACACCTGGTAAAAAAAAGTCTCACCTTGTTCATAATTGATGACCGAGTCAGAAGCCTGATGGGAGTCACCCGTCGTGGTTGACAGGTCCTCTTCGCTGGTTGATGCACGGAGGGAATCAGTAATTGGCTCTTTTCCCTCTTCCTTGTTTAGAGACTTTGCACTGATGATCTCTATTGACTCGAAGTCTTCTGGTTTTATGCCAGTTTCGTGTCGAGAGAGGCAGTTGATATCAAATATAGGTGTTTGGTCATCTTGTAAGTCATCTTCTTCTTTACTCAATGTCTTTTCAGAAGTAAGTTCTCGGCTAGCTTGCAAATCTTCAACGTCCTCGCTTTCACTTCGATGACTTACATGTCTCTGGCTGATAACAGCTGATTTATTACCTTTGCATAAATCGGTTAATCGGTCAGTCTCGGATTTCTTTGAGAACTGTTCGCTGACACCAGCCAGCTCTTCCGACGCCCCAACAAGAGGTGGGAGCTTATTACTTGAAGATTTGGTAAAATCGAACACCCCCAGCAAGTGCTTCCCGTCTTCCAAACTAATAAGGGAATCGTTTAACGAAGGCGCCTCCTCCTCAGCAGGTCGGTTATTCACTATAGAGGCCTTTGGGGCTGAATCAAGGCGTCCCACGAAATTAAAAGTACCGAGAGATGTGATGCCTTCGTTGACACTCACGAAAGAGTCACCAAAACTATCAGGCTGTTCGTCTGAGTTTTTTACGTAAAGATTATCAGGGCTTCCTCTTTCTAAGAAGTTGAATGTTCCTACAACGTTACGAGTCCTGGCTGCCTCTACTGATTGTAAGTCGGGTCCCATACAGTCTTCGTCCTCCTCTTCCTTATCATTATTTGTGACACGATATTTAGAGGAAGGGTCTTTATTTTGCACTTTCTCATTGTCATTGAGATTCCCATACGTAATTTTCGAACTAACCAAGACACAAGTTCGCTTCCCATTGCTTACATCCACAGAAGTGTTTTCATCGAAATTGCTCTTCATTTCATCACAACGCGCAATTCCCTTTGCTTTAGTTTCCCCTTTGGACAAGACGAGTTCCGTTTTCTGTGAGTTCTTGGGCGTTGTGGAGAACTGATACTCTGTTTCTCCTTTTTCTTTCGACCAAGATAGCTCTGGTGACTCGGCGGTGGGAGATGAGGATGATGAATCACTAGCACCATCGTACATCATACATGACGATGGGTCTGGGGAGAGAGAAACAAAAATCGTTAGTCAATATCCTGTAACAGGAGCTAAGTGACTGGTGACGCTGAGCAATTTCATAAAAAAAAAAAGCAAAATTATATTACCTTGGCGTTTTTACTATTCTGCATATGATACAAGTTGTAATTACACAATAACAATTTAACAAGCATCGAACATGAAAACTTAGGATTCTTAAAAGAAAAGGTAAAATTATCCTATAGAATTATAAAGAAAATCACAACATGGATAATCTAAAGGCTTCTACTTCAAAATATTTGACCAAAGCATTTGACTCTCCTGGCTTTACCAGACAGTTACACATCAAGCTGCTTCACTAGCTTCAAATTCTGTCTGTTATTAAAGCTGTATTCTCAACTTAACTTTTGATGAGGATGATATATATATATATATATATATATATATATATATATATACATATATAATATATATGTATATATATATATATATTGATGTATATATATACATATATATAATACATATAAATATATATATTTATATATAATCGCAAATATCCATCATATTAATTAGTTTAAGTATATTACCAAACTAACGGTACAAAACAAAACTTAACATCATACCCGATAAATCTTTACAACAATGGCCCAGCCCATTCACAATATTTTCATTATAACATTACAATAAATTCTCTTGCACATTCTAGAAAAGGGTAATCTCTCTATAAACTAATTTTGTAGAATTAGTAAAAATCACATTAACATTACCACAAGAAATAACCCGGATAAAGAAAAATACGATCCTGCCTTGAGAGAGGAGAGGCCAGCGTAGCCGAAATAAATTTTTATTTTTTTTTAGACAACTGGGGTTGCCTTTTAGCCACACGCCCTTCACACTTAATACCATAAATGCTTTTATTTTGTCAATCTCACATCATCTTTACTTTTTACTACGATTCTTTTTTTTTACGTGAAAAAATAAAGAAATTATGTTAAGAAAAAGGTCTAATGTCTGAGCTTTACATCGGTAGACTTACACAAAGAACTGTTCACGAAACTTCAAAATGCATGAGTTAACTATTGTAACGTGCATTTCCACACGATGACAATTTACTGTGTACTACAGAAGTGTAAATACGGCAAAAATTTGACATTTTTGTAGTTGTTTAATTATTCCCGTCTTTTTATGCTTTCAAATTCACAAGTCCATGCAAACCATTAATCCAGTTCATCATAAGATCACTGCGATTTCATATGATAATAGAAGAATAATTAAAATATCATGTAACGAACTCAACCTACACTAACATAGAGAATCAACGCCTAATACCAGATAAATACATCGAGTGCAATTAAAACGAGACTCGGTGGGAAAAATATTAAATTTGGGATACTACAAAGTAACATCACAAATCCTATGATGAAAAGAATAAACACCTCTAATTTTCATTGTAACCTGTTCCTTCATAAGGTCGACATATTTCATCGAAATTTTACACTAGCATCTACCTTAGTTTCTGTAAAAATCTCACTCGTTTTCCCGTATCCACAAAATTCAGGTCTCTTCCACGTTTTCTATAATATTCTGTAAACATAACCGTAACTAATTTGAATTAATATAGCCCAGGAGCATCATACCCGCTCCACATTTTTTTTTTATGAAAAAATCAAAGATATGGAACTACTACACATCCAGTTTTGAAAAGGACACAAAATGAACTTTAAATGATAATTATTAATCCATATGCAAACTTCTTTATTTCGCAGCACTTAACCACAACTGAAAACTGATGATTCAGTTTTTCAATAAACTGTTATTTTAATTTAATACAGAAATCCGTGTCTTGCCATCAAATCTTGAAAAACCGTTAATCTTAAATTGACACAACAATAACTGGGGCCCAAATTTCCTCGTCTGCGCTTTATGGGTCCCCACACCACACCCTGAAATATGACAAATTACAGAGCTCATGCACTGACCAGATCGCACACCTAAGCTACAATTAACAAGCACGAGACTTCTCTCAAATTGATTTTAACATGTTCAAAATCTTTATCAAAATCTCAGCGTCATGCTACACGTTATTAAAATCATTAATGTCTCCTATGTACATGATCCTGTAAATATTACAGTGTAATACATCGAGCTTAAAAAAAGGCATTAACTGCAGGCTTCTTGCAACGGCAAAGGGACGAGCACCACACGTACTTATCTAGCCTATGTTAGATACCAAAGAAAGACATGAATAAAAGTAGGATTTTGCCATGGAGGAGGAGCTCGACCAACCTCGCAGACGGAGGAAAGAAACAGAAATAAATGAAAAAGAAGATAGAAGAGAGTTGGAAACTGAAGGTAGAGAGCCGAAGATTCAATCATGAACCAGCCATCCTAAAAATTTAAATTTGATGTACGTGGTGGCCCGACAGCTATGCGGCTGCCTGAGATATGGCGGGACTCTCCTTTTAATCGATGAAATAATCCCTATAGATGAGACAGAAGAGATACAATACTGCAGCGAGAAAGCGGCTCTAGAAGAGAAGGGTTATTCAGATTACTGAATAGACCAATTTCCTTCCGTTAAATCCCGTTGAGAAGGTCAAAACACATACAAAATTGCATTATAAAAAGAAAATATGCAAAGTTTACAAAATTTGGGAACGTGAACTATGTGAAGCTTAAAGTCATCAGTACACCCAAAATGTTTTACATCAAAGAGGATGTATTTCACTTTCAAAGGACAACAGAAAAATGGAAGAGGTTATCAGAGAAATAGATACACATTGAGTTTGAACACACTGAATTTGTTCTTGATTCAATTACGGGATTATTCACTCGATTTTCTCAAGATAAAAGCAGAACGAAGGTATGGCCATCTTAGATGGAATGTGAACAACAAAAGATTGCTGGGATATTCAGAAAGGAAGTGAACAAAAGAGGTGGATTTCGAAAAATCATTAAAAAAGAAGAGGGAATGCAAAGGTACGAGAATGTGGCCCTGAAAAGCAACGCTAAAAATGGAGAGGGGAACAGAAGCTGCAACAAAACTGCGAGTGTACAAAGGTTAAGCCAAGTCTAGAAATAAATTTACAGAGACAAGGAGTAAAGCCATAAGCATATGGTCACTAACTGCCATGTACCAGACTCTGCCAAATGCCTTACAGAGATCAAGAGTAACTACAAATATTCTCTTCAGTCCTGCAGAGATTTTTTACCAAACTTCAGTACGACAAAAAAGAATGCCCCCAGTAGATCTTGTCTTGTGGAGGCTTAGTGGTGATCTGAAAGAAAAGAGCTCGATTCAAGTTGTATGATGAAGTAAGAATTCAGCTAAGCTTCAAATAATATAGTATTAAGAGAATTTAACGCAACAGGGCAATATATTACGGAACTGCAGGCATTACCAATGAATGATGCCATGAGGAAGAGTAGCTGTACGAATTTATATTGAAGTGATAAGCGTAACATAGAGCTCGTGATAATTTGTTTACAAATAGGTTCAAGAATCGTGCATGATTACGAATAACACTAGGTGCGTTTTTGGTCTTATCGAAAACAAAAACAATTGGTGCCTAACAAGCAAAAGGCTATTTGGTTAGAGAGGAGAAGAGTAAGAAGATTAAGAGGCTTGGAATTAATGAAATGAACCAAATGAGAAACAACAGTAAAAGGGGACAAGATTAAACAGTAAGGCCAATATTAAACGGTAAGCCTCTTCAGTAAGAAGAAACAATATGTCCATCAAAATGTTAGATAAGATTAACGCTGTATTTCCACAAATTACAGAATTTTATTGGCTAAAGACCAGAAATGTTCACATAAGAGAAATTCAGGATATGACACTACATCGTCACACAAGAAGCCTTCTTTCAAGGGCATAACCAGTGGATTACATCATTTGACTAGATAGCTGAGGTCCAAGAGCAGTCAAAACAAGGCAGGGCAAAACAAAGTTTTATCACATGAGCTCAGAATCAAGGGTACACTGAACAAACAACCACCAACCACCATCAAATGCAAAATTATGAAAAGCCAGAGGTTACCCTGCCAAGAATACTCAAAATATCACAGAAGGCACTGTGATGAGATGGACTTGGGACCATGGAACTGTACGGATAAGAATTGCAAAAATGAGGGATTGATTAGAACCAAGGAGGTAAGATTTTTTTGTAGGAGGAATTAAATATAAGAGATGAAAAAACTAATAGTAGTGGATGCATGGCCAAGTCAATCAAGAACACGTGTTGGGTCTGGATTTTTGTCACAAGACATGGACTGAAATGTTGTGGACGACATCACCTCCCAAAAACCTAGTACAGTTTCAGCCTACTTGACTGCCAAGTCTTAGTCAACTTGACCACTGTTCGAAATACTGTACCTAAATATTTGAAAGATTCAACTTCATTAATGATTTCTGCATCTATTATTGTTGCATCCCTATGTTCTTGTACACTCTGCTCTTATTACTTCTGTTTGAGTTCCATCTCCAGATATATGATGCATTCTGTTAAGTAAACTTCATAAATATTGTGGTGTTTTGCTGTTCAACCAGCACTATATGCACACTCGAAGTCTGTCAAGTTTCTATCGTTACACCAATCTATACCTCTTCTATATCCGACCACTTTCCTCACTATAACATCTGTGAGAAGGGCAAACAGCAAAGGGGAAATAACTGACCATTGTAATACCCTACTATTTACCATAAATTCCCTCGACAAGACCCCATCAACATTAACTTTGCATCTACTTCGTTAATGGATAATTTTAACCGGCTTAACAAAATTAATGGGAATAACTTAACTACACAAGACTATACATAATACTGATTTGTGTACTAGGTCAATTTAACAAATGATATATCTTTTTTTTTAAATTATAATCATTCGCAAACCAAACTACAAATATACAGGCAATACCGTGACATGGTGTCCTAATTGGAGGAATCAGGAGGGACGAGTAAAAATTTTGAATCTATCGTATCTGCCTCTCCCTTGGCAAATGATGAGAAGTTACTAAATAACATTATGTACGTTCTGAGCAATTTGAATTGAAGCATTCAAAAATAATGTTATATTTATTGTCAGGACATCATGTATAAGCGTAAATCAATCCTCCAGATCAAAATAGCAATTAATAAAAAATCAATGTCATAAACGCCCGCACATGATTAACGTAACGTTCACGACACTGTCCCAACTTTGCATACGTTTGACCTTAATGTTTCTTCGATAGGTTACTAAAAGCAGTTATGAAAGTTCCCACTATCATGGAGCTAATGAACTTCAAATGGAATGTAATTCCATTTATACATATAATACTGTTAACTGCACTTTACAGCACATTACTGTATGATGCGTTGTACACAATACGATCAACAAAATACTGAGATGAACCGTACCTAGAGTATGCATACACGGAATAAAATCCATACAGATCTGCTATTTACATGAGGAGGGACGTAAGGAAAAATTCTAAGTCCTCGGATAGTATAAGGGCTTTTAAATATACGCATAAACTCCAGAGCAGAAACCAATAAACTAGAGTGTGATTGTGCTGCAGTGGGGAACTGTACCGATGTTTATGTATATCACACTACAGAACCACCAACCTGCTAAACAGAGTATCTTATAAATTTCCAAACGATGGTAATTATGATTTAGAGTTTAAGACTATAATCTGATACCATCTTGCTTGAGAGTCTTCCATGATTTTCTTTGGTAACGAGGGACTTCCACGATCACATTTAGTGCCAATAACTCTTCTGTTAAAAGAGTGCTACCTGTTCAAGGGAATGGCAGCCTCCACGTGTTGAGATGCCACCACGTGGCAGCTCTGAACTAGACACCTTTAATTCGTCTACTGTAAAATTGTTAAACATTCTTTCTGTCTGTGATGGACGAGGAGACTTGTAAGTTTGATTGAAATTGCGATGCTACTCAAAATAAGAATTGTTTTGGAACCGTTATTTATATGTGTGTTTGTATATTGCTTGTGGTTATTTATGTGTTATTTTCGTCTGAATTTTGCGACTCTTCCTGTGCTGTTTATAGCATTTTATTTTCCACATATGGGCATTCTACTGTATTTTGTAGAAGTCTGAAAAACAGGCTCATGCTCTTCCTGCCTTAATTCATATGAAGGTGAGATAATAATAATAATAATAATAATAATAATAATAATAATAATAATAATAATAATAATAATAATAATAATAATAATAATAATTAGATAAAAAATTAAGTGATAAAATTTATGTTTTCTGGTTAAATCTTTAATAACTAGTATAACAAAACAATCGTCAATAAGAAATTCTAAAAACCCATCTGTGAATATCAGCCTCATGATTAACTCGTGTACCTAGTGATATATCCTTAAACGACACAACTAAAATATTTACAATAAAACCTTGCTGTTGAATACTTCGTAAATGTACCTGACTCTCAATGTTAATTGATCTATACCTAATGTGTATTCTTTACTTTAAAAACTCATTCAAATAAACAAAAAACCTACTTTCATTGTCAACCTTTTCTATGAACACGAGTCTCAAATTGTTCAAGAAGTATTAACAGGACTCCCGAATTATATATCTTGATAACAATAGAGACTCAGGCTCACTGATTTGGTTTAAACATCAAACTTCATTAATAAAAGAGCACCTAACAGGGTACAGCACACCCAAGGCCAAAACCTGTGAGAATATAATTTTATCCTTAAGCACTAGTTAGACGACTTAGCATTTGCAAGACTATTAAATGTGGTTACTGCATTATACGGTGCGAGTTTTCCCGCTTCACTTTTCATCAAAAGACTGGATCAATTAATAAGAGGATGATTCCCATGACGAAATTTTTGTTGAAATACTGGAACAGTTAATAGCAGGATAATTTCCATGCCAACAAATCGTTACATCTTCATCGAGGTTCAACAAAACTTAACTAGCCATTTTCCTTCACTGAGATATTCTGCCATCATACAATGGCAAAAAGATATGAACGAAAACATAAACCTTTTATCAACAATAGCGACAAGCTCTCGCATCAATACACTTGATATGAGAGAGAGAGAGAGAGAGAGAGAGAGAGAGAGAGAGAGAGAGAGAGAGAGAGAGAGAGAGAGAGAGAGAGAGAGAGAGAGAGAGCCTTATTTGTCTAATAAGAAATATTTTACGTCTAACGAATTATATTTTTATTCATTTATTTTTTAATTACGTCCAACTTTACTTGAGGCATTCAAATTCATCGATGAACCGCCCGAAGTTATTCTGTATTAAAGAAACAACGGTGGAAAAATCCTGGAAACAGGAAATATCTGCTACGTCCTGGATACAACAGTTTTCGACCACACTTATCACCTCGAGGATAATATCGACAGGTCTGACGTGTAGGTGGAGAGAAGGTTGAAGACGCCGAGGGCACTGGCTACTTGAACCTTCAAATTTTACTGACAGAGAGAGAGAGAGAGAGAGAGAGAGAGAGAGAGAGAGAGAGAGAGATTCTTTATCAGCTTTAAAGCATGTGGCATACCACGGGTCATATCAAATATAAGCAAGGCCAACAAAATATGCATTAGGAAATCTGGAACCGGCTGATTTATATTAACCTGGTGTCAAGCAACAAACTTCATCTCCGAAAATAAGCACATCCTAATGGATAAGACACTTAACAATAAAATTTTTCTTCTTGTGAACTTTAGGCAATCAAGACAAGCACTGGGGCCATTAAGCGCTAAGACAGTGAAAACAGGAAGCATGAGTAGTTGACAGCAAGAAAATACAGGAGATGAAGTATAAGTATCTAGAAGTGGAACTGAGTGAGAACCCCGCAGTTGCATTAAGTAACAGTTAGAGGTGCTGGACAGCAAGATGGAAGATAGGAAGCGGGAATGGAGGTAACGTAAAAGGCTAAAAAGTGGGTGTCGCTAAGGGCTGAAGGGACGCTGCAAACACCCTTCAGTACTGCCTACAGTGCACCACGTGAGGTACTACGGTACTTCCCCCCAATACGGGTGAATTATATAATCATACAGAACATAAAATACTTATATACATTAAAATGAAAAAGGCAATTTCCATATCACTGTATTAAAATACAACTCCCTCTCCTGCAGTCTGCGAAGAAACACCAGTTTCCAAGGCTAGAGCATGAGACCATAAATGCCTCAGAGTCAAGCGGACCTAGCAAAATGGATTGCGATGGCTCACTTTCAAGAATATATGTTAAAGGTAAGTGGCCTATTGTCATACGGTAAATGACGGTTTCCGTACATTTTTTTTTTTTATGGGCCGAACGGCAATGTACAGATTTCCACAACCAGCATCGAAGGCAATTACATCAATACCGCCTGGAACCTAACCTCAAAAAATAAATCTTAAACTTCAGGCTGCAATATCCTATTATATTTCATGAAAGGTTACCTTACATATAGTACAGAATTACCCATTGATGCACACTGATTCAACCGTGTAAGATTATTCAAGCCATAATAACTAAAGCAAAATAAATCACTTCACATGCTCCTTTATGAATTACTAATAATTTTACCATGAACACAAAATTTTATGCGTTTCTACAATAAAACTGATGCGAACGTTTACTCGTCCCTCTCTCTCTCTCTCTCTCTCTCTTGACTATTTATATATTTTGAATTAGTACTCGCCAAGTCCTCTAATTAGAGGATGCAACATTTGCCAGCCTCTATGTTAATAAAAACAAATAACACCTAACTTCTCTAGACCTATACCTACTATTGATGATGCTTTACAATTCCACTAGTCATTATCCTGATTGTTCCATTATGCTTCCTCCACGCAATATTAAAAATCAAATGGTAGACACACTCAAAGAAATTCAATATTGCATTAATTATGACTCACAAATATCTTCCAGGTTGTCATATTTCTACTAAAGGGTATACAGGTTTATGATTCGGCTTTTCCCTTTTTGAGACAATCAATAAACAGTAACTGTTCAAGTGCAACATTCATGCACTCAGTACAGTTATTTTAACATACATAAAATCAACTTGTCTGACCACCACTCTCTGATACTTACAATGGCCCCTTGATTGCGATTCAGCAGGGTCATCCTTGGGAGAAGTGTCCGCTTCGTCCTCGAACGGGGTTGCAGAGTTGTCCCTTTCAGCGCAGCGGAGAGGGATATCCTCAAACCGTTCGGGTATGACGTCTAATCTTTTACAACCCTCGTCACTTCTATCAAATTTAACTTTCAACGTCACGATATGAGGGGAATTTTTATACTTTGTGAAGGGCGTATCCTTCCCACTTGAATGGTGATAGAATTGACTCGTCTTTCGTCCTTGGAACTCAGCATCAGTACTAATTTCCTCAGATGACTTCCAGTCGCAAAATGTTTTCTTTGCATGGCCAGTATTAACAGCAGCTGTTGTATCTGCACTCACGCTCCTCTCTGTTGGGTCACTAACATTGATGCAAACACTTGTAAAGAATGTTTCAAAGCCATGCTTAACTTGAAAGAATGGTGGATCTTTATTCACTTCCTGACTAACGGGAGATGGTTCTTCTTTTGGTAAGAAGAATGGTCTTGTAGTCTTCAGAGAGGCAGCAGCCTCTGTTATTTTATCATGTAATGTTTCTTCCATGGAATGGTAAGTCGGCTTGGATGCTGCCTCTGGACGTGAATTCAAGTCAGCACCATCCAGGGCTTGAAGGCATGACGACTCATCTTCCTTACATTCCTTGTCTTGATATTCATCAGCTATGTGTTCTTCCCTTAGAAACTCAAAATTTTCTGGCTCCTCCGATTCCCACGGCTGAGTCTCTACGTCCTTGACAACTGCTTCTAAATAACTGGCAAAATCCTCGCCCTCTAAACTTAAAAGTTCATCAGAAACCAGATTTTTTGCTCCAATACTCCACCCATCAGTAGAGGGTGTTGGTGAAGCCTGTGATGACGGGCTTAACTCCTTATCAATGTCATCTGGTGTTTTGCTTCTCAAACTATCCACCGTTCGAGGAGAAAATTTCTTATTTTCCAATTCGAAGAGTAGAGCCTCATAAGTATTTGGTTCTGGCTGAAGATTTATCTGTGAGATAACCATTGACTCGGGATTATTTATAAACAGCTCGACTTCATCACTCTCTTCAGATTCATTTGAGCAGTCTGCATTTCCTTTTTCATTTACTTTCGGAATTCCACTCTCTTCTTCACTATCGCTATCAACTTCTGGATACATTCGATGTAACTGAGAACATTTGTCTTTTGAAGCGAGGCAATCATTACTACTATTTAATGTTACACTACTATCACCTAATTCAGATATATCCACATTTACTTCTACCTGCTTTGAACAGGTCTCTTCAGTGTGTAAGTCACTGAGAGATAGAGGGTGGGTAGCAAAGTCCACAGGTGGAGGAGTACCTGAACTGCCGCTACTTGTGGCACTTAATGCTCTCATGTTTGACAGTCCCCCAGCAGGTTTATTTTGAACTGGGAGATTCGATGTCATTTCTTCTTTATTTGGTACATTTTTATATTCTAGTTTCAAGTCTTTTGGAGTAAAGGGCTCTAACAATTTATGCACATTTACTGATTTTTCATCATACTCTGTACTATCACTGAAATGCCGATAATCTGTCGTTTTTACATTTTCAGTGTTTCCTTCACTTTTTGGTACAATTTCGTTATTCATTAACTTTACACCTTTATCCTTCTTGGTATTCATACTGAAGCTTTTTATTAAAGAAGCTTCATTGTCCACAAGGTTGCTTTGTTTCGTATCGGTACAAATATCCTCTTCAATCCCTTGACTTTGTGAAGATAAGTCCTCTGCATCTTGATTTTCTAATAAAAGCTTTCTCAAATATGCAGCTCTTAACGGATGTTCTAGATTACTTAAAGAGCATTCTGGAGGTGTATTACTGTGACTTTCTACCCTGTCATCTAGGGGTATACTAGTATCTTCCTTATATTCCACAGCTCTGAGATACTCACTTTCCGTAATGAGACGAAACTTGCCAGTTGTTTCTAAGATATCAGGAGGCTTGGGATCTCTTTCGTCTGCTGAATCATTAATTGGCTTCAAGTCTTGGAGTGATTCTTCCTCTAATGGCTTATCTGCTTCCTTACTAGGAGGTATATCAACTTCCTTTTCTTTTTCATTGCATTCCATATCTAGATGTAAATGGTGAGGTAATAGTTCTAAAGTATCTGTCCCTTGAAACTCTTTTGGAGGAGTTATAATGAAATTTTCTTCACTATCTACCGGTGATGGAATTTCAGCCACATATCGAGCAGTGTGAATATCGGGGGATGTGCAAGACACCGTCTGTAAAACAACTGGTGGTATTTCATGGTCAAATGATGACACTGAGAAATCAGACAATAATCTGCACTGATCAGCAGCAGAGCTGATGCTACCATGTTCTGACTCAGGAAACTGCTGCTCTTCTAAAGAAAAATCTTTAAAGAACAGATCAGGTTTCCAGTTATCTGGCCCATCATGGTGCTTATCCCAATATTCTGTTGAGGTTTTATCTGTAGGGTGCTGCCTTTTGGGTGGATTATTAGCTGTTGCTAAATTTGAAACTCGTGATACCAGGGTGTCTTGAGGCTTTAGAACACCAAAGGGCTCAAAACACCTTAGAACACGATCAAGCATGGTATCTCTGGGTAAGTTATCAAAAGCAAGGGATTGCTTTGGGCACTTCTCAAGGCATTCTGATGATCCCTGACATGGAACCAGAGAAGAATGGCTTGAAGACTTGGATACTTCTGATACCTCACTTACCTCTGACTTCTGCATTTTTTTCCAAAGGCTTTCATGAATTTCCTGAGGGCACTTACTATCATTACTGACACTACATCTAGTGAGTTCACTTGCACTATTAGTTCTGGTTAGTCTTTTTGTACCATAATCAGTTAATGCATGCACTTTACTAAGGCTATTGTTAGTATGTTCACTTAAACTATTAGAGACTAGGTTATTTACAATGGCTGTCTTTTCCGTCCTTGGGCAGATCAGGTCATCTAAACTATAAGGATTCTTACAACTGGTCTCATCAGTAATCATGCTTTTACTGGTAGTCTTCGTACAATCTTCCCCTTGGTTTACTGTCTCTTTACAAGAGGGCTCTACATCAAACACTGCCTGGTATTGTTTATAAGGTTTATTTTTATTCTCGTTTTCCTTAACAATCCATCGATCATCATCGGTGGTACATGGGGTATTAATGTTAAAAACTTTAGTATCTTTGGATAAAGCTGGTGCTGTTGCTTGCTGGTTGTGAGATCCCATTACTTCACCAGACTCCACAGGTAAAAAGTCGAAACTACCATTTTGTACCGATACTAAAGAAGCATGGTACAGAGATCGAGTTCGTTGCACTGACTGACTGAGCTTTGAGCTCAAATTTGAAGACTCAGAAAGAGCAGTTGCACTGCTGCTGG
This sequence comes from Macrobrachium rosenbergii, assembly GCA_039081455.1. NCBI lineage: Eukaryota > Metazoa > Arthropoda > Malacostraca > Decapoda > Palaemonidae > Macrobrachium > Macrobrachium rosenbergii. The sequence goes on along the minus strand of JANJGK010000012.1, from coordinate 18,586,456 downwards.
AGGAAGATAAACTTGGTTGTGGAGAAGATGTGGGTTGCTGACTCTTTATATCTGTTGACAGAAGAAGAAAATGGCATTTGGTTTACGACATGCAGTGAAAAAATACATAATCTTCTCTTTTTTCCAAGCATTTCCAAAATAAATAGGGAAATAATTTGCATTTATTGCAATGTCAACAGATCATACAGTAATAATACTGACATAAGACCATCAACCAAAGCATCACAGTTAAAAAATTTGATGGATAGTGCAAGTTTTCAAATAGACTGTGCAAGTGCTGTGTATAAAAGCAAGAGTGTAAATCAATAAGAAATCTTGTAAAACAAACTACACAACTTCTCAGTATTGCTGACACTGGCACAATAAAAATCTACAGTAAAGGAAATAACAAGATGTTTACATTCAATCTCCTACAATCCTATTCGAACATGAATGAGTGCTATAACACATATAATAAAACTGGTAAATGTTTACCAGACTAATCAACAAAATAATAATTACATGACAACTCACAACTGGAAAGAATGTTTACTTCTTGAATAAGCAGGTTTAGTGTTTTAAGTAAAGTTTTAGTTTTCAATGATAGGAGGCATTTCTCATTTTACTAAAATTGTTAGTGAGCTTTTCTTCATATCAAAATGTGGAGGAAGCATTTCTTTGTTGCTAGTCGAATTTAGGAATTAAATCTGACAACAAGAAAGGTACAATGCTGATACCTTAACTGTGTACTACACTAACAAAATTTCCATATACTGTAAAGACAAATGACACTCAAATAAATTAAAACAGAACAGAAACTATATACAAATATGATTTTTTCAACTGTCAATCTTGCTCAATGACTGCCTATGAGACATGGTCCATTATCAAGCAAATTGCAATTTTCCTTGTGAAATAAATTGCATTTTTCCTAAATATACAAACCTTTGCCTTTTACAGGAATATCGTTGAAGTGCAAACTTTTTTTCCATGGTCACTGAGATTCTTAAAAGGGTGTTTAAAGGTAGCATGATGATTGTAGGTGGGGGGCAGAGTCCCCACCACTTACTTGATTGATTTTTCACTTTTTCACTTTGGCTTCGAGAACATGTGTGGTTGGTAAGTTAAAGGCGAGACATATTCCATATGACAGGAGTTTGTTATACCTAGGAATAATGTTATTTACTCTACTAGAGAAACACCAGCTTATTCCTACACAGTAAACTAACTTCCACCTTTTATAGGACTCACTGATTAGAGGGGCATATACTGACAGAACCCTATACCAGACTTTAGCATTTTGCATGAACTGTAGTCTCAAAAAAGTATAGGAGAACCTGTTACTACATTTGGTGATGTCAACAACAGCTCAGTGGGTGTAATCATAACCAAAACTTCCTGATAATCACAGATCTGCAGCACCTACCACCATTTTAAGGAAGATGGAAGGAGTCACATCTTCTGGTCTTAGCACTTGAATAAATCAAAGTAACAAGTTGTCTGATGTACATAAGGGATGTAGTAAAGGATCAGGCACACTTCACACACTCAGCATACCTGCAGTGAAATCCTTACTTGCCCTAAAGGAGCTCCATAGGTCCATGGAGTAAGTGCCCAAGGACATGTGGGTGACATCACTCCGGTAAAAGGAAAAGGTGGTCTGGTATTTCCAGGTGCCTGGTTCCAGTACTAAACAACCAAAAAGTTCCTCTTAAACAAGAGGTGTTAGCATCAAAGCTAAGGTCTACACTGCATGAGTTGCTAGGCAGTTATCAGTCATGCAGGGAAAGGCTAGCCATGAATAGGCAGAGCCTTGACAGCCGGGATTGTGAAAATGAGTGAGCCATGGAGGAAGTTCCCTTGGTACCTCAAATAAGAGGGCCAGTCACTTGTGATACCACTCTCCTTAGGGTCAACGAGGAGCCACATGGGTCACCCTGAAATTTGGAGTGATCAGTACACAACTGATCACCTAACAGATTAGGGCAAGTGGCAGGTATGCATGGATGTCCAGGTGTTCACAGGAGTGCAAAAAGGTATCCTCCATTGCAGGAAATGGCGCACAGAATACTGGGAGCTTTCTGTTTCACAAGGTGGCAAACATGTCAATAACTAGTGTTGCCCTCAGCTTGAAGGTATTTTCACCATAAGAGGATGTAAGGAGCACTAGGTTCCTATTACCTGCTCCTTGCAACTGAGCTGATCCATCACCACATTCCTCTTCCTATAACAGGCTGACAGTTCCACAGAATGCTTGCAAATATTACAGCACAACTGCATTTTGAGGATGCTGATGTGCCGATAAAGACTGCCTGCAGTCTGTGCTCCCAAACAGGCTAGGTCCTCCATGAGAGAACCCCAACCCTGCCTTGATGAGCTCATCAACCACTCCAGAGCATCCCTGCTGAAAGGGGGAGTGCAATGGGGAACCAATACTACTTCAGGTATGAATGAAGCAGGCACAAGTGGGTTTGCCTGTGAGTTGTGAGGTTCTCAGAGCTTGCTTACCAAAGCTGAGTCGTCTGAAAACAAGGAAGACTGAGAACTGGTTAATGTTCTAGTCTATCACTGAAGGCTGGTTACTAAACTGGTCAAGCCAAAACTGATACTAGATGCCAGAGAGACAACTGTAGACGATATCTGTTTCATCTGCTGGGGACTGAACCCAACCTGACCAGCAGTGAACTTGGACATAATGCACCATGCCCATAGCAAGACGACCTTGATGGTTTAACAAAATGGTGTCTGCAGCGAAAGTCCAACCACAGCCGTGCCATCACACACACGACAGGCACGCTGGACAGCAATCAGTATCAGTAAGCCAGTAACAGTGCCAGACAGACCTCCTTCCTCATGAAACCCAGACATGAGAACTGTCATGAGCACACTTGAAATACCACATCATTCCTCCATCTCCAGCAAATTGGAGTGATCTCTGTTGTCCCTATTTTAAAGCGAATGGCCCCAACAAGAAGACTTTTGGCCCATTTTCAGACCTGTGCGACACGAGAATCAATACATAGAACAGCAAGAATGCAAGCTCCTGGAGGAGCAAAAAGAGGAAGAAGCAGCTTGACAGTGCATCCCAGCTTTACTCTGACTTTGCAGCTCACCAAGTCTCTCCTCTACAGCCAAAGATAGGCTACTTGAAACAGGGATAGCAGTAAAATAAGCAGAGGTATCACCATCACCAGCAGTGGAGACTGTACCTTTAGTAGTGGTAGAAGACAAAGACAATGACATGAACAAGGTGTCACACAGCTCTTCTTTCCTCCTGAGGGATGGCTGGCAAGAGAATTTTCAGCAACTCTTAGAGGCACAAAGAAAGTTTCGGAGAATCTAGCAAAAGGGGGCATGGGGCAGTGACGCAAGAAATCATAGTGTAAGCCACATGAAAAGACAAGGGAGTGCTACACAACAATCCTGACTGTCCTACCATGGGCCATAAAGTGCAGGGAAACAAACAAGAGCCAGAACAAGCACCTAGTAGGACGCTGAAGCTTTGGAATGAAAGGAAGTGTATTATCTCCTGATGAAGCTGAAGACCCCTTCTTACTCCTCTTCTGCTTGGAGCTAAACTTAAGCAACTCTGCAGCTAACCAGTCTCTGCACTCCTGACAAAGATGCTCCTTGGGACAATCCCATCCCTTCACATGGTACAAAACACACGAGCCTCAACACCATGGTGGGCAATTTGGACCGTTGGACTGTGGAACAGCCTCCCCGAGGATGTCGTGCAATTGGTACTTCAGAAGTTCAAGTGAAAAGGCAATGCATTACTACCCTAATACTATTCTCCTTGCATTTTAATACATTTTTAACTATTTATAAATTTATTTTTCTTTTTTAATAAGTGGAATCTCTTCCTTCTGTAATTTCCTTTACTTCCTCTTACTCCTTCCTAATGAACACCATATTCTTTGGAAGCTGGAATTTCAAGTCAGTGGCCCCTGTCGGCTTGTTCCGTATGAATAGGTTTCACCTACTGAATAATAATAATAATAATAATAATAATAATAATAATAATAATAATAATAATAATAATAATAATAATAATAATAATACACACATGACAAAAGCCCAGGACGTCTAACTAAGTCTGACCTACATTCAGTCATACTGACTATCAAGCAATGGATACTAAAGAGCACTTAAGTATCATATGTCACCCTGGGTGAAAAGCCAGTCTCGGCAACCAGAAAGTTAGTCGAGCAGAGCATAAATGTGTTGACTTCACAGCAGCCAAAGAAATGATGAAGGATCAGTCAGGTGGGTGGCGTGGGTTCCCAAATCAACTCTTCAAGCTTCCCTTTAACTACCCTGTGAAACGTCTCAACGACCAAACCAGTATAAGTTTCGAAGATACTCCTGTACAAGACGAAGCTTTGCATACTTTGGTGGAACAAATAATATTTGCAAGCAGTGTTTATGGATACAAGCATTACTTTTACTTTGACCACCAACATTACAAGTGAAATGACATAAAAAATCTGCTGGAGTTCAGCTAAAATAAAATTATATCATGGGATACCAGTGATAATAAAAACAAAATATATGAAAAAACTGAGTAGGACATAATGCCATATCATTAACGTTTTTCGTTATGTGCATATGACCATTAAAACGTCATAATGAAAAGTAAAATTCCACTGCAAATAGCTAACATCTTCGAAAGAGGGTTGTGTGTTCGTGTGTAATAGGAGAGAAAATGACATCAGGTTTAACAATGAACACAGACACAAACACAAAAACTTACTAACAAGGTAAATATGAGTGAATAATGGGAAATTATCGTGCAAATATATTTAGCTACTGAATTATTAAGGGATTTTTTGTCTCCTAAAACTTAACATGCATCAAAACTGAATGAAAATACCCTTCGCTTGTTAAAATTCCTATCTAGAAAATAACCCACCCCATAACGATCACTAGATAAAAAAAAATCAAAGTAATGCAGAACAGTATTAATTAACAGTGGTTGGATAAATATCTCTTGATGTCTATCTAACATTTGACAATTCACACAGATTAAATCAAGTTACCAGAATTCACGCAGATAACACCGTTAAGTAACTTAAACGTTTGCTTGATAGAAATGGTCACATATAACCAATCAAAAATGATTCACCACCTGAACGAAATTAAACTTAGTTAAATATCCCAATATAATTAAAATTCTAACATTTCCTCCCAAAACGATGTTGTGGAAACTCAGATGTTTTCGCTATGAAAAATTTTTGGAAAGTCCAAACGTTTTCTCTAAAAGAAACCCGTCTGGAATTTTTTTTTAACATTTAAATTCACGCATTCGGCCACGAAGTCACGCACAAACAGACAACTACACACATAAGTACAAAGGGTAATACTAACGACAAAGCAAACAAAACCCTCTAACGACCTTAAATCCATCTATCAATCAAGCAGATGCACAGTACGTTGCTGACACTTTACTCAAAAATAAAATCAAGTTACTCACGTCCAGCCTTCTTTTGAGACTTCAAAAAGAGGAAAAAAAGTAAGAGAGTGCATTAACTCAGGTAAGATCAAATGAAATTTACTAAACTAAGATTAAATTAAAAAATCAAATTGTCATTAAATACATGAGACTAAAAACGCCACGGGAATCATCAAGAGAATTAATTTAAAAGACACTCAGATAAAAAACTACTTAGCTGTTATAAATCAAATAAAGACTCAGTCTGACTTTATGGAAAAATTCTTAGGTTCAGCAAGATTAAACATAAAACCTTTAGTTTCAGTAAACGATATTGTTTATAAAAAAATTCTTTACATTTTTACATATTTCTTTAAAAATATCGACACCAGAAAGAAACAAAAGATACGTGTGTTTGAAGATATTGGCTGCATAACCCTTGATATGCTTTTGTTTTTCCTAACTCAAGAATTGGCAGATCATTCAAGACTTTACTATTCTGAAAATCTATGGCTTTGACAAAAGTACTGAAAATAGTATCTTAATGCATAAAAAACAGTCCAAACCCAGTAGAGCTGGATATGAAAAAACAGGAATAAATAAAAAGCTTGATACTATGTTTTTGTTCCCTAATCTCTAAAAAAAAGTTGACTCCAAATGAATTTCGATGGTTCAGAAATCATCCACCCTTCAACTAAGTACCTGTTTCAGGTTTCCTGTGTGGGTGGGTGTACTGTGCGTCGAGACGGAAGTAGCGTGGATGGCAGACGGGTCAGTATTGACAGTGATGACTGTGACAGGACCGGATCGGACTTCACGTATGAATGCACGGGCGCCTCCAACAGCCTGAACTTTCGCATAGCCTGGAGACAGAGTGGACTTCATGAATTTGTGTTTTTGTCCTATTAGCAAACAAACATTCAAGTTAGCTGGTTTTGTTCAGTTTCCCTTATACAGTGATTATACTAACTGCTACTCCATGCTGGCAACATATTTATTTTACATTCAGCGCACCATTTTAAGCACTGGATATAATAAAGCACTGGATATAATAAAGCACAACAGCCATATACCACAAAATCTGAATACCAAGGGTTACGTCACCTCTTTCTCCTTTTCCATCGCAATCATTCACACCACCGCTGCCCCCGCCATGCCCTGCTGTGTTATTGTCGTCGGTGGTGCCCTCAGGAGATGGTTGTTGTTGACCCCTGGCGTCTCTTGTGGAAGAGGATGAGGAGGCCTCGGTGGGCGTGTCACCAGGGGACGAGGCGACAGGCTGCGAGACAAGTAAGGTGACTTCGGTGTCGATTTGTCTCAGGAGGTCGACAGCCCCGATGTAAGGGAGGTTTTCGACCGACCTGCCGTTAATCCCTACTATTCTGTCACCTGGTCCATTCGAAGGAAAAGAAAAACAACCGTAATTAATCATCATCTGGGCAAATAACTTAGCAGTTTCTGCGTCAGGTTTAATTTATACGAAAAATAGGAAAATACATGGTGCGAAGTAACACAACAGAACCATTTGGCATGAGCACTGTCTTTTTTCGGTAATGTAAAACTACAGAAAAGAACGATAGGGAGAGTGTTATATACATATAATTTTGAATGAGCTTTAATTACATGATACCGCACAAAATAATACTGTAATTCTACAATATGATGAGCCTATTGTCATCCAGAAGTTAATATATATATATATATATATATATATATATATATATATATATATGTATGTATGTATGTATGTATATGTATATATATATATATATATATATATATATATATATATATATATATATATATATTAAAACCTATTGGTCCCTTTATCTAATTTGTATGTTACATCCATGACGTCCTATTATTATACCAGCAACAAACTTGTTTCAAAATGTTCTTATCCATTTGGATTTTACATGGGGATACGCTTAAGAAGCATTCATAATATAACTGCCTTATGAATGGGACGTAAAATTGAAAATCCTGGATAAAACCTAGTTCAATTGAAACAACCGCTTGCCATGTGGTTATAACTGTCTGGGGTACATCGTGTTCGTTCGTGATTTCAAGAACGAAATTTTATCATCTTAACCGTGCAATATAGTAAGTTGGCCAGGAACTAAAGAAATCATGCCTACCCAAGTGACTGAAACTACCATCGTTACGACTCCAGATGTAATGAACTCTGAGGCTATTTTGCTGAAGTGATGGTAAACACAACAGTAAAATTAATAATAATAATAATAACAATAATAATAATAATAATAATAATAATAATAATAATCACTATTATTCCCTTCTAAACGCATGCAAACGGAAACCCTATTCAGTGCATCCCAGCACGGTAAGTACAAATTTAAAAATAACAAACACAAGTATACCCAGTACGATACGATTTATAGCCCATTCCTGCCCCTTCCTTTCAACTAAGGACTCAAAAAGTTCTCCTGAAGTGTGATTTTTTTTTAAAGTGAGGTTATTATATACATATAACATATATACTGTATATATATATATATATATATATATATATATATATATATATATATATATATATATGTATATGCGTGTGTGTGTATACATACATACACATATACTGTAATATATATATATATATATATATATATATATATATATATATATATATATATATATATATATATATACATATACAAGGTACTCTAAAAACTTACAAAAATTTATTTAAACAACTGAACAAATACATAATCATATTTCAAACACATACGTGAGGCCGTAAATAATGTTTCCCATCCAGAAGAAAACAGACCAAGAGAGGTGCTGAGAATATTAGAATAGTAATAAATCTGGAGGATCCATCTACGGTAAGAGATCCACCACAAAAACCATTTACCAAAGGGAAAAAAGGAATCCATGGTTCGTAACACAAACACTTCCATTTAAATTTCCTGGACGAAATACGGCGTGTGTTTGTGTAGATGGCGGGGAAAGCAGGGGTTGGGGGGATTTGTGGTTAGGGTGGAGAATGGGGGTGGGGGAACGAATTTTGAGCCTTTCACTTATCCCGAGAAAAATATTATTGTGCGAAATCTTCCCTCCAGCGAAATGGAAAAGGGAGATAGCACCATCTTCCACGCAACACTTACGTTGTTTGTTACACCTGAGCGACGCTTAAAATCTGATAACGTTAGCGTAACTCCATTTCCTAACACTGAATTCTTCCATTAGAGATACGGGAGACTCGGAGATATGGAGATACTTCTGCGACCGTAATTTAGAAGACTGAGTTACATCAGCGTATTAGCAAGACTTGACCTGCTTGTTATGTAGCAGCCCAGACCATGCTTCCTTGTTTTTAACTGATCGAAGTAAGTGAATTCAATATAGACTGGTTACTTGCGGTTATATATATATATATATATATATATATATATATATATATATATATATATATATATATATATATATATATATATATATATATATAATTTACCAATCGTTTAGCTATTAGTCTGTTGTTTGACGGGTATGGGTGATACTCAAGTGTATAGTATTTTCAACGTTTCACTTTTCTGTTTCAAGTGCAATATTACAAGTGCACGAAAAACGCCCTGACGCTATTATACACAGACACAGAAACACACACATACATACTTACATACATATATATAAATATATATATGTATGTATGTATATATATATATATATATATATATATATATATATATATATATATATATATACAGTATATATATATATATATATATATATATATATATATATATATATATATATATATATATATATATAATGCTAAGGAGATAGGGGCGACACTAAGATACTGTCAGGAACTTTTGTTTGTGTCATTAAGAATATATATTCAGATTCTTTAGCCGTTTGTTTAGTAATAAGGAATTACCAATTAGGTTGGGTCTTTTCAGGACTAAGAGATGACACCGCAATTTTATTTGTTTTATAAATGCTGTTCAGGCAGATTCAGATGAAAAAAGTGGGGAATCGTCAAGGGTTTAATATTTCGTTTAATCATGACCAATAATTGTGCAACGAGAGAAAAGACAAAAAGTATATACTACCCTTCATAAACTGGGAGAATTTCACCCTCTTTAATAAGCATTTCCGGGAGCTTGAGCAATCCCGTAAGATATAATGAGCTACGGCATAATAGGTTGGTCCATTATTTTTTTCTTTTTGTATACTGTATATCTAAGAGGCATTTTCTAAGGATTCAGAGAAACAGGTCTTTTAACAGAAGACACGACCTACAAAATTAGGTGTCCACCGCGATCAGCTTAATTTCAAAATATCTGCGCTTCCATCCTTAAAGGGCAAATTATTGGAGGAATACTACGATTAGACTTTTTATACCAAAAGGCTAAAACACCCAACAACATTAGAGGCTGACTTGAATAAGTCGTCTGTAACAAGAAATACACAAAACAAATAAAAACCTCAAAGACATAAAACAACACACACGCGCGCGCACACACACAAAGAACACAGAAAAAAGGACTTGAATTTATGGGAAAATATTCTTCGATCAGGTGCAATTCTCTTCGGAATACTCAGGAAAATACCAAAGTTCGGTGTTTATAAGATAATAGCAACACTTTCGAGAAAAGCATAGCTAACTGCGCTTAATTCGTGAGTTAAAAATATTGGATATTAAAAAAAATATTTTTCAAAACAAAGTTGTATATCGTCCAGCAACCAAGTTCAGGTTTTTGCCTCAAAAAGGATTTTTTTTGTTTTATAACAATGAAATCTTTTTGTCATATGACAGAAAATTTTTTGAGTTTGTTAATCACGACTACGTAAAATTCCAATGAATTGCAGTTTGGCTGAAAAGATAAAAAACGAAATCACACCAAATTCAGTGAACAAGTTATGTACGTGAATGCAACGCACAATGGTTGAGAACCACCATCACCTATGTATATACAAAAAGAGTTTTATGTAATAATGATATTCTAGCGTATGCACAATGTATTTTGTTTCAAAGTTACTCAAACACTACAAAATATAAATGTTCAAAATACGCTAAGAAACTACCAAAAGTCTAAGCACATACACGGAAACGTATGCGCTCAGTGTGTGTGTTCGTGTGTGTGACATACTTTTAAGACAAACTGTTGTTCCGTACATGAAAATGAAAGAACTTCCAGTGAATAAATCACTAAAACCGTTGTTCTATAAATCCCTTAAATATCGTGATATCGTGCTATATATGTCACTGAAAACTAACTTTCTTTGTAGTAATTAAAAAATAAAATAATATTACACCATAAACCAAATAATGCATACAATGTAATCTACGCATATAACTACTACGTCATAATAGTAAGAAAATAATGCACACACATTAGGTCAAGGAAAACTATTATTTCGTTTAGATCAATCAAAATATTAAATCTACAGAAACTCTCCATGGCAGGTACTTCAAAGAGAATAACAGACGGGCAAACGAAGAGAGATGTGACAACTCAACAATAAAGTTGTTTCCCTACAAACTGTTATTCAATAAGCGTGCACAGTAACTTCTAAAGACAATAAAAGAGAGTTGTTCAAAAACTGAAGGGGAAGAAGAAACATTAAAATCTTGTGTCTCTGGTGCCGCGGCACCTTTCCCCTAGCCCTCAGCGGTAATGTAACGGAAAAACTTTTAGGACCCCTGAAAATCACTCACCGAAGTCACTGGTCGAGAAAGAGAAGTAGGGCAGGAGAAATACCGCCGGTGAAATGACATTGTTTCCCCATCGTTGTGAGGTTCGCATTCCTCTCATATTCGAATTCCCGAACAACTTCAAAAGAACATTTCGAATTAAGATACACGTCCCAGGAAGATCCACATCGTGAAAAAAAGTCGTCCATAAAAATATAGACAGTGTTTTGCCCTGGTCCTTTATACATACAACCCACCAGGGAGAAAGAGTCTTAAATGTGCAAGAATGCATATCCCTCTTGAGTGGGGAGTTTTCATGTACTGTATTATTATTATACTTATCCTTCTTTAAGGATGGAGGAGTTTCATGTGTAAATCTACATGTCGCTCTTCAAGGAGGAATTATAAACGTATTAGTATCGATTAAGGTCAACATACTTGTTCATGTGACTCCTAGCAAGGATCTTACAGATCTATTAATAAAAGATTTTAATTAATAGTGCCTCTGAATGCTCGTCTAATGCTCGCATTCTTACACTCGACCTAACACTAGTCTCCTAAAGTTGTCGCCACTTACGAAGCTTATCTACAGCTTCTGCTACTCGAAGAGTCAAGATTTTCACCGGCTTCTTTCCCAGAATAAGTCAATAATTAATAATTCATGTTATACCTACTTCCATGACAATGGCGCAAATCCCAGACACTTTTTCTTTTTTATTATTCTTCTCCCTCACTTTGCTAAGCAAAAATTTCTTTTCATAAACGTGAATCCGAACTGTATTTTTGATATGAGCAAACTCAATAAGAGACAATTAACTACCAGGATTCAGATCGTCATTTTAGGCGCAACATTAAAAACGAAAATAAAATGCCTCAGACGTCCCTCTTTCAAATTCCAATCTTTTTAATAGATCTTGGTAACCATTTCGAAATTAAAAAATTAAAATGTTTATACTTCTCAAGTAGTCAAGCTTTAAACAAGGCTTACTGGGAAAGCCTGCTCTTCTGATATCAGAGGCGTTTCACCTAGACAAATGCTATTCCTCCAAAGATCCTACTTTCGTTGGCTCTTCTCTCCACCTCAAGACGGCCGGAGATGTTTCATCAGCAAATGCTATTACTGGTCCTGATCGGCTGGAGAGATAAGCAAAAGGTCCCTTTTCCCTAATGGCAGTCACGAACAGCCCAATAAACAGACGAACTCTGCGGAGATCAGCAACCCCCAGAATGCTCGGTTTCGTTAAGCTCTCTTTCCCTCGACTCCCATATCACGGCATTATCTCACTAATCTTGTTTTCCAAGCTCGACATAACTTTCCCTCTGTTGAGCAGTTACCTCATAAAATTATCGGCCAGGCCGCGCTCTCTTTTCTTCTCCCTTGCTTTTCTGCCTCTCCGGGATTACTCACAGCCATTTACCATGCCTGTCCAGAGGTGATCGGGACAAAAACAACGTGCACGCGCGTGCGCACGCACACAAGGTAACAATAACCAGATAAGTTCTTATATGCTCCTATATCAAGGTCTAATCTTTTCACTATAACCATATTAACTCTTAACTCTATAATAATATAAAATGTAGACGTGTTCATGTATATACATACATACATGCACATATAATTTATATATATATATATATATATATATATATATATATATATATATATATATATATATATATATATATAAACACACATACAATATATATATATAGTATATATATTATATTGCTTGTACAAACGGCGAAAATACTGAACAATGAAGACGCCACACTCCAATATTGTTAAAACAACTGGAAATGAGGTCATTATATAAAGTTGTAGTATTTTTATTCATTTTCAAGTAATAATGGTTTTAACTCTATACCGATATACCCTAGATTTATTTATATGAGGAAATTTCTAAAAATCGGCAATTAATTAGTTTCCTTAATTATAGAAACTACCGATGCTTCCATAAAAAAAAACTGTAATGTATCAAAGCTTATACAGTACACTTGAGCTTTTAATAACATGTTTAAAATAGCAGAATTTTAATGCACGTATCTTTGGTGTTCAATTCTTCTTTGAGAAAGACATTTTTTCCCGTGGAACCTATGTAAGATTTATTGCATCCCTTGCAAGATAACTTGTCGAAACGCCAATACCCTTTTCCTTTTCATCTATCACGTCAACTAGATCAGCAGTCGTTAATGTTGAAGCAGAAAAAAACTATTATTACGTAGAAGATACCTTGCAACAAGTGCAATATTAATCTTTTGTGGGTTTCACGAGAAGTGCCTTCCGGAAGGATAAACTGAACGCAATGATCGCTACGTATGCGAATCAAAACTTAGCAGCCCTTAATCATGAAGAACTAATGACATAAATATAATCTCAGAGGTCACGTTCAATAAAATTATCCTACCTATCTTTGTGTAAATATCATCACGAGTTATTAGGAGAGCAGCATACAGAAAAACACTTATTTATGTGTAAAAACTAATCCTCAAAATTTGTTACAGAGTTTCTCTTGGTTACCTTTCTGTCCTAACTCACATCGAAGAGGTCCACGAAACAGTAGATCTTGCTTGTAATCTCATTTAATACGTCTGTTTCCCACATTTAGATCATTATATCCTATACGCTTCTTTATATGGGCCCAATTATCGGACTTCATTTTGTCAAGCTTGAATGGAACCTCTTAATTTTCTAGTTGGGATAAACAGTTTTCTGGAGAGCCTTAGTTGTTTAAATATATAAATGTATACAAGTTAACCCTATGCCCTTTTACATGAAAACGTATAAATTGTCGCAACGTGTCTTCATCATATATTCAGGGGTAAACTGACATCCTGCGTATAAACAACAAACACGAGAGAGAGAGAGAGAGAGAGAGAGAGAGAGAGAGAGAGAGAGAGAGAGAGAGAGAGATAACAAATCACTTCTTCCTGTAGACTTACTTGCTCAAGTCTTTAAGGCACAAAGTTGGCTTTGGGACAGGTCCTTTTCATCCTTAATGCCTCTTTGCTCTCTGTTGGTAACTGTTACCCCCAATAAGTTCGGTTGGGTCAGCTAAGAGTATATAAGGGCGGAGTATCACCGTGTTTCTATACACCAGACGACACAAGACAAACAGCTCTCCCTTCACTATTTGCTAGATTGTGTCGACCACCGAAAGAATTATGAAGGTAAGGTACATTTTTATTTTCTTGTCCTTGTCCCAAGTCCTCAGTTTTCGTAAAGCGTTGTATATATATATATATATATATATATATATATATATATATATATATATATATATATATATATATATATATATATATATATATGTGTGTGTGTGTGTGTGTGTGTGTGTGTGTGTGAAGGAAGAGGTTCCGCATGTGCTCATTAACCTTGATGTGAATGCAGTATATATATATATATATATATATATATATATATATATATATATATATATATATATATATATATATATATATATATATATATATATATATATATATATATATATATATATAAATTTCTGCCACATTCAAGCGTGTCTTATGCATACATAACACAAACACACATATATATACCTAACTGTATATACACATGGACATATATATGTATGCATATATACACAAATATATATATACATGTACATATTTAATGTATGTATGTATGTAGTGTGTGTATTTATATATATTATTTCAAGTGCAACACCTGCTACGGATATAACATTTACTGCTAGTCGATTTAATCTGCACAAACACAAACATACACACATACATACGTATAATATATATGTATATAAAATATATATCTATATATATAACATATATATATCTACATGTATATATAACATACATATATGTATAAATACATGTATATATGTGAATGAATGTATGCATGCATATAGTAGTGTGTATTTATATGCACTATTTTAAGTGCAACATCTGCTACCGACATAAAATTTACTTGTAGTCAACTTACTCTAATCTGAATTTCCATCAGTAACGGCAGTTTTTAATGGATATCATTTCAGCCCACCACAAAACAGGCTCCAGCTGCCTCTTTAATCTTGTCAAATACTATAAGAACCTTAAATGAGAATGACCTTCGAATCAGTAATTCTCTAGAGACTAGGCCAAAAGACAGTTCTTAGAATCTTGTCCTTTAAAAGTAAAGCATACATTAGTTTAATTTACGCGAATCACCGCTAGTTACCACTGCCTACGTTCCAGGCAGGCTTCGGTGCCAGAACAAGCCTGGCTTAATCTAAAACAAACGCATGTCATGATTTCAGAGTGAAATACGTTTCTGACAGTAAAACTTCACTCACCAGGGGTTTCGAACAATAATTACACGTAGGAGTACAGAAAGCCTAGTTATATTACGAAAACGAACTTCCCACACGTATGTTTTTATTATTAATTTGAAAAAAAAAGTAAAAAAGATAATATACCTAGCATTTGCTGGGTAATTATTAAATTTGCAAGTGTTACCCAGAAAGATCTTAACAAGAAAATCACCTTTTATTTCATACCTAATAATAATAATAATAATAATAATAATAATAATAATAATAATAATAATAATAATAATAATAATAATAATAATAATAATAAGACGTTCAACGAAATTAGTTTTGTCTTTACCTAAAGATCACGGTTATTGCACACTCAAATTTTCAAGACCAAACTGAAATGATCCTTTTGTCAGCATTCGTTGATCAGCACTACCAATATGCAGTGACTGTGCCTCGCTGTCGAACTTCCTAGTACCGCAGGACATTTATTCCTCGCACCGTTGGACTGTGGAACAGCCTCCCCGAGGATATCGTGCAATTGGAACTTCAGAAATTCCAGCGAAAATGCAGTGCATTACTACCCTAACACTATTCTTCTTGCATTTTAATAATTTTTATCTATTTATCTATTTATTGATTTATTTTTTATTTTTTTGATAAGTGGGATCTCTTCTTTCTGTATTTCACTTCACTTCCTCTTACTTCTACCTAATGAACACCATATTCTTTGGAAGCTTGAATTTCAAGTCAATGGCCCCTGTGGTGGGCTTATTCCGTATGAATGGGTTTCATCTACTGAATAATAATAATAATAATAATAATAATAATAATAATAATAATAATAATAATAATAATAATAATAATAAACGCTTCTTTTCACACGAGACGGCGTCAATTATTTTCTGGTTTACTGAAACATGCGCTTCTTAAATCATGAACATTCTTTTACTGCATACAACACACATTCTAGCTATACACAAAAAAAATATAACAATCCTCCTGCCTTCTTATAGACCAAATTTTATCTCACGGAATAACTATGTCAATTTCGAAGAATAAGCGATGCGAATGTTTAATTTGAACCTATTTTTCTTCTGAAAAAATTATGCACCACAAAGAGTATCCTATTTATTATTATTACTTTTTTTGCAGTCCCCTTGTGCAATAACAACCATCCTCTTGGCCATCTGTGCTTTAGGAATGGGAGCCCCTCAAATCCCCAGAGATGAGGAAGTAGTCCCACCGGTAAGTTGTATTTTCTGTGGTTCATTTTGAAATAATCATTTTTTGAAATTTTGGCAAATGCCAAGAGATGAGGAAGTAATCCCTCCCCGCCCCGGCAAGCTGTAGTATCTATCTGAGCTCACTTTGCAACAAGCATTTTTGATATTTTGGGAAAAAACCCTTTGCAATACTCCACAGCCTACTACTACAAAATACTGCTCAATCAAGGCAGCATCAGAGACAATAGCGCTATCACCATTTATCCCATAATTCAAAACTCTTCATTTCATTTTGACTGTTGCAGAGACCATATGCATTCGACTACACGATCCGAGATCAGATTAACGCTGTGATGGCTGCCCGGATAGAGGAGGGCGATGCCCAGGGAGTGATCAGAGGCTCATACACATACATCAGGCCTGATGGAATCATCCAGACAACTAGGTGAGTAATTGACGTCGCGACTGACAACAAGAGTTAATGAGTAAAGCTAAACATCTGAGCGCAGTCATCGCTACAGAAAAAGCATTATACTTCTATGCTATATTCTCGATCTATTTCTCATGAAGCTAATATAATAATAATAATAATAATAATAATAATAATAATAATAATAATAATAATAATAAACGAACGCCTTAATACAAACCCACAAGCATATACACAAATTATATATATATATATATATATATATATATATATATATATATATATATATATATATATATTTATATGAATGTCTTTTCCTGTAATACTACAGTGTAATATGAATATAAGAAGGCCCATAAAACACTATTTAAACGTTGAAACGTTTAAATAGTGTTTTATGGGCCTTCTTATATTCATATATTTATATATTAAAATGTGTATATATACACACACACACACATACATATATGTCTTGAAATGGAGAAACAAATCTACAGTTATGCATAAGTACATACAAAGATAAATCTGTACAGAAAGCTTTCGGGAAACTGTTCGATTCCTCTTTTCAATCTGATTGAAAAATGGGAATCGAACAGTTTCCCGAAACCTTTCTGTACAGATTTATCTTTAAATATATGTACTTACGCATAACTGTGGATTTGTTTTTCCAATAATAATAATAAAATAATAATAATAATAATAATAATAATAATAATAATAATAATAATAATAATAATAATAATAATAATAACTTTAATACAAACCCATAAGCACATACACATATTTTATATACAGTATATATGCAATGCTCATATTTGATATCACGTTGTTATTCCCATGACAGAAGTCGTACACACACACACAAATATATATATACACATACCTACTGTATATATGTATACATATATACATGTATATATATATCTATGTATATATATATATATATATATATTATATATATATATATAATATATATATATATATTGGTATCACATTGTTCTTTTGCTAAAATAAAGCTGGATTCTGTTTCTTTCGCAGTTACATCGCTGACGAGAACGGCTTCCGATCCGAGACTAAGGAGGAACCAGCAGGTGGCCTCCAGATTCCGGACCCAGCAGGTACCATCCAGGTATCTGTCAATCTGCCCGACGCCGAACCATACAGTTACCAGTTTACGGCTGATGAATACAAGAAACTCTTTTCAAAATCTAGAGTGTAATCACGGATACTACTGTTCTTCGGCTTCCATGAATCACAATTCTGTTAACGATTTTCCTTGATAAGCGAGAATGAATGCGTTGAGTTTGTTAGGGTATTTTGTTTTGGTTAGGAAGTATAAACAGATCGTTCTGCAAATTACGATGTTCTGTTTAAATTTACAGCTTTGTGAATTTTAATGACATCTCAAGCTTCCCTGTTTCTATGGCATCCAGGGTCTACCATAAAATGCATGCGTAAAATTCACTATGGCTGACGGTGACATTGTCCAGTAAGGGTCGAAAGGATGGCGGGTACAAGGGAAAACACCAAAAATAATCAATGAAACTTACGTTAACTTGCAAAAATCACAAATACAAAAAAAAAAAAAAATGATTCCTGTATGTATTTCAATGTGAATAACTCTAATTTTTAACTTGCAAAAATCACAAATAAAATAAAATCAAGAAAAACTGAATCCTATAAGTACTTCAATCTGCATAAGTCTAATTTTTAACTTGCAAAAATCACAAATAAAATAAAATAAAAAAAACTGAATCTTATAAGTACTTCAATCTGCATAAGACTAATTTTTAACTTGCAAAAATCACAAAATAAAATAAAAAACAACCCTGTAAGTACTTCAATCTGCATAAGTCTAATTTTGTAAGACCTACTACCTACATTATATTGTCATAGATTATTCATATGCAGTAAAAAAAATTAATAACGTATTAATCACTCTTTCACCTTCATATCCATACATATTTAGTAAAACTGTAGCCTTCCAATAAATGCATACTATGTTAAATATTTCTTTTCACTACAAAACCGTAAACTTCAATAACAAAACTGGTTTCAATGGAGTCCCTCTTGCACTCAATGTAAAAGAATGTCAGGAGTTTCAAAAAAGCCAGTGCAACTAAAAAGGATGGAAATTCTTCGTACATACCAATCAATCTTCAACATATTCACAAAATTTCATCAAACATTGTAGTAAAATGGTTCAGTACACTTACTGACATTTTTAACAGAAGTTCCCAGAACCACAATATTCTAAAAAATTTAATAATTTTGTGACCTGCAACGAATAATTTTCTTCTAGAGAAAATCGGACACACGGTACTTCCATTCTCCACAGACTATTCCTCTTCATATTACTTGAATTCTCAAACGAAATATCAAAAATAAGAAATCAGTTATAAAAAACAACTGACAGAAGAAAATTATTATTTTCTAATAATAATTATAAGTTACAAGACTGTGTGTTCAGTTTCAATAATTTCAATCCTAAAAAGTGAAATTAACCATCTGCAATCTTGCCAGTAATGCCAGTAATTATGATTTTAGAACCCAATGCAAGAGCATTTAAAAATTTGAATGATGCTCAAAGGCTTTTACAACGGTTAAATGCAAACGACTAGAAAATGTCGTTTGTTTGTGTCTCGCTAGCTTTTAACTATATGAGATTTTCGAATGAGCAGTTAGCTTCATGAATTGCCGTACATCAAGCGGCTTTGCTACCTGCTACATTGGGAAAGCGCCAGATGCCGCCTCCTTCGCGTGCCATGATTTGTAGCTAATCCATGAAGACAACTGTACAAAACGCCCACAGTCTGTAGCGACCTGCTTATGAATTTCGAAATTATTATTGCCATTATCATTACTAAAAAAAGCGAGCAAATTAATTTCGAACAAGACAAAATGCTCACTAACTCGTTGAGCTGTCTTCCATAGTATATGAAGTCCATCTACGTTTGAAAAACAAGAGTTAAGAAAGTATAAAAAAAATACTAATGAAAACTGGCAATACAACATATCAACAGACACATATACTTAAAAAAGTACACAACAGTTGAGAGATATTTTAGGAAAAAACGGCAAGCGTCGCACTAAAAGGGAATGGAAGATCTCCAGGCATTGTGTAAAGTAAAGATAAGCACGCAAATATGATCGCTACATTTCCTTACTGGAATAAACGTATGAATGATGACCATGCCGCGGTCTAAATGCGTGGTTATATAAAGGACAAGAAAACGTCCAGACCGAAGACCCAATATTCCAACCTTCGTCAAGAAAACATCTGAAACATGTGGCGTTCATAACATCATTTCTGTGTAAATAATAAACCCTACGAGCAAGGCTCAGCAACATTAATTTAATAACATGTATATTCAAATGAAAAGCCTGGAGTCGTAGGCAACACCAAGTATAATGGTCTGATATTCAGAATAGTTAAGTATGAGTGGCAAGAGCGCAGTATGATATCTGCTAAACAAATTGGTCCACATTTATTAAGTAATGTGGTATACATCTTGCAGAAACATGAACAAACTGCCTTCTTCCATCTTCGCTGACAGATATAAAACGGGAGAATAATGCTATGGATGTCATTACTGAAGCCTATTCTTTTGCAGACAAACATACACAATATATACATTACACACACACATATATATATATATATATATATATATATATATATATATATATATATAGTATATACATATATACATACATACGTAAATACACACACACATATATACAGTATACATACCCATATAGTATATATATGATTTTATATATATATATATATATATATATATATATATATATATATATATATATATATATATATATATATATATATATATAAGTGCACGATCTCTGTATGGATCTTGATAACGTGTGTGTGTGTGTTTGCGTGAGTGCGTAGCCAAGAATAAAAGGTGTAATGATTCAGACACTCCGAAACAAAAGGATACCATAATAATGTTGTAAAGCCGCTTTGTGTTATATGCGGTCTAACGCCAAGTTCTTCTAACACGAATAATTGAGACACCTTACATTTAGACAAGAGTGAAAAAGAATATGCAAAGTACTCTTGGATGGCGTACCATACGTACATAATCACACACAAAAAAATACACAGACATACTCAACACACACACACACACACATATATATATATAATATATAATATATATATATATATATATATATATATATATATATATATATGTATATATATATATATATATATATATATATATATATATATATATATATATATATATATATATATATATATATATATATATATATATATAGGCACCGGTAAGCATGCAGGCTATTATAATCACTAAAATTAACGTATACAGTACGTAAATATCATCAAACATATTTGTACCATTATGCACTAGGGGAAATAACTAAACGCATTAAAATCTCATAATAAGAACGAAACAACGGGCGCCTAGAAATACTATCATAAAACATCAGTCTGTGTTTTTTGTGACGCAAATCAACCTTCCTCCTGTTGTAGGCTGCAAGTGAATCGAGCGAAACATCCAGCTGCTAAATGAATGAATGACCAAGGAATTCAAACTACAATCTCCACATGGTGAAGAGAGAAGGATAAACCTCATGATACAAAACACAATGAATTTTCTGCGTACTGTATAAATTCAAGGACATTAGGTTTCCATTGTATGCTGACATTAATTGACGTCATACAGTAATCTGAATCAATTGCTCCTCGGTAATCAATTTAATCTTACCTCCAAAGATACTTGGAATGACTTTCGTCACTTTCAGTGGAGGGTAAATCCAATTCGAAAAATTTGTCGAAACAGCATGAATAATTTTTCTCCCTCAGAATCAGTTCAACGTTTCCGTATTTAAACTGGAAAAATATATGATATAACATACTAAATTTGAATGGTGATTCGCCAGCCATCTTTTACTCCTCACTACTGTACTTAACTTTCTCAATAGTGTTCATGAATGATACTTTTGGATGTTCTACATTCGAATAAAATATACGGCGAAAGGTTAAACATGAAAACCTACAATTCACTGGAAAAAGAGAAGATTAGCCCAAAGAATTTCCTATCCCATAAAACCTGCTAACTGTCATAAGCCTTATTTCGCAGATGAAGGCATACCTTACCTGTAGGTATAGAGGTGATAGCATACAAGAAAAATATACAAATCAGTACCATATCCTATAGATACAACAAAGAGTTTTACTCTCTTACCATCTTAAAGTTAGTCATTTTACTAGACTGAAAATTTTTAAAGGAAAGATATTCGTCATTCCACTTTCTCAAGAAGAGAGAGAGAGAGAGAGAGAGAGAGAGAGAGAGAGAGAGAGAGAGAGAGAGAGAGAGAGAGAGAGAGAGAGAGAGAGAGAGGGGGGGGGAAGGGGGGTTCCTCAATAACACACCCCCTTTCAAAGAACGTCCAATGCATTAGGAAATGAGACGGTAACGATTCATACAATTACGCTCACGCAGCACTATGAAATAATAATGAAAACTGATATTTATCAAAAATCAAAGTTGTATTACCACTTTCCTACTTCATCTATCGGTTTTTCATATGATTCCCCTTTCAAAACAAATCCTTAAAGAAGTACTAAAGTCTCAGTGCTGCAACTGTAAAGTATTTAAATACAGAACCAAGGAAAATATGAAAACCAAGTAGTACCTGGTTAAATTGAGCGCTATAGTAAAAAATGAAAACTGGCTAAGTAAATTAAAGAACACTAAATATTATGAAAAGATATTCTATTCTGCAAATAATTAAGTGGACTCGTATAACCCCGTGTTTCTTTCATAAATCTTCCAGGTACTTTATAATTTGGCAGTGTATATGGAATACTTAACAGAAGGGGAAACCTTCCGACTTGTATTTTACTACGAATAATAAGGAATGAGAATGTGACTGATTTGTCACACACGTGAACATGATAAATAAAAAGTAAAGTTGCCTTTATTGCTCTATGAAATTTACACTGTCAAGTCAAGCACTGGCGCACTATTGGCCAATCAGTGTTTCAGACAATGAGAAGGAGTTGAACAGCAAGATAAAGCAATTCTGAAAATAAAGGAAATTAAGTAAACTGGATTAAAGGGGAAGCTGGGAAAAACCCCTACAGCTGCTGGTAATAAATAGAAGATAATAAACGAACAGATTTAAAATCAAGTACTTTGTTTAAATACTTTTCGCTTACTTTCACATTTAACGCACTGAAGCGTCGATTCTGTGCTACCAAGTAGTGTATTTACCTTTTCCTGGGTAATGCTATGGAAATCTACGAGTTGACATAAGAAAGTGAAAATACATGCCGTCGTGTTGATTTTTTATGTTTCCAACAAATATATTGTCAAAGTTATTTAACTGTTTTGCTAAAAAAATCAGTATTCAGAAAATCTATTGTGTATCTATTTTATGTTTGCAAAAAATTTCCAAATTATTCTTATAAAAATAACGTGGAATTCTTTACAAACGTAATAAACATACGAATAAGTGTATATATATCTTTTGACTCTGGGCCCTTCAGTTACCTCAAAATAATTATGAAATGGAAAGTGCTATTCTATTACATGAACAACACCGGATAAAATCCCACCAAAATTTTAAATTCTCATGACGATTTTGACAAACTATATCAATACCTTTCATCATAACTGCGAAAACGTCGTAAATACATGAGGAAACCACCATTAAGCCCCAAGATGAAGTAAATGCTCAACCTACAATATCCTGATAAAATCTGAAAGCGACCCAGCCATCCGGGGTAAGCCCAACTAAGTTTTCCTCCTTTTACCCAGATCTTGTAAACAACTTAGGAAAAGGGGAACAGACGGGAGGCAGAGGAGGGGGAGGATTCGTACAAAATGTGGTGATGAGGGAGTGTAACGGGATTGGAGAAGAGAGGTCGTAATCGAATGCGGCCATCTCCCGAACTCTTAAGCAGGGCTGACTTCCTCGAAGTTGTTTGTTGTTGGCTGCGCGGTATTTCAGGTAAATCTCTGCTTTGGGAACTTGTCAAGATTCACCTTTACAGACGAAAATGGCCCAAAAGTTTGCTGCCAACGGCTAAGTCCACAAAGTCAGGTATGAAAGGAATTAAACCCCAGAAAAACTCTAAAATCATATTTAAAAAATTTCTAATGACGTTTCAAACGGCAAACGAAGCAGTGAAACTCAAAATTCTATTCAAGTTACAAAACCAACGCTTTCCTAAATGCTAATGAACTGGTTATCAAGAGAAAACATGATACCCCACACTACGAAATGAAGGGAAGGGATGGATGTATCCTCCCCCCCTCCCTCCAAACCCTCATCAGCCCGGGTGACCTTTGGTTATGGGCAAGCAGGTGGTCATTTTAAATGGTAATGACAGAGAGGGGGAGGTCTACATTTCTGTGTAAATAATATTATAATTTTTCATATGGGGGGAACATCATTACGAAAAGGAAAACAACCATTTACTTGCCAGATAATCTTTGCAGATTATTTTGCCTAAATGAAAAGACTGTAATGAAAAAGCAGACCAAACCGAGCATTAATAAAAACCAGTATCAATTATAATACAACACAAATAAAATATAAAATCTAAAAATCCTATAAAAAAGGAGCTTGGAGTTTTCTTATTGTTTCAGCCTGTCTTAAAACTTGCGAGTATTAAAATCGACGCTGAATAAAAAAGAAATTAAAGTTAATTTCTTTATACGCAATGAGGCACCAAGGCACCTCTGCAGAAGAAGAGGACTGACTCTTTCTAACAGGAAAGGCACATTGACCAAGAAGCTCAGGTACCAATGCACTTGACGTCGCTGGCTCATTAATGAAATGTTGCTTTTATGAGTTGAGATATCATCCAATAATCATTAAAATACTCAATAATCTGGTTTTGCCTTCTGTTAAGAAACAAATAAAGAAGAGTTCCATTATTTCATTACTCTATCATTTACATTCGAGACCAGTAATTATTTCCCTAAGTCTACAAGCGAAAAGGTTCAGAATAATTCCATTTGTAATAATTCATAAAGAACTAAAGTTCAAGGTCAATATCAGTTGAGACGCCAAGCAAAAAGTGAAGTTCATTAGCAACAAATTCCCAGAAGATTACTGTGTGGAACACCAAATATGTAAATGCAACAAAAGTTCCGAATGCTACCAAGTGCAATGCCGAATAAAGTAGTCTTTATGCCAGAGCTTTTGGAGACCGCAAACCTCCACCATGACAGCAACCCTTCCTCCAACAGGTCCTTTCTCACCAAATGTTACATTCCTATCATCTCCTCTAAAAATCTGATCACTCGTTTCCATTTCGAGACCCTCCTTTTCAGGTAATATATTCGTAAAAATTCACCTTCCATGTAATCTAGAGAACAGGTGAAAAGTCAGACAAACTGGCAGAAAAAAAAACATGGCCTCCTAGGTGGTGATAATCAAAGTTCAGAACACAACTACTTTTGAATAAAAGACAAATTCTAGTCTATACACAACAAAGGCCCCTGAACACTACCAAGTGACTGCTACACTGGACTGCTTTAAAAGCTACCATATGGTTGGTCGCTTAAGAATTGTGAAGGTTATCGTATTAAGTTCCAACACCTAACTCACGAATTTTAAAGTTGCCTTCCTAAGTCTGATAGAGATTTGAAATACACTTAAACACGTTTGGATCCATAATGACTGTCAAAATTACCTTTGGAAAACAACAAAAGCGTCATATTTTGCATGAGCACAGGCTATTAGCAAAATATATTCAATATCAATGTGTCGACAGGCTTGAAAATCAACTGTTCAGAATCACTTGAATTTACGCTCACCTTCAAGAATGCTTCACCTCACACTGTTACCAGAATTAATGATCACAGCAAAATACAGCTTTACAATATATTAATGAAACGACTTAAATTTCATACGAACAAACGTTTTGTTATGCAAAAAGACGTCTCACTACCTAATATAATACAAACCGATATCGAGACACCATTTAAATAACAAAATAAAACGTGCTCATTTAAATCGGCATAAACAGCAATCACAGGATACATGGAAAACAAGCACACAAAAAATTTTACATTAAACACAAACTACAAATTATGCACCAAATGCTTTCAATGCAGTCCATACAGTTAATACTGGACACCTCCAAGTAACCGGAACAATAAAGAACTTTCAATTTGGAAAACATCGCACATAATGAATACCGTTCAGTTCTTGGAATTAAATGCCCACGGATAACAATATGAGCGTCAATTCCTCTTTCTGTTAAAACTCCGTCCAATAATAGGCCAAGCTTAAAAACAAATTTAAAAATAACGTCAAGTCCCACTATTAAGTCCTTCACTGGGTCAGGTTGCACATGCACTGCAAGAGGTCTTCCTTTTCGCTGCTACGTCAGTTGGGGCAACATCGGCCCCTGATGCAACGGCTAAGGGTATTAACATGATAATATCATTACGGCGAGTGACATAACTTTGCCAGAACGCAACCTTAATACCACATAAATCAAATCACCAAGTCTATTTTTCTCTCTCTCTCTCTGTCTCTTTCTACGTCTATATACTGACAGATTTTACACACACACTCGCACTATATATATATATATATATATATATATATATATATATATATATATATATATATATATATATATATATATATATATATACATATATATAACCTATCAGGCTCCATCCTCTGTTTCTCTTTCCCCTGTGGTACTTTTCATCTAAGCATCTCGTGTTCTACTTTGGGTTTACGCATCACGTATTCAAGTACGCTATATGCGCGTGCGCGTTATATAATATAAACGTGTGTGTACGTGTGTAATTATTAATAGGAACAGCCATTTCAGAAAATTTGATCGCAAAAAGGCCATTACTTATTTTTTCTTTTGTCAAAAATAAAATGACTTGCGATTCATAAAATACTCGGCAAATGTCTGTGAATGTACAAGTTATTTCAGCGTCACTTAATCAGGCCAACTAAAAGACTCTGTCAACCCAAATATACAAGAATTTCTCTCATCCAATTTTGTACAAACTGGAAGCAAAAGAAGAAAATTTGAAACATGAACCTTATTCAGAGGAAATGGTACTACGAAAAACTGGCTTGCTTCATTTTCAGGTTTTACATCCCATGGCGACTCTTGATTGACATGACAGTAAAAGAAAGGAACAGTTTTTCAGAGTGTTTTGGACGCAGCTAATTGTAAGTTAAAGAAATACGTTTTTCTTTCCCATTCAGCAAAATCGTTGTTGGTTTCTAGTTAATCTTCAACACAGCGATGCTAGGTTTGTTGTTCACATCTGGACATTCAATTTTTTCCGCAAGCAAATCAAGCTAGTTCATGACTTGTTGATTTGTTACTTCACAATATGTTCATACTTATAATTATAATGAAAAGACAACGCAAGACAGAGATGAAGCGTTCAGTAAGTGTAAGGGGTTTAGGCAAAGTTCTGGTGAATATTTACAGTAAGGATAAGGAGGCGGTAACTGTGGAAGTTTTCGAGAAGTCGGACCCATACTTCACCCTGCAATGAGAGATTGAATGCGGTAGTGGCCATTGTTTTGTTTTGTTTTCTCCCTAAGATTACAAAATTTTATGGTCTATATATATATATATATATATATATATATATATATATATATATATATATATATATATATATATATATATAACGTTTGTCATTTTTACACGCGCAACTTTTTATATCCACAGATATTAAGCCATAAATATCGTTTACTATCGGGAATAACTTACACCCAAGGGAAATTGATAAGTGCTTCGTCCCGGCAGGATTCGAGTCACTGCCTGGGTTAGAAACAACGATATGTAGTGACTTTGACCACTGAGCTAATCCTACCGGTGACGAAGTTATAATTCCTCTTCGGTGTAAGGTGTTCCCAAGGTAATATGAACTAGATATTAAACGATATCTTTGGTTTAATATTTCTGAGATATATATATATATATATATATATATATATATATATATATATATATATATATATATATATATATGTATATATATACTCTTTTCCCCCACCAAACAACAGATCAAACAGGGTTAACCTACCAACTCTCTATACCTATGTAATGATGAGATTGCCATCCCCATACCCACCTTAACCCCTAGCAGCTCTCTACACACAGCCTGCTCCCAGGTACATAATTCACTGCTTAAGTCCTTTGAGAATCAGTGAATTCTTCAAAAAAATAAATAAATAAATAATTAACCCCCCCCTCCTCTCCTGGGAACGATTTACTGAGGCGACCTTGATAACCACTGGATCTGAGAAACACATAAGTACATACATACATATATATACATGTATGTGTGTGTTTACCTCGGATATATACAACAATTTACAAACTCATACACCTTTTCCCTAAAACATTGTTTTCCAAGTGGTGAGTCTGAAAGGTGACATGTGGGCTGGAAGGCATTTATGTTATGGTTGCTGATTGGCAGTCAGTGAAGTGTATGATTCCCTAAGCTATTATCCATCTTTTTCTTTCTTTGTGTCTTTGACTGACTGTTGAGCATCGTTCGATATGTCTTCAATATTATTAAAATTTCAGGTTCATTGTCTGTTTGTCCGCCTGTGAATGGAATGTATTTTGAATGAAATCTTCATTTCCATACTACTGTTTGATTACCGATATTCAGAAGGATAACCATATTCAGATGGAGTCTGCACTGTCTTTGGTAGATTTTGCGCAGAAACTGAACCAGCTATAGCTATAATGAAATGATTAACTCTCGACTCTATGTGTATGTTGTCTATTCATTGTTATTTCTAGCCTACAACTGTGAGTTGTTCTAATGCCAGAAGAGGACACCTTAATTTTTGCAGTACATTTTCACTAAACTCCCGGGAGTCACAGTTCCCAACCGAACATGTAAATTTATATACTGCTCCCTCTCTCGGCATGGAACCGTATTATTTCTCACAACCAAGGACGAACAAAGGTTAGATTTGTTGAAGATTCGGAATGACACCCTTTTGCAGAGGCATTTTTATATAAAGTTATTAAATAAGAGTTCCTGGATCCATTATAGTTCTTTGACGACATATTTCCTACTGCTTCAGTGGTGGATGCCCAATTTACGTCAGCTGACAATGCTTTCGGTGCTCTGAATTGAGCACCTTCTGGCCTTTGTGGGTTAGCAGTAAACCAAAGTTAAGAACTGTCTTTCTTCTTGCAGAGAAAAACGAGCGAGGAAGAAACTGGGCAGTAAGGATGAAGCTTGAGAGAGAACACTGAGAGTCAACCATATATTATTATAGTAAATATTCATATGAGAAAAATGTGAATGAACAGACGCAATCAAGTGAAGATATATAAAGCACAGATTATTCAAGAAACCAAGAAATTAAAAGAAAAATTGGCAAAACTGAATGCTGCATAATATCAATAAATTATATGAAATAATAGATGTAAAGGCAGAAAAAGTTACAATCAGAATGCACTGGGCTGACGGTACTAAAATGTTGCCCTGCAGTGATAATAAGAGTAAGTGAATGGCTGTCGAGGTTGTGAAAGGTACATCTACTAGAGTGAAATATTCCATATTAATAAGCGTACTGTGCATCAGAAAGAAGGCTCAAAGGAGAATATAAGAAACAAAAATGCATACTCTGCTTGGTATATCGGTTTAAGGTGTTTAAAGGAAATTTCACTGAGAATGAAAAACTAATGATAAATAGATTGATAAGCGATAAGTATTTTGGATATAGAAAACGAGAAGTGAATGAATACAATGCTCCCTAGTCAAAGTTAGTAAATTTTGTACATGCAATTATGCAATATATATATATATATATATATATATATATATATATATATATATATATACACATATACATATAAACTTGTAAATTTTCAAAAAAGAAAATACTAACGGCATATTACTGAATGCTGCAGGTAAAGGAAAAAGGGAATGGATCGAAAAAAAAAAACAAACGAAACATACTGATAAACATACATTACTTGACAAATAAAAGCAAAAGTGGCAACGCGAGTTACAGACCTACAGTACTTTCCTTAAACTTTTCATCATGACGCTGTTATACGCATGTTATACAGAATTATAGCAAAAAGAGTAAAAGACATGCTATATGTACATACACAGACACACACACGTATATATATATATATACTGTATATATTTATTATATATATCTATATCTATATATATAATCTATATGTATACATCTATATATATCTATGTATCTACACACACACACACACACACACACACACACACACACACACACACACATATATATATATATATATATATATATATATATATATATATATATATATATATATATATACATACTGTATATGTGCGTATGTATATATCATGCATTTTACTCTTTTTGCTATATATATTATATAATTATATATATATATATATATATATATATATATATATGAATATCAATGCAGACCTAGTTTGCAAAACAAAACAACAACGTGTTTCTCAAGTTTTGATGAACAGAATGAAGACGAAAAAATGGACTCTCATACGCAATTTCGTATATAAATGCATAAATAATTAACATACACAGATAGATTCAGCAGTTTAAAATGTGTCGTTGACTTTTGACTTTTATCGTAAAATGACTTATTCTTGAAAATATATATAGATAATAAACTTCTTATCTTACTTAATGATATATGTATTGAACTATTTTATTTGGCTGACCAATTCTGTTATCATAAATTAATATACGAAATCCCTACAAGAGAGACAAGAGATGTGCCCTCTGTCCATCGCCAGAGGTGAAGACGCCACTCGAACAAAACAAAAACAAGCGCCTCTGCTCCAACTCTTCCTGAAGGCGGGGAAACGAGGTTACGCAAACATTCTTAGGGTTACTGCCGATTCCCTTTGACCTAACCTCGCCCCCGGTTATATAAAAGTGGGCTGATAAGGGATAGGGCTTATTAGTACTCTGGAAGCTGTGCTTGAGCTCTGACGACCCGACTCTCGCTTGTATAAGGACGCGGCAGAACACCAAGGAGAGGGAACAAGTGGAAGAATAAATCAAGGGGAACTAAACCCTCCTGTTTTGCACCTCCATGGAGTCGGTAAGTACTGACGGTATTAGGTTCAGCTAACTGCAACTTACGCTATTTTAGAAAAGGCATTTTCCTAACATAAAAGTGTAAGGCAATGGTGTCGACATGATTTACGGATCAATCTGTGTTAAATAAAAAAAAAATATCAGTCAATATAAAATAAGGGTGACTACAGTGATTCTCTATATCTCAGGACATTTCACTTCAGTTTTCAAAATTAAAACTTCATTAATATGGCAGAAACATGACTTTTCATACACAATTATTCTCTGATAACGTCCAACAATTTCCTAACCGATGGAAAAATAATACTATTTTACTACTGTAAAAGCGACGCGTCATTTAATTAGATTCCTTTACACGCAGGAAACCAGGTTAATTTACCTACCTAACTTCGCTGAATTAATGGCCTTAATCCCGTATCCTGGCAACGGATGAAAGTAAAACCTTGAAATACAGATCTTAACATAAGAATAATATCCTTTCGAACAAGAAATGAAAATGAATTGACAGACACACACAAAGGAATAAACCAACAGAAACTGTATCAAACGAGCATGTATAGAGTTCATGAGGCCAAACGCCAAGTGGTGACTATCTGGAAGTGCGCGCGCGTGTGTGTGGGTGTGGGTGCGTGTGAGTGTTGTTTTGTTACTAGTTCACTTATGACTTATATACTTTCACTATTAAGCCACAACAACCAATTAATATAGAATTCACATTACCCTGGGAACAACTTACACGTAAAGGAAATCATATATGATACGTACATGTGCCTTGTTCAGGATTCGAAACTTTGCCATTTGGGTTTGATTCAGAGATGACAGAGACTTATCGATGGCCTAATGGATAAGTAATTACTGTGCAAGATTATCAAGATACATTAGATTTTTATGATCAGATGGTTCTAAAATAATAGTAATAATAATTATAAGAAACATAAATGAGCCAAAGTACATACAAATCAAAAGCAATGGGAATGAAAAAATATTACACAATAGTCAATATAAATCTTTATACCTATAATAATGCACAGGATGACCCTTTCATGTCTAAAGACCGTTTTTAAATTGAATGTAATTAAACTGGCATTTTATTTCTGATCACTAGAATTCTCTAAAACTAACATTTTCCCGTTTCCTACCTGACTTTCCGTCTCAAATATATCACCTATAACACACCCGGTTGGCTCGGCCACAGCAACAACGGTTCTCGCTGAGATGCCTAAATGGTCAGATGAAATCATTAACTTGGAATGGCCAAGATAATTACGCTACACACATCACTTTTTGAAACTGACTGCACTACACTTAAAGGAAGTGGGGATTTGTCTTACAGATTCAGGAATTCTTAACGTTAAAATTATTTTTCATTACTATTCTAACAACGAAATTGTGGTAATTTAGTTAGTTTATATCATTCTGGTTCTTCAACAATCACAACTTGGTCCCTTTACATACGGTAAATAAAAATAAAAAGTTTATTTTTCTGACACGGTAAACCTACCTCAATAAAGTTATGAAGCCATTCTGTTAAGACTTCTTTATGTTATGGACTAACCGTTCAGGAAATCCGCTTACCTTTCGAAATCCGCTTTCCTGAAGTACAAAAGAAACCCAATTTTCAAGTAAAAGTGACTTAAATTTTATATAATTACTTTATAAATTTGCTAAAAAAATGAATGAGAAGTATTTTCGCTGCGATCTAGCGATATTTGTAACCCGAATCATTAATTGTTTTCTTTCTCCATAACATGTTTTATACTTGAGTGTTTGCTGTTACAGGCATCCTGTCTGAGCCTACCTGCTTACGATATATTACCATCGTAAGTTCATACGGACAGTCAAACAGCCATTATTTCTCAAAGGTGACTACGAAATGTATTTGGCATAAGCGCTGCAAATGGCAATTCCCTGGCGAACACTGCAGTTTGACAGTAAGATTAGTCAAACAGAAAACGATTATCTTCCACACGTAATTTCCGTCACTTTTGCCATCCCTTTTAAAATGTTCCTGATAGAGTTATCATATCTATCTTCTTCTTTTAACGTGCTTTTTTCCCATTTTTGTATGGGGTAAGCACGATGCCTTCTTTGAAGGACTTTTTGATTTGGCTTTGGGGTAGACCTGTGGTCTCGATCGGCTGCCCTGCCTGACATCGCTTAGACCCCGGTAGCGTATGTTTCATGTATCATACCCGACCCAACGCCCTTTCTTCCCAGCAGCGAGAAGTTATTGCGCGGGTATGGCGAGAGTTCGAGACGTGTGAGATGTTTGTTATGTTTTTAGAAGGTGTTGTAGTGGCTTTGTTTTGTGTGTGTATTTAGTCTGTAACATCCATTTGCTTTTTAAGCAAACCTATCCGTTGATTACATATATAATCCCGGGATGTCTACACGGATAGCAAAGTGTCTGCCTCTCTGATCAGTCGGCTGCGGATTTGAACCCGCGCCACTGACCTCTACGAAGTCCAAAGCTGCTGCTGTAACCGACTGAGCCATCGAGGCTCTTGAGAATTATCATATCTAATCATATCTATGTGAAGGATCAAAGACGATCTCTCGTTTCATGAACAGGAACATTACGTAAGGCTGTTACATCGAAACTAGGTACTTGGTTATTATGTACAAATTACTTACGCAAATAAATTCATATACATTCTAACAGTAAAATCGATGCTTTCCAAATGCTTGATTACTTTTACTGATAAGTTTGAGAGTTTGTAAAAAAAAAGTGCTTTCTACAAAAATTACAAAATTGTTGTTCGTGGTACTAAAGATAGAAGTATAACCAAACCGCAACAAATCAATTTTATTCATGCTTTTAACATAATTAGATAATCTACATTTACTGATTTAGGCATGGAATTCCAATAGAATTCTTACCTACAATCCAAGATGAGTAACTTTAAAAAAAAATTTACACCAACATTTTTTTGTTTCCGTAGCAACTCTCACGACATGGATATAGAACGGTTTCAAAACATGCACAAAGTGAGACAAAAACAAATAAAAAATTTACTTTTTGTTGTAGCTGTGATTTCTAGGAGCAGAAAAGCAACGACTTAAATGCATCCCACCTGGAATTCAGACAGATGTAAAGTAATTTTCACATCCAAGGAGAACAGTATAAGTTACTTTTTATCTCACAATCTGTGAAAACTGGGACACCTGAGCACTTTGGCTTAAAAGGAAGAACAGGGTATCTGATGGCCAAGCCAACCAAGTCTTAGATTTGTAATCACTGAGAGCCTGTGTATTATTTTAGGTGGGAAAATAAAGAATTCTTAACATTTGGAAGGTTTTCGTGATCAGATTTTGCTATTATGTTTACTCACTTGATAACCAATTAAAAACACCAAAGTCAAACAAGGAAGGTTCATCCTATCCAACGTTACTGATATAGAAAAATAACAGCCTCACACCTAACTTAAAAGTAACTTATTATTTTAGTCTCATTTTTTCATATTTTATCTATTTTTATCTGTTTTCGATCATGAAAATCCTATTTTGTTAGTAATGGAAAGCTTTGCCAGTAATAAATCTTCCTCTTGAGAATCATGTTTCCCTCCGATGGATTCTTAATAAAATCATAATGAAGTCATTATAGTTCCTCACCGCCTGTCAAGATAATAAAGATTACACAAACATAATCAACTTACTTGATGGTACCCGTCGTTCCAGACAAAACTGAAACCGAAGTCAATATTAGCAAGTCCCTTACTATTTCCATCTTGGACGAAAATAAATACAGAAGTACAACTGAAGTACTCAGTCAACAGTGGTTCGTGAACTCCAAGTGGCTAACTCAGGTATGAATGGAGTGAAAAAGTAACTTAAACCGTAGGGTATCAGTAGTTTTACATTTGGACAATTTTACGAACATACAATTTACGATGCAAACAAACGGCAGCAAATGAATGTTTAAAATAAAAAAAATATTATACCTAAAACGAAATTCAATTATTGCTCCTGGAATTTCAATGCATCTCTTCTCTTTTGTCAAGTGTCTATGAAATCATCTTGAATCTTGAAAACTAACACCGCTTATGCACAATTTTAAACTCTCCATTTTGAAAAATGATTTATTCACCATATTAAGTTTCCATTTGAGTCCCTTAATTTGCATTTCTTGGAATAATTATCACCCACGTTTGTCACAGACAAAAGACAATAATTTAAAATCTAAGCAGAATAACAACGGAATCTGGCTTACAATTTTATATAAAAAATGTTATTAACGTTACTAATATATTTCTTCTATGTTTTCAGTTTCAGACTTTTGTGTTGACATTATCAATATGGACAGCGAGTGCTATACCGGCTAAATTAGACCTCCAATATCTGCCACCTCCCATTCCTGTTCCATCAGGTATATATAATTAATTCTAACATTTAGAAAGAGTATTATAATTTTCCTGTGGTACTTCGTAAAAAAGTCATACTAACACCATTCTTCCGAAAAAAGTTATGTGCCCGGCGTCCTTTAACGGCTCAACTAACCATCAGATCATCAAAACTTTAGTCTGTGAATTTCTTTAACACTTCCCATACAATTTTTCTTACTTAACACCCAACTAGATTACTACAACAGTGTTCCCATGATGACAGTTTATGCATGTGCATATATAGATGTGTCTTTACAATCCACTAAAATACTTCACAGAGCAGTGTCACTATTAATAAGACAAGGATCGAGCGTCAACAAGAAACCCTAAGAATTGAATTTAAATGTCACTGGGTGGTTACTAAGTTTGAAATGAACACATAATCACCATACAGGGAACATTAATGAAATCACTCAAGGCTATCATTTGGATGGCCCAATGCATCTGGAGCGAGAGAGAGTAAAAGAGGCAAAAGGAGAGAGAGACAGATCTAGCACACCTACTCCACTGCTGAATGTGGAGGTAATGAATATCCTAACGAATCGGACCGCGCAAAACCTCCCCCGTACGAAATTAACTGTCTTTCCCTCAATGTCAAATCTCAGATACTATAACCTACATTTCCCAAGCATTCATAACATTTGGGAAGTGTGTCTACATGAAACATCAAACACTGACAAAACTGCAATGGGGAGGGGGGGGGGGCTTAGCATTTCAAGGGATTATAATTAATAAAATCAAGTTTAACAAAAGGCAGCAATCAACCTACTTTATTCTGAGATGTAATATACAATTTGAAGGGCGCTGACTTAGGTTGTTTCATTCCAAAAACATTGGTTAGAATGTTAAATGGTAACGGTTGATGGGTAAGTTTTATCATCATGTACTTCACATTTATACTGGCTGTCAGAGTTTCAACACATTACTCGTATTACTGTCGTTATCATCAGAGCACATTAGAAAATAAACAGTCCTAAGCGTGAACAGTGTTTAAATATTAGAAATTATCCATAATACTGTAAACCAGAAAGCATTTAAACGTAGACCTACTCTTTCTCTTAATCCTCTGTTGATGCTTTTCAGAGCAAAAGATGGCATTAGTTTTATCAAACTATATATACATATATATATATATATATATATATATATATATATATATATATATATATATATATATATATATATATATATATTAAGATGGGATTCTCAATGCAAAAACTTAGTTCACTGACTAACAATGCATGGCTTTATCAAAGTTGATTCCACACACGAACATCTCTTCAACCCTTTCTGGGTCTTCTCTCACCCTCCCTCCTAACAATCTTTTCACCAACCTATCGTCATTCAATCCTTCCCCATGACCACGAAAAAATCGCTGAAAATGCTCTGACCCACCATTTTATCTATGCTAACCTTCTATAGACCTCTACATAACTACACAAGCATTCCAACTCAGCAAGTCCAATTTTTGTTTTTTTACTCTCATTCATCATCCACATTTCACTTCCATTACGGAGCGTTGGCTCGACAATCCCTTCATTATATTGCAATCTTTGCTTCCTTAAGCAGGTCAATTTCCACATACCTTGCGACCTTCCTGGATTTACCTAGTCTGTGATTCACCTCTTCTCTCACCCACCGACATCCATTATGTATAGACCAAAAAAATCGGAGTAATCAACTGTTTCTATCCTTTTCCGCCACTCATAAACATTCACTGTCCTATCTTCGAGGTTTCCATTTAGCCTCCTTTTGCTCTTCTTGCAAGCATTTTCTAACGCTTTTGCCAGTTTATGACATCTTCGTCACTGTAGCCAGTCAGTACTGTATCATCTGCAAACATCAACATTCTACACTCCATTCACGAACCATTTTGGTACCTAACATCCACCTACTTCTAATGACCTTTCTCTTACTTTTCGCTTCCCTCCATCCATAAAGATATAAAAGAGCCATGGAGACATAACACAACTTTGTCTCAGATCCTTTTTTACATCAAAACAATCACTCTCAGGTATATAATCTAACAAAAGCTTCGCTTCCATCAAAAGAATTTTTAATCAGTCTCAATGATTTACTTTCTATGCCCTACATTCTCAACATTTACAGCGCTGCCTCTATAGATTTTATCACATGCATTTCCTAGGTCGATTTATTTTTCTTTTAGTTTCAAACTTCTCAAATAACTTCTGAATAACAAAGTCTTGACCCAAATACCCTCCTCTTGTCTGAACTTTTGCTCGTCTTCCCCTCTCAAGTCTTGTTGTTATCAGCTCTTCTTCTCCTCTCAAATCTTCTGTATTCAGCTCTTCTTCTCCTCTCAAATCTTCTGTTATCAGCTCTTCTTCCCCTCTCAAATCTTCTTGTTATCAGTTCTCCTTCTCCTCTCAAATCTTCTGTTATCAGCTCTTCTTCCTCTCTCAAATCTTCTGTTATCAGCTCTTCTTCCCCTTTCAAATCGTCTGTTATCAGCTTTTCTTCCCCTTTCAAATCGTCTGTTATCAGCTCTTCTTCCCTTCTCAAATCTTCTGTTATCAGCTATTCCTCTCCTCTCAAATCTTCTGTTATCAGCTCTTCTTTCCCTATCAAATCTTCTGTTATCAGCTCTTCTTCACCCTCTCAAATCCTCTGTTATCAGCTCTTCTTCCCCTCTCAAATCTTCTTATCAGATCTTCTTCTCCTCTCAAATCTTCTGTTATCAGCTCTTCTTCCCCTTTCAAATTTTCTGCTATCAGCTCTTTTTCCCCTCTCAAATTGTCTGTTATCAGCTCTTCTTCCCTTCTCAAATCGTCTGTTATCAGCTATTCTTCTCTTCTCAAATCTTCTGTTATCAGCTCTTTTTCCCCTCTCAGATCGTCTGTTATCAGCTATTCCTCTCTTCTCAAATCTTCTGTTATCAGCTCTTTTTCCCCTCTCAAATCGTCTGTTATCAGCTATTCCTCTCCTCTCAAATCTTCTGTTATCAGCTCTTCTTCCCCTCTCAAATCTTCTGTTATCAGCTCTTCTTCCCCTATCAAATCTTCTGTTATCAGCTCTTCTTCCCCTCTCAAATCTTCTGTTATCAGCTCTTCTTCCCCTATCAAATCCTCTGTTATCAGCTCTTCTTCCCCTATCAAATCTTCTTGTTGTCAGCTCTTCTTCTCCTCTCAAATCTTCTGTTATCAGCTCTTCTTCCCCTATCAAATCTTCTTGTTGTCAGCTCTTCTTCTCCTCTCAAATCTTCTGTTATCAGCTCTTCTTCTCCTATCAAATCTTCTTGTTGTCAGCTCTTCTTCTCCTCTCAAATCTTCTGTTATCAGCTCTTCTTCCCCTATCAAATCTTCTTGTTGTCAGCTCTTCTTCTCCTCTCAAATCTTCTGTTATCAGCTCTTCTTCCCCTCTCAAATTTTTGTTATCAGCTCTTTTTCCCTTTTCAAATCGTCTGTTATCAGCTCTTCTTCTCCTTTCAAATCTTCCGTTATCAGCTCTTCTTCCCCTATCATATCTTATGTTATCAGCTCTTCTCCTCCTCTCAAATTTTCTGTTATAAGCTTTTCTTCCCCTATCAAATCTTGTTAAAAGCTCTTCTTCTCTCATATCTTATTGTTATAAGCTCTTCTTCCCCTATCAAATCTTCTGTTATCAGTTCTTCTTTCTCAAATCTTCTGTTATCAGCTCTTCTTTCCCTCTCAAATCCTGTTATCAGCTCTTCTTCCCTATCAAATCTTCTTGTTGTCAGCACTTTTTCTCCTCTCAAATCTTCTGTTATCAGCTCTTCTTCCCCTCTCAAATTTTGTTATCAGCTCTTTTTCCCCTCTCAAATCGTCTGTTATCAGCTCTTCTTCCCTTCTCAAATCTTCTGTTATCAATTATTCTTCTCCCCTCAAATCTTCTGTTATCAGCTCTTCTTCCCCTATCAAATCTTCTGTATCAGCTCTTCTCCTCCTCTCAAATTTTCTGTTATCAGCTTTTCTTCCCCTATCAAATCTTCTTGTTATCAGCTCTTCTCCTCTCATATCTTCTTTTTATCAGCTCTTCTTCTCCTCTCAAATCTTATGTTATCAGCTCTTCTTCCCCTTTCAAATCTTCTATTATCAGCTCTTCTTCCTCTATCAAATCTTCTTGTTATCAGCTCTACTTCTCCTTTCATATCTTCTGTTATCAGCTCTTCTTCCCCTCTCAAATCTTCTTGTTATCAACTCTTCTTTTCCTCTCACATATTCTGTTGTCAGCTCTTCTTCCCCTCTCAAATCTTCTGTTATCAGCTCTTCTTCACTTCTTAAATCTTCTGTTATCAGCTTTTCTTCCCCTTTCAAATCTTCTGTTATCAACTCTTCTTCCTCTATCAAATCTTCTTGTTACCTGCTCTTCTCATTTCAAATCGTCTGTTATCAGCTCTTCTTCCTCTCTCAAATCTTCTGTTATCAGCTCTTTTTCCCCTCTCAAATCTTCAGTTATCAGCCCTTCTTCCCTTCTCAAATCTTGTTATCAGCTTTTCTTCCCCTCTCAAATTTTCTGTTACCAACTCTTCTTCCTCTATCATATCTTCTTGTTATCTGCTCTTCTTCTCCTTTCAAATCTTCTGTTATCAGCTCTTCTTCCCCTCTCAAATCTTCTGTTATCAGCCCTTTTTCCCCTCTCAAATCTTTTGTTATCAGTCTTACCCTCTATATAAAAAATCCCACAATACACCTTCCCTATTATACTAAATAACATTGTGCCCTCTAATTCTTATAACTGCCACTACCATCTTTACCTCTCCACATAGGAACAATCACTCCTCTCACCCATTCCTTGGGATATTTCCCCCATTCAGACATACCTTAAAAACCACAGCATCTCACTTGTATTTCCATCAACTTCTCGGGTATGCTTAATTTATTACTCCCTGTTTTACCAAAATAACAGCACCCGAAAAGTAACATCGCTGTCTAGGGCAGTGACACATAAAGAAAACACTCAAGAAGGACAAATTAATGATCCACCTTGTTTTTTGTTTCCATGTGATACGTTGCACTTATTCCAAACCATCCACCTTACAGATGCGTAAGACATCAAAATATGACATGTCAATATTCAAAGTGTCAATCACAGTCGTGAGGTAAATAGCATTCTAGTTACTATTAACTTGTACAGTAACCAGTTAAGTTAGCTATATTTCTGGCAGAGAGAGAGAGAGAGAGAGAGAGAGAGAGAGAGAGAGAGAGAGAGAGAGAGAGAGAGCTAATAGATTCTCCTCAGTTCCAGGTCTTTATGAACCACCCACGCAAAGCTCGCCCTCTCCACCGCCTGCCAATGTTTCCCCTCCAACAGTAACTACCGTCGTCAGCCCACCAGTCATTCCGCCAACGGCAGCTCCACCCACCTTCCCGAGCCCACCCTTCTCTCAGCAAATCATTCCGCCGAGGCCACCCCCGACAATCGAAGTCCAACCCTCTGCCCCGGGAGGAGAAGAATGCTGCGACGTGCCCTCTGGCCCAGAGCCAGCCAAGCCAACCATCGTGCTTTTACCGGTAGGTACTGTGTTTGTGAACTGATAGACTGATTGAATATACAATTTAGGCCGGAAGGCCAGGCGCTGGGACCTATGAGGTCATTCAGCTCTCAAAGAAAAACTGAGAGTAAGAGGTTTGAAAGGTGTAATAGGAGGAAAACCTCGCAGTTGCACTATGAATCAATTGTTAGGAAAAGGTGGAAAGTAAGATGGATGACAGAATATGAATGGAGGTACAGTAAAAGGAATGAAAGGGGTTGCAGCTGTGGGCCGAAGAGACGATGCAAAGAATC
This sequence comes from Macrobrachium rosenbergii, assembly GCA_039081455.1. NCBI lineage: Eukaryota > Metazoa > Arthropoda > Malacostraca > Decapoda > Palaemonidae > Macrobrachium > Macrobrachium rosenbergii. The sequence goes on along the minus strand of JANJGK010000012.1, from coordinate 18,545,200 downwards.
TTAAGTAAAACCTACAATGCACTAAACGAGTATGGCCAAAGGATTCTATTTACTGAGAGCAATCTTCTTTCAGATTTACTGATAATTATTTAGTCCGAAACATTAGATATCGTCTTTTTTTCCTACACAATACAGATCTCGAGTATCCTTTTCAAGTACTCATGATTCAATCCCCATTATATATGCAACAAAGAAGCAACACTTTACATGAAATACACTTCACCTCAATTTTGACCATCGTGGATTATTCTCCTTTTCATAATTTGATCACGTCAAGTGAAAAACAATACATAGAAATGCATACCATCATAATTAATAAGTAAATAAACAAGCGCTCACACACACAATATATATATATATATATATATATATATATATATATATATATATATATATATATATATATATATATATATATATATATATATATATACATATATATATATATACACAGTATATATAGATATACATGCATATATATATATATATATATATATATATATATATATATATATATATATACATACATACATACATACATACATACACACACACACACACACATTATATATATATATATATATATATATATATTTAATATATATATATATATATATATATATATATTTAATATATATATATATATATATATATATATATATATATATATATATATATATATATATATATATAATTTAGTGGAGCTGTTAAAGCAACAGAAAATATAGACATTTTTCATTTTTACACCTTCTTCACACGACGTGACCCAAGGTAGATGTTTACTTTTTGGTTCTCAGGAAATATTCTTGGGTGAGGCTGCTAGCCCCATGTTCTTACCCACCCTGACTATGATGTACCACGGTCAAATAAGTCCCAGGCGTCTAATTCACCTTTTAAGTTAACAGAAAAACAAGGGCTATATGTAAACCTAATCACTTTTTATTTTCCCACTATACACCTTCTCCAATAATTAGGGTGAGTGTATGGAGGGGGGGGAGGTGAATTTAGAAAATGTCAGGTTTCAAGTTCTCAGCACGGCTTTTAATTCACCGTTTATGGGCCATGCTGATTCCCAACCGGCTGCAGCCCACCAAACCGAATAACTACCAGGTATCCAATTCATTGAAACAATGGGTTTTTAACAGAGAATAGGCATTCATCCATCCGTCTTTGCCCATGATTCGAACCTAGTTCCTCCTGCTTCGTAGGAGAGAATGCTACCGATAACACACAAGGACTCATATATACAGGTGTATATATATACATATATACATATATATATATATATATATATATATATATATATATATATATATATATATATATATATATATATATATATATATATATTTACATATATATAGGTATATATATATACATATACTGTATATATATATATATATATATATATATATATATATATATATATATATATATATATATATATATATATATATATATATATATATATATATATACAGGGTGTAACACGAGTTTATGCAAATATTTTGGGAAATGAAAGAAAAAGTAATTTTTAGCAGAAATTGTTCTATCAACATTTGCGTTTTAAGGCTTCGTTTGTCGGTGAAGGGAATTTTAAAATAACCGTTATCAATGGCTCTGTCTCCATGCGATGGTGGTTGGTAGCAGGAGGTCGGAATAGCCTGGGATGTGGGGGGGGAGGGGGAGTGCCGTATAGAAGGAGGATGGAGCGATCAGGCCGATGTGAATAAAGTACCTCCCGTCATTTGAAAAAAAAAAAAGTGCATGCATCATGGAATCCCTTTCCCTCCCTATCAGTCGTATTCATTGGACACCGATAAAACAAAAAGTAAGCTTAATTGAATCTCCCTTCACCAAAGGCAGGTTTGCTTATTCATTAGACACATATCAAAGATTTCAAATGTTTTTAAAAATCTCTCCCTCTTCATCTAAAGTATTCATCAGACACCAGTCATCGACGTAGACCTAGTCATGACTCCTGATTCAACAACTCCATGACGAGGCGGCAGGACAGAGCGCCCTAGAATTCAGTGATCAGAAATTAATGTTGCTCAGCAACATTTACACTACTTACTTGATACGTAAAGCCATACGTTACCGCTGTTAGCTAATCGTTGGAATTAGATAACTTGCAAGAAAAAGAATCATAATTAAAAGACTATCAATCCACTTGCCTCATTCACATCACCCCCATCCCACCATATCCCAGGCTACTCCGACTTCCCGCTGCCAACCTCCATCGCATGAAAGCAGCGCTAATGATGATGGCTATTTAAAAATTCCCCTCACCGACAAACAACGAAGCCGTAAAATGCGTACGTTTATAGAACATTTTCTGCTCGAATTTTTATTACTCTTCTTTCATTTCCCAAATCATTTGCATAAACTCGTGTTACACCCTGTGTGTATATAATATATATATATATATATATATATATATATATATATATATATATATATATATATATATATATATATATATATAATGTTATAGGGAATATGTAAAACCAGGGATTTCACAAAATCCCTAGGAAATATGTGGAATGACCAGTCGCTTAGGAACATTTGATCCCCGAGGGCTAATACTAAACATGGCGAAACAGTGATTCATCTACACTGTTTCGCCGTGTTTAGTACTGTACTAGCCCCTGGGGAGTCAAATGAGTTTTGCCGTGTTTAGTACTAGCCCCTGGGGGAATCAAATGCTCTTAGGGACATTTGATCCCCTGGGGGCTAGTACTAAACACTGCGAAATTCATTTGACGCCGCAGGAGCTAATATTAAACAAGGCGAAACAGCCTAGATGGCTCACTGTTTCGCCGTGTTTAGTACTAGCCCTCGGGGATCAAATGTTCCTAAGCGAACTAGTCATTTCACATATTCCCTGCAACATATATATTTATATACATTATATATATATATATGTAATGGGGAAGGCATGCACTTCTTAGAACTGTCTGTTATACTGTTTGCCTTCACTTCCGTAGGAACAAGTGGTCGATGTTTAACTATGCTGGAACTTCACTTATCGTGCTCAGATGTCGGCTATCTTTCAATATTTCATAAGTTCTTCTTTTATTAATGTTGGTTAAATGAAATTTATGTTTCCCCTTAATTACATTTATTTAGTCTTTAAACTGTATAACTTTTTCCACCTTTCAATGGGTAGCAATGACCGAGTCTTTATCTTAAAAGGCACATCGTAAAATTCGTGGACTTAGAATTTCACTTGTACTATGGGCATTCAGAAATTTTATAAGTTCGTTAGTCTGTTCGAGTTTTCACAGTCACCTATCCACACATCTCGCACACTCCCTGCCCTGATGCTCTTTTCTGACTGACTCTGCTTCCAGAGCCTTCGTATATATGGGTATGGTTTCGATGCCTAAATCTGGTATAATTTTCCTTAGTTTCGTCCAGATAGGCTTCCCTTTTCCATTAATGTTTCACGTTTAATTGTCTATGCAATTCGTTCAACGGTTGTTATCGAGTTAACGTTATGGTGTGCGAGAGGTCACCGGGCGAGGTCAAGATCTAAATTAGTTCATCTTTTTGCCCAGCGCAGTACGGGTAAACACTTTTAGTCACTGGCGACGAACGGTTAAACTCAGCATCTGTTATACTTCGTTTTCGTTAACGCCTTTCTGTTTTTGCTGTCTCTGTCTTTATCAGTGATTTTCTGTATGCCCTTGTGCGTATATTGAAATAATTAGTTTATTGAATTATAGACTCGTTCCTATTATATATATATATATATATATATATATATATATATATATATATATATATATATATATATATATATATAACACACCCATCATTTATATAGTATAGTATATATATTATAGATATTCAGGTGTGTGTGTGTATAAACAGAGCTCTTGTTATCGGTAGCACTATTCCTTCAATAGCGGAAAAACGTGAATGCTTTACTGAACAAAAGCTGAACAAGTAAAACACGCGTACAAAAACTCCAACAGGATTCCAAACAAGTGCACCACATAGGTCCCCTTTCCCCTCGAGCTCTCCCCTCAGTCGAGAATCCCTTTCGCTGTATTTTCCCCCTCGCCACATCCGGAAGTTCGTAAGCACATTAGGGCACTTAAGAGGATCTCGAGACAAGGCTCGAGAACTTTCACTCTCTGTGGAAATATGAAGATGATATTCCCTCAACCATGTCTCTGCATAAAAACAATGATGCCTGAGATGATAATGACACATGATGATGATTCCATTCAATTGTAACAAGGCTGGAAGTTCCCCCCCACAACTGTAGCTATACTTCCAAAACGAAACATAAGTAATTTTAACATTATGGCATTTATATCGGTGAATTACCGCCTCTATCTTCTCATAAAGTACTGTCTATACGGAACAAATGTAATAAAAACAATTTGACAATTTTACACATACATGCTGGCTTATAGGCACATATAATAAAATGCATTTTAACAGTCCCAAGATCTAACTTTACTAAAGATTGTAAAAATATTTGGAATACAACTGCATCCCTTTAAAAAAAATAGTTGAAGAATTTATCCATATTTCATCGAAGTAAAAATTTTAAACATTTAGAAAAACTGACATTTTTTAACGGCATTCCCTGGTATAATTTTTTCATCTCTAGTCTATCAAGAATAAAGCTAACTTGGGACTTTCCACTAGTGCTACAAATTACTGACCCCTTGTTGGTCTACATATATTTAAAAACATATTTCATAATACAACTAAAAACCAAAACAAGTCGTAAATCAGTTGCCAAATTTCAATTCAGTATAGGTTAAAAATGTAAGGACCCCTATTCCAAAGTTTATACATTCTTTTAACAATTTCTATGGGCATAAAAAAGTAACATTATGCTAAACATGACACAGTAACCCATATTAAATCTTTTTCAATATTTCTCTACGACTATACATATTCATTGACGCAAATCAGGAAAATTATGAAATCGGTCAATACTTCGAAGCCAATGTAATCGTTCTTCAGTATATGAGATTCTAACATACGATTTTACATTCATCTACATTCTAATATGCCAAGTCAACCTGCGATACCATCACAGTTCATCATCATAACTAAACTTCTATGGAAAGACGCAGTTTGCTTATTTTCGATTAAATTTTAACGATAATGGTAGTCAAGTTCATGGCCATTTACTTTTAAGGAATCCAGGTAGAAAGAAAATACATGGCAGGAAGAGTAAGAGAACGTACGGGGAAGGAGAAAAATGAAAAGCAAGAAGCACGTTAAAAGAACTCCTACAAGTTGTCTATAAAGTGTCGGCAACATAACTTTAGTGACCTCTGAAACAACATACCAGGTTTCATCTTGGTGTTGCCTGCTACACAAAACTCTCGAGCATTTTGTGTCATAGACAGCCAACCGAATAATCTTCATGAAACCAAAAGGGGAAAAGAAAAAAAAAAATCGAAGAGTATTTGAAAACGCTGGGGCCTTAACACTTCACGAGGGGATGCCCTTTTCGCCTGGTCAATACTGAAGGTTACCAGGCAACGGGCAAGGGGTCAAACAAATATTCTAGAGGTAATAGGTTAAGGGGAAGGAAAATGAGCTGAAATGACCTATTTGGGGACTATGTAATTGGACAAAATGAATGTTGCGGATGTTATGTAGAGGTATTCAAATCACCTCACCTGTTCAATGGCCAGATCAGTTAATGCAGGCAAAGTGGGGAGAAGGATGATCTAACATAAAACTGAAGGTACTGATTAACAAATTACCATGAAATCAATCGCTCCAAGAAGGGGAACAAACGAAGAGTGTAAGATTCAGTAAGAGTTTACACCTTAATAAAATAGGAATTTAAGCCACTGGTATAGTTGCTTACCATTTAACAAAAGATTTAAGTCTGACGTATAGAACACGTTTTTCTCTTCACAACTTTGTGGCTGATGGTCATCGACCACGAAATTCATAAAATAATGAAGTAATATCAAAGCACCCGACATATATAAAACATTAAAGCTATATTCTCTGCACTCGTTAATCCACAGTGATATCTTAAATTATTACATTATGCTACCTTTCATAAGCAGGAATTTGCTGCCAAACACATCCTTCTTCTTCTTCTTCTTCGTCTTTTAACGTGCCTTTTTCCCATTTGTATGGGGTAAGCACGAGGCCTTCTTTTGAATGACTTGGCCAAACGTAAAACGATTACGGATACAAAAAAATGTTAGTATAAAGAAAAACAGTATAATTTAATTCCACAAAAAACAATATTACTTTATCTGACACAAAAAACCTACAAAATGAAACGCTAAGTACATTATCTCATCATCAGCGCATCTCCTTTCCTTATTTCCTAAACTTACTTTTTTTTTTTAACACTATAAGGACTTTTTACTTCTCAGATGCCGTACCGCTTTAGATACAGCATCGGCAACGTGGGATCTTCCGTATTTACCACAAGAGAAGAAGAACAGCAAAAAAATGGTCCACTTATTGGACAGTACTCTTACAAGAGACCGGATGGAATTTACATGACTGTCGCGTAAGTACAATACAGTGTTATATATATACTATATCAGTTTAGAAAAAGTTTAAAGTGAAAAGAGAGAGAACTTATGGTATTAGTCGTGCTTTGCCTTCAGTATTAAAACTTGAAATACTACAGTACAAATATAGAAAATTCCAACAACACTTTTCTCTAGATAGGACTGCAAAATACATATTACTAAGTCACCAAAGTCATGCAAACCCAAGGAATTTGGTAAATTTCTTCCTTTTCAAAACTGTCTCGTTAAAATATTTTGTGTTGTAAATACCATGTAATTCATCTTACGTTAAAAATATAAAGTTAAGGCTTGCATATTTGCATTACGGGTATATCACGAAAAACATACATATATGCTTTCCAGATATACAGCTGATGAAAATGGGTATCGAGCGAAGATACTCGAGAGTAAAAACCCTCCACCAAATCTTCCGTCTGAATCAAGCGATGTCGACCATTTCAGGGTAAGCTTAGATGACACAATAAGATAAAGTTAAGGTGTAATATCAATTGAGGGTTTAAGAATCGACATTCTCATTTTCACAGAACCCAGAAAGTATTTGAGTTAATTAGATTCCAGCTGCGCAATCCATTTTACAACAACATGCACATTCTCATTCTTAAAATTGTACTTTTTATCATAAAATTTAAAAATCCCTTAACACTTAAGTGATCAGTTGTCCCTCTCCCAGTAATGCATCAAAAGCAGAGTATTTTGTCAGTAATGCAAAACATTTTTATTTCATACAGGTGCGTTTACCAGGAAAAGTAGTTAACGAGGTCTTCCTGGATAATTTCCCAGGTCAAGAAACTTTTACAAATGCTTTGTCAAGAGAGTTAGACAATGACCTAACGATATTCGAAAACGAAGACTCATTTATTTCAACATCCAAAAACCCTGAGTCGTTCCAGCAGCAAGAATTAAAACTTTCACTAGATAATCTGCCAAACAAACCGGCACAGAATGAAGAAAACCCTCTGTTACTTAATGTGTTACCCAAGACTCAACTGCCTTTTAGTAATGCACAGCTTCCTTTTTCCTTAACAGAGAAGCAAAAAACACAACGTTCACCTACACAAGCCATTTCTGGTCTTCCTTCTGTGGAGTCTAATTCAGATTTGAATGATAACATATTCTTGGAATCTGAACTTAAGATTCCATCCAGTGACAGGAGATTCCCTTTCCCCTTGACAAATGAACAAAACACACAGAATTTGCCTCAGCATATAATTTCTCAGTCTAATTCCCAGCAACAGGTTCCTTCTGCTCTACATACTTTTACATCCACAAAATCACAATTCTCGACTGGCATTCTTCAAGAAAGCTCTCCTTTCCTAAAAAGAGATGCTCAAAAGAATGAACCTCTACTTGAACATGATATTCCTCAGTTCCAGTCCCAACAAAATAGTCTAACAAGTTCTAATTCTTTTAGGCTTTCAGAATCCCAAGTCTTGACCCCAGAGAACGATGAAGAGTTTTCTTTCCTCCAGATCAGTGGACAAGATATGCAAAATCTTCCTCAGCATATTCCAAATCAGTTAGGCTTTGATCAAGAACCACAATTAAATTTCAATACTTTTCAATTCTTGGAACACCAAGAGTTGAATAATGAAAACTCCCCCTCTACATTAACGAATGGGGAAGAGGCACAAATTCCATCCAAACTAAGTATTACACATACACACTTTAACCAAGAGCCTCAAACAGACTTAAATACTTTTGAGTATTCAAAACAACAGCTCTCAACTACACCAAGTGACGAACAATTTCTATTTTCCTTTAGTAATGACCAGGGAACACAAAATCTACCAAACACTGTTACCTCCGAGTTTCATTCTTCACAAGAACCTCGTGAGTTACAGTCCCAAAGCCTTGAAACCTCTAGTAATCAGCAGAGTGACAATGAATTTATATCTTCATTAGCAGACAGAGAGGAAATACAAAGCCCTCCAACAAACAAAATCCCACAGTTTCAATCTGAACGACTGCAGCCCAGCCTCCATAATGATAAAGTTTTAGAGACCCAAGTCTTCAATCCTTCAGCAGGCACACAAGAAACGCAAAGTACTTTCAGTTTATTGGAGTCCCAAGTATTTGCACCCTTTGAGGGCAAACAGATGCTTGTTCCCTCAGAATTACTGGATCCATCACCAACAATATCTGAAAAGTTTCATGTATCAAAATTAAATCATGCTCATTCATTAGAAACCACAGACTTGATTCACGCACAGGAACCACAATTTTTCTTATCTAATCAAAGTATAGACTCTTTAGTAGAAAGACAAAAGCCTGACTTTCAAGAGACAGTATTCATTACAGAAAATGGACCTATTCAACATCCAGATATTCTAACAACATCTGAAGCGAGTAATTCGGATGAATTTTTGGAGCCAGGTTCGCAAATTTTTGAGGGATTACAACAGCATAACATTCTAGTATCTAATTTTGAAATAAGTGAACCATCAGATGCTCACCTACAAAATGTAAAAAATCATCAAAGCCAGATAATTACTACTGATGACCATGACCCCTTCACACAACCTGAAAAATATGCAACTGAAGATAATGTGAGTGGATTGGATATCCAGAGTCATTTACAAAGTACATTTCAGTCAAATCTCGCATCTTCACAAATTTTGGAACCACAAAGCTTATTTTTAACCTCAGATCAAGAGACACACAAATCTACTCCTGCCATGACTGAGAATATCTCAAAAAAATTTATTCAAACAACAAACATATCAACTGAACAAAGGGAATCTAATCGCCAACAGGAACTTGAGAACATAGATCAACTGAATTCCCAAGACATAAAACCACTACAGTTTACACAGTTTAGGGAAACAAATCAACTTCCATCTCAGCATAAACAGAGGACCCAATACACCAGTGCAATTACAGACTCTTCTTTGTTTACCGATAATGACCAGCTTCCTAACATAACAGACGATGATGAGCTTGATAAAGAGCCCAAAGAAATAAATTCACAATTACAATATCAAGAGTCTCAATCAGATGTGATTACAAATCAGCTCTTACAGCTACAGGTACTGAAGTCCTCATCAGACCCAGCAATACCTACATCAATACAATCAATAATATTTTCTGGAAAAACTGAACATCCTCTTTCAAATCTTAATATTAAATCACACATAAGTGATCCTACTATCAATGTCAACCACAATTCAGAAATTTTAAGACAATTTAATTCAGATAAAACTATAATAAAACAACTCAACTCTCAGTTTCTAACATCTAAGAATGAAGAAACACATCAATCACAACCCCAGAGACTTGAAGTGGCAGTGCCTCTCCCAGGTTACTTAACGCCTAATCCAGAACTTCTTCACAGTCCTCAAATCATTAGTACAATTACAAAACCCCAACCCCCTTCAATCAATCCATCAAATCCATCACATACTCTAGATTCATTCACAGTTGTGTTTGGGCAATCGCAACCTGCTAATCCATCAAATACTCCAGACACAAACCCATCATCCCAAACAACAGTCTCCCCCCTGTATCTCCCACCAAACATACCACAACCCTTTCCACAACCTCCATTATTACAACCAACACTACCCCAGCAAACTTCGCACCCCTCAGATTCCAATCTAAGTAAACCTGTACTGAGTACACAAGTACCTACAGTTTTACCACCAAATTCTTCAAATCTAACTCCAAATAAGCCTCCATTCTTACAACCACAGTTACCACAGTTAAGTCCACTGCCTCCATCTTCAACACAAAATCAACCACAGCAACAACCTCAGTCTCCAATTCCACAACTGAGTCAGCCTCCTGCAATACCACAGCCAGAATCACTAGCAATTTCACAATATCCAAACTCCAAACCAACTGAACAACAGCAAATTCCACAAGCACCGTCAAATTCACTTCCTAACTCACCAAAACCACCTGCATTTCCCACACCACAATTGCCTGAGCTAATTGCACAAAACCCTTCCTTAAAACCATATCCAATTTCTCAAGTGACTCCACAACAACCCTCTTTATCCAAACCAGACTCACCACAAATTTCACAACCACCTCCTTTTGTACAGCCAGACATATCAGTACTTCAGCCTTCAAAACCTAATTTACCACAACCTCAATCATCACAGCCAAATGAACCACAGCAACCTTCAGTTTCACAGATAATTCCGCAACCGCCACCTTTCTCCCAAACAAATTTACCCCAACAGCCACCTTTCTCCCAGCCAAATTTACCACAACAGCCTCCTTCCAACCAACCAAACTTGCCAGCTTTATTGCCAAAGCCTGAAATACCCCTAGGACAAAGTCCATCACAATTCTACCCAACTGGGCAACAACAGATTCCACAACAACCCCCAATTTCACAGATAACTCCACAACAACCTCCATTCCCTCAGCCAAACTTACCACAACAGTCTTCATTACCAAAGCCTGGAATTCCCCAGCTATTACCTACTGCACCAACCCTACCAAGTGAACCACAGCATATTCCACAACATCCTGCAGCTTCATGGATACCTCCACAACTGCCATCTTTCTCCCAAACAAACTTACCGCTACAACCTTCTTCCTCCACACCAAACGTACCACAACAACCATTATTACCAAAGCCTGAAATACCCCTACAACAGAATCCTTTAAATCCCTATCCAACTCAACCCCAACAGATTTCACAACCACCTTCAACATCCCAGACATCTCCACAACCCATATTACCACAGCCAGAAATACCCGAGTCACCTTTACTGCCACAACCTGAACCTGTTCAACTACCACCTACTTCACCATCCCTACCAAGTGAGCTACAGCAGATCCCACAAAAACCTCCAGTTTCACAGATATCTCCACAGCAGCCATCTTTCCCACAACAAACTTTACCACAGCAGCCATCTACCTCCCAGTCAAACTTTCCACAGCAGCCTCTATTACCCACTCCAGAAGCACCCCAAGTAATACCAAATCCTTCACCTTCCTACCCAACTAGACCACCACAGAATCCACAACAACCTCAAATTTCACAGATAACTCCACAACCCCCTCCTTCCCAGTCAAACTTCCCCCAACCTGAAACACCACACCAACCTTTACCACCACAACCATCTAATTTACCTCAGCAACAATT
>JANJGK010000012.1:18506057-18528557 GCA_039081455.1 Macrobrachium rosenbergii | reverse complement strand
CAGGGTTGATACTCGATTTTTCGCAAATAAAGGCAGTTATGGTGCTTCTAAACCCCAAATTCAATTACAATAAAACGCAAATAACTGATAAATGCAGCTTCTGTACGTATAACCACAAAAGCGGAGGCACGTCATTATAATACCCTGCATATATATACATATATACATATATATATATATATATATATATATATATATATATATATATATATATATATATATATATATATATATATATATATAAATACTTGATTACATACACACATTCAACAAATAAATCTTCATATTCTTTACCGGGTTTGAGGAGACCTTGTTCGTCGGCTGGTCCTCCAGGTGATATAGCTTGGATATATATACCATGGTCGATGCCCTCAGCAATCATGACTCCCAGGGAACCATCTTTCTTCTGCAGCGTCACCGTACACAGACGGCGCTCGGGACCTGATGCTGCGGGGCATTTGGAAAACCTTTCGACCAAGGACTCACTCACGCTCTCCTCGACAACCACGCTCCGGATGGACGGCTCTGGAAGAGAACACAAAATGAAAAGCGGATAAACTTCGGTATACAGCAACACATTAAATTACCCTTATATATATATATATATATATATATATATATATATATATATATATATATATATATATATATTTTATATATATTATACATACATTATATATATATATATATATATATATATATATATATATATATATATATATATATATATATATATATTTATGTATATATACATATCATATACAATGCTACTTGGGCATATTTTATCTCTTTTGCAATTCCTATTGAAGTCAATGGCATTATTCTTAGGGGCCATTTTTTTTTTATCTGCACTTTAAATCAGTCTATACTGTACTTCTTTTTCTCTTTAGGCAAGTTCTCAAGAATAAGGGAAAATAGAAAGAAACGTGAATAATTTTTCCTTATTCCTGAGCAGCTAGCCTGAAGAGAAAAAGAAGTATAGACTGGTTCAAAGTCTTGATAAAAAGATAGTACCTGAGAACAATGCCTCTGGGCATAAGTACTTACCAAATGTATGAGTGCGCAATAGCTAAACAAAAAGTTAACCTTTGGACAAAAACATAATTTTCGGTATATTTCGTACCCGCCATCAGCACTTGAAATACTTCACACAGTTCACTCAACTATTCCTGACTTAGGAAATAAATAAAAATCAGAAAATCTACCTACTACGTGCTTTAAAACATCATCTACAAGTTACCAACAATATCTCGACTTTGTTTTCCTTTACCACTTTGATGCCAGAGTTAAGCACCGCACAAGGTCAATAAGTCAAGAGGGCTTAAAAACCAGAATTCTTTTTAAGGTAAAAGCAGAGGGTAACTTACCAGGCAATCAATATAATAATATTTTTATTCTCTCTTAAGTTACACGACTGAGTAAGTTACACGACTGAGTTGAAAAAACAGGTAGTATGTTTTTCCTAAATGCAAAACAAGTGTCACTGTGGAGATGAATCAAACCTTTGCAATATCAAGTACTTCACACGGATACATAAAAATAAATAAATTAATAAGCCTAATTGACTGACTTTAGTAGTTGAGTTCTAGTTGGTATATAAACACAGACATTAAGTATACAATCTGAATAAAAATTTAGAGCTCTGTAGACTTTCAGCAAGTGGCTCGATTTAATTTGCTAAGGAAGTAAATGTAATAAAACAACAAACAGGGATAACACATAGACAAAAGAAACATGGAACTAATATTTTGCCAAAATGGTGGTTGGTGCTTGGCCTTGCCGGAAATAACTACAGAAACAGTGTAGAAAGAACACGTGAGCACTAAAAATATTTAAATAAAAGACAATAAATCGTTATCCAGCAATGATTTTTACTTTTTTCAAACCATACACAGGAAGCAAACAAGAAATACGATCTAGCTCACCTGGTATAGAATAAATGTGAAAAGAGATTGGAAAGAATAAATTCACCGTTCAAAATATTTTTATTATGAGAATAGATTAAAAATTAATATAAAAGAGAAAATGAAAAATAAAAGGGATATATGCGGCGGAAACAATTATTATTATCACCGAGTTATATTTTATATTATGAAATACCCCGAATCAGAAAAACACCCAACGAGGAGTGACCCCCATGTAATTATAGTGAGTAACTTTGTAACTCGTCATCGACAAATAAGAACAAACGAGACAACAAAAGAGAAATGAATGTATTCAACAATGAGAACTTCCAAATTATACAACGGAACAATGCAGAAGCAGATTAAGATGAGAAACTTGCAACATCAGGAGGGGAAAGATTCACTGAAGAGAGCCGAAATGCAGCGAATAAGATGAAGGGAATCAAAACGTCGACGTTAACCGAAAATGGCAACACATCAAAGCCCGCCGCCGCTTCCTTTCATCGCCGTTTTTCGTAAATTATGGGATATCAAAATTCCCTTCCACTCTTCATTAGGGTTATTCTTTGCAAGAAACGCACGGAGCCTTTCATGTCCATTAAAAGGGATTATTGCATTTGAGGGTTGACTGACAAAGCTAATATCTAACGTAGAGCACTTTGAGATTTTTTGGTAAAAGTCGGAGTAATTTATAAGTAACTGTCTTTTTCAAGTTTACGTACTTCAGAATACTGCGCTGACTAGGGAGATAACGTCTGATTTAGTTACCTTGTTTTATGGCAAGCTTCAAAAACAATAATACCCTCCCTCTCTCAGTAGTGCTAGGGTTTATTGAATACATCGCAAATACTTGAATGGATGCCATTCAATCTAAGAGCTATAAATTTTGTCATCGCACTCAAAATCTTTATAAAAGAAAGCTGCCAATGTCAAACCATTGTACTGTATTACGTATAAGCTACATTTCTAATTGTCTCCACCTAGGAGGTTGTATCTTTGTTTAGGTTTGTCTGTCTGTCTTGTTGTCGATTTGTCTTCAAGATTAAACAGTACGTGATTAAATTTTAAAGGAAATAGGAACGTAACTTTTGGGGAGAAGGAACCTTTTTAGGGGGATTGGCTGCCCAGCCTTCATTCAAAGATTCGAGGATTACGAAACCGAGAGCCTACGCACCATTACCATACATTTGGGTAACCAAATTTAATCATTACTTCTGCAAAGAAAATCTGAGCGAAGGTGATGTCTCCTCTTAGCCTGTGAGATTTCGTCTGAATCTCAAAAGCTAACTGTTTCTGGTAACTAAAAATGTTCTCACAGGAGGAAATAAGAGCTCTCTGGGTGTTTTGTCTGACGTCGCTACTAAAGCAGTGGATCGTCGAGACTGCTGATATTTGACAAAAAGGTATATTTTTCCCAGGTTTGTCACGCAGTTCCTTTGTTTGCTTTCTCTAAAAATTCCAACCGAACTCTCCCGAAATTTTTAAAAGAAGATGAATTCCACGGCAATGGTTAACAATATGTTTTGAGGTCATATAGGGATAGATTCTGCCACCGACATATTTTAGTGAAATTTCCTGGACAAAAGACCTCTTAAGCTAATGTCTGAAGGATGTAGCAAATTACAATTTAGCATGGTGGAGATACATTAACAATCTTATAACTTTTGATGGCAGACCACAATGAGATCTTTAAAAGAGAGAGAGAGAGAGAGAGAGAGAGAGAGAGAGAGAGAGAGAGAGAGAGAGAGAGAGAGAGCTCTTTCCTCAAACAATTTCCGTTCCGATGTATAATTACTATAAATATATCCACAAGGCTTTCAATACACCTTCGCCAACTGCAGACATTTTATATATAATCAGCATTAAGCCATTTCCCCTGACAAGAGGTGTTTCCACGGAGAAACAACACAACTGTTACTATCACATTCATACTTATAACTGCTCAATTGTAGCCGCTTCATACACCTACACAGAAGGCGCATTAGCTAGATCAATCAGCAGAGCAATATTATACGGAAGAAATAAAATTCCATATCACAAATGTGACATCAAAATCTTTTGAAACGTCCAAGTCTTTATTTTTAGTAGTTAAAACTTCTTTTTAAACACAGTCAAAGTATTAACAATTAAAATACAGTGATAATTATGTAACTGTCACCGACAATACTGAAAGAAAGAAAGGAAAAAAAAGTCGTAGAATCTCAGGATTCAGTGGGTTCAATGGTTAAAGATCAATATATCAATAAAGCACAGTAAATAAAATTCATACAGCGATCGGCTGCAAGCAAACAGATCTGTATTGTAAAAATGAATATTGAATAGAGTAAGATGCCTAAAGATAAAATAAAACAGGATAAGAAACAGAAAATCGCAATTTCTCGTCCTCAATGATCATTTGCAATTAACTTGAAGGCACAAATCAAATGACTCAAAACTTCATTAAGGATTCAAACATGACAAAAATGTTTGAGTGGCTCATTCAGTAAAAATACGGTATATGTATCCTGGGTGGGCTTATTATAAGAACTGGTTTCCCTTATTCATGCAATCTCTAAATATTACAGCCCATGACTTGATCTCATTCTAAAAATATCCTAAATCTATAATTCCAGTTCGTGCGTGTCGTTGCAATCAAAACTAGTTTTCTCGATATTCAGCGGAATGCTGTAATCTACTGGGCCTTCCTTTCATTCGTATCTCGTTTAATAACATGCCTTGGTACGGAGCATTATTTACTATTCCAGGTCATGCAGTGCAGGCACGAAAAGACATAAAACATTTTCCTCTTCTCCTGGGAGAGAGAGAGAGAGAGAGAGAGAGAGAGAGAGAGAGAGAGAGAGAGAGAGAGAGAGAGCGAGTTCTGTTAAAGCAAATACAAGAATTACTGCAGGAGAGAACAATAAACATTTCTGTTGGTTGGCCAAGTCCAGAGGTTTATACCAGGTCGCATACCCTTTAATACCCTACTACACCTACGGGCCGCCCCAAGGGTAGGTCCCGTGCTGGCATAAGGCCAGCTTAATGTACATATAAAGACCTGTAATATCACAGGCTTAGCCAAATTTACAGTTAGCTTTCAGTGGTAATGAAGCCATAATTCAAGGGATGAGCATCGTCATTTACATTGGAACGTCATATCTGTGATATATCTTTGGCATTATATCATCTGAAATGTTTAATAATTGCCATTTTTCTTACGAAGGGCGTAATTTAACCTATGATAACACCTGTGAAATCTTGATGCTTTTAACAGAATGTTTTTCTTCAGTATACTACTTTTTAATTGCCAATTAACTTCATACTCTTATATCATAAAGGCACAGCTTTCAATATTTCAAAGAGTATTGTGAAAGAAAATAACTGTTACGGTTCCGGAGCTGAAGCCACAATTAAATTTTAATATTCAGGTAATTAGTTTCCTTATTAAATCTTGCCAAATTAGAGCAAATTAATGCATTGCAGTAACATGAAATTCTAGTGACTGTACCTCCTTACTTAACGTGCACAAAAGACAAGTCCGAAAACAAATGTTTTGAAATAGCTGTTATGATTACGATGGATTTCGGGACTTCTAAGAACCATATGCTGTACATGAACATGACATTACAAAATGTTAACTTCACACAGTTATTTAAATGTCTTTATATAATGGCAAGCAATTTGGTATGAAGAGTGATCATAGCAATATTAACATACGAAGGTGTCAGTCTATATGTATAACATAAATCACGACAAAGAAACATGCTAAATCACAACAAAGAAACAACATGCAATCACGAAGGAAGCATGCCAAAATTACATGCAAATTAGATATGAAAAACTCTTAATTAATTTGTACAACAAATGGTATGAGTTCATGCAAATTTAAGACAAAGACTAGACAAACAAAAATGTTCATACGAAACACACAAAGAGAACGCCATCCCTACTAACACACATATCTGGATTCCTTCACCTTTATAACAGGTGTTATGTACAACCAACACCTGTGCACTGCACTACACATAGAGCAACACACGCCAGAGGAACCACACCTGCTCTTCCTTCCTTTGACTTCTTTCCCAGGTGTACCGTGGTAATGGTGAATCTTAACCGGGGTTTTCGAGGCCGCCCATTGTTCTCCATGGATCTACTACCGCCCATAGCTCGTGGGCGGAGGGCTTGGATTTCATCGCATCTTCGCTCAACTACAATGCTTCCACCATCATCTTGGAACCTCTTCCAATATTCTCATGTTAAGTCGAAAAGACATTCACCTTCTAAACCAAGTGGTTCTCCGAAGTTTCTCTATTTCCGATTACTAAGCATAGTTATGGGTCAGTTCCAAGTATTTCAAGTCACTTCATGACGTAATGACATGGTGAGACAACGCTAAAGATATTTAGGTTGTGTACCTTTAATATGTTAATATAAAAAATACTATCATTCATGATTTGTCGAGTATAAGCACAGACTACAGTTCAATTCGGGAAACCAAAATAAAGACTCAAATTGTCCTTTGGAAATAATTCGTGTAATATGAATAAGGGAATGTCATCAGGCAACCAGAACAGCTTTTGTTACCGACGCGCAAAAAAGTTACACTTTTATACTCCCCATTTTTATTTCCTAAGATAAGTCTCTGTTGTGAATTCATATCATATTTATCTTCTTTCGCTTATCTACTCAAATGTTTATCAAGTGAAACAGTTCGAAATGTCCAGAACAGTTAAATTAATAACCTAGTGTTTAAACTACATACCCACCAAAGTAAATACAATGAAGCAAATGAAGTCCTTTAAAATTATATGTACAGTATATAGGGTAAGTGGTTATTATATGTACAATATACAAGGTAAGTGGTTATTATATGTATAGTATATAGAGTAAGTGGTTATTTTATGTACAGTAAGTATATAGAGTAAGTGGTTACTATATGTACAGTATATAAAGTAAGTGGTTATTATATGTACAGTATATAGAGTAAGTGGTTATTATATGTACAGTATATAGAGTAAGTGGTTACTATATGTACAGTACATATACTGTAGAGTAAGTGGCTAGTGTTACTTGTTAATTTATTAAATGCAAACTACAATAAGAAGCCGCTTTGGATTTTCTCTTCAAGGAGAAAGAAATGACCGAGAAAGATTTCTTTCTTAAACCCAGTTTATCATCAGATTATAAATATCTATGAGTAGAAGCAAGAGCCCTTGAAAGAAAGGCCAGCTTACTCTAACAGAACAAAAGCAACAGCCAAACTTCGGTGAACATATCATTTTAAATAAACCGGAGCCATTGTGGCTTCGATCACATTTTTAATCTAAAATCCTTCAAAAACATTATTTCAAAACTGACACAAAATAATTAAAAGTTTATCTCTATAAATGTGACGCAGCAAAGCTAGCAAACTTAATTAGAATACAGTGATTCTGACACTGCAATGTATCACCAAATCAGTTATAATCGCTCTATTTTATTTTTACTGATTGCGTGAGTGAAACGTTACACGTGAGTGCAGGTATGCAAGGAAGTTTGTAAGCACCCATGTGTATTATTTGAGACCGTTGTCACAAAGGCCATTATCTCCCCGTTAGAAGGAGTGTAAACAGTAATACAAGAATAGTATGTACAATACACGTTAAATCACATAGAAACCTTTTATCTACAAGTTACACCGAAACAGACAAGAATAAACAAAGAGGAAGAAGTGACTAAAAATTACTGTAACTCATTACACCACAAAAAGGAAAACACCCAAGTAAGCGAGGACACCAAACATGTGCATATCCAGTGAAATCCTACGTAATATGGACGTGCGCGCTCACACATACACTTACGCACACGCATATATATTATATACATATATATACATACATACACATATCCAATATATATATATATATATATATATATATATATATATATATATATATATATATATATATATATATATATATATATATATATATATATATATATATATATATATAATATACATGTACTCACACACACATACACACACTAGTCTTCCTAAATCATTTCTAATAAAATGTTATCCTATGTTCACCTTATTCTGAATCAATCTCTGTATACGTAAGGGATACTATCTACGGTATATTCAGTTAATGAATAATTATTTGCAAACTTTTCCCTTGCTAAATTCATACATTTACCAACAGATTCTCTTGATTTTGCTTCTAACAGCACATTAAATTACTGCACCTATCCTACATCAGGTACCTCTAATATTATTACAATTTTACAGAAGCTATTAGAGTATTAAAAGGAAACATTTTCAAGCATGCAAAAAAAAACCAAACAGTTTAATCATATTTGTGGGAGTTCTCAAAATATGCTCTTCCTAATTTTCATGCCTGGGAGCTGAGTTTTGAAACATCCAAACAAAGCTCGAACGAATGAGGAAGCCCTAGATATCAGGACTGAAACGGGCGTAGCCTTATTAGCCTTCAGGTGAACCAAATTTAACTTCCTCAAAATATAGATAACATTCATATTAACGAACGTTTAAATGAAAAACCGTAAAGGAAAACTCGGGAAAGACTGAAAAATTCCGAAGAGCAGAGCTATAATTATAAAAATACAAAAACATCAAATGCCTGGTGAGGTAATTTGACGAAATGAAAAAAATAATGGTACCAGAATAAACGGAAAAATCGCATGTAGTACCATCACATACAACAGACGGAGCATCTAAATAAACTACAGAATAGAACAGAGTACAGAATTTAGGCCAAAGGCCAAGCTCTGGAACCCATGAGGTCATTCAGCGCTGAAAGGGAACCTGACAGTATGAAGGTTTGAAAGGTCTAAAAGGAGGAAACCCCTCGCAATTGCACTATGAAACAATTGTTAGAGAAGGTGGAAAGTCAGACGGAAGAAAGAGAATATAAAATGAATGGTGGTACAGTAAAAGGAATGAAAGAGGTTGCAGCTAGGGGCCGAAGGGATGCTGCAAAGACCCTCAAGTAATGGCTCCAGCGCACCACATGAAGTGCACTGGCGGCACTACCCCTCCCTACGGGGCAAATAAGCTATAAAACCAGGGAGTAAACGAAATATGCACACCGTAAGTGAGATGCTCAACTTGCAGAAGCTGCTATAAGGCCATGAAGATTATCTCAGAAGAAATTGACAAAAGCTTAAGAAAATACTGAAGATATGAGTTACTGTTGTGAAATCTTCAATATCCTTGATAATTCAAATATTTAAATCCCTAAGACATTTTTCCAAAGAACTGACTAAATATGAACATAGCTCCTACAAAAAGCAGGAAATAAAAGACACCCAAGAACTTGGCAAAGTGTCTTTGTAAATATCCTGAGAAAGCAAGGAGGAATTCGACCTTTGCATTGACGCTCAAGGATTAGGTGTAACGGTTCTAGTGAAATAAAGAATCATATAGGATTTATTAGGAAAGGAGCGGAAGAAGCAAAAATTAAATATTCCATGGAATGAAGACGATAATAACCAACCAGCTGCCTAATCAAGAGTTGGAAAAAAAAAACGTAGGTTTGCAATTATGGTTTCTACTACTAAGCCAAACTAGCGAAGTTCAAGTAAATCAAGCTGCTACGTAACAATAATTTTCTTTACCATGCACTGCAATTATGAATTCTTAATATTTCTATGAAATGACAGAGTACTTATCCCTACTTGAGCTTTTGTTTTTAGGTTAAGATTTCATAAGTTAAATAAGGAGGTAATACTGTATACACGGAAAATGAGTCATACCATGTGGACGTGCTGTTCTATATCGGAAATACGTCCTGATAGTGATCTCCAAAATGTTTTTGTTATTTTTCTCAATTTTATTTAAACATTCATATTTTCATAACATCAGTTAAAGAATTTTTTATCTGCAATTGTATGGCACCACCAACATGGGGAAACGATTGAATTGGGATTTAAAGAAAAAAGTTAATTTATTGAGGTCCCAAGTCATAAGGTTCCTCAGAAATACACAGACAACATTTCCTCCTATAATATGACTACCAATCACACAACGCAACGAATGCAATTCCCAAGAAAACGAACACTGAGGGATAAAACAATTTTGGTTGCAATATATTTACAGTATTTATTTTATTTCATTTTTTGTATACTTGAAACTAAAAGTAATACATTTCATCAGACTATATTTCATATGAAATATAGTCTGTTTATGACGTCAAGCGTGGGCGCGGAATTCCAGCTAGATTAGATGGGCAACAGGTGAACGAACACGCAGCCTCTATCTCTTCGATCACCGATCGTTAACACGCATAAAGCCAATGTTTCTCAAAGCAATATTAAACAACGGCTTCGAGCTATCAATATAAGTCAACAGATCACCGTGCTGCCCTAAAATGGAAGACTGCAGTATCTGCAAAAATACAAAACTGTGAAAAATGGTAGATACTCCCTTGCCTTACCGCTGATTTTGCAGATCCTGCAAATGGGACTCCCTAAATACTCATGGAAAGCATTGAAAAATCATCCCAAAAATGTAGTAACTTGTGTATTAGTGTTTCAAGAGCCCAAAAGTTGGCATATCTCAATTTCGAAAATTTTGCAGATACTGCAATTTTCCATTTTAGGGCAGCGTGTTTGATCGCATAAATCACTTTGACAAATGCCGTTGCATTTAAAAGTGTCTACTCCCAGTTAATACTAGAACATTTCAGAACAGACGGCCAATTTACATCCTGCAAAGAAGCCAAAACTGACGAAGGAGCGCTGTCAAATACGCTTCGATTCGCTTGGTAGTAGTATTCAGCTCAAACAGAATTTTCGGAGAGTCATCTTTTGGGATGAGAAAATCTCCTCTTACTGTGAGCAGTTTTAATTCCTGGCTCCCTACAAATATGACGGTAATTTTACTTCATCATGGAAAGAGGAAATAGACAATTTCACAGTGACAGAACTTTAAAGAACAATAAAACAGAAACCGAAAGTGAAAGTTTTTCGTACCCGCAGTCAAGGAAAGTGTCTGTGAAATTCATCTTTCGCATTCTGGTTACTTTTAAACTTTTAGAGCACTTGCAATATCGATGCGATGCAACTGAGAATAACATAAAATACATAAGTTTAAAAATTTACCCAATAACCTTCATATTTCATACTTTTCAAACAGTTTTACACTGCTATAACCAAGGTCTATTCCTTAGACCTTGTACAAAGCATCCGTTTGGGATGGATGGCACACAGCGGTCCTTAGGAGCTAATTGAAATAAATGTAGTTAAGCAGCAACGAGTACGTTCAAATACAGGAAGACATTTTGGCTCCATCACTGAGAGCGGTATGACCCAAGCCCGAGCTAATTTATGTTGCAAAAGGCAATTCTCTAATCCGTAACATAAAAATAGTGTCGAACTGTTTTACAGGACAGCCAAATTTTATCAAGGCCGAATGTCTAGCAACATCTACTGACCTGAACCCAACTGAAAATCTTTGGGGCTGCATGATTCAAAAATGAAATGAGATGCACATTCTATTTCGGAATCGACTGTGCCTGCCTACATGTCATGAAATTAAAATGGGAGAAAAACTTTTAAGTTCTATGACAAGAAGGGCAGGCACAGTAATAGAAAAGAGGGCTTCATAAACGAAATACTGAGAGAGAGAGAGAGAGAGAGAGAGAGAGAGAGAGAGAGAGAGAGAGAGAGAGAGAGAGAGGCATTTGAAAATTTACTTCTCTTAAAAATATAATTTTTAATATCCAGTGTTTTTGATGAAACATTTGATATCAAACCAGTCATACTGATTTAAAAAAAAAGTTGCTTTAATCAGTAAGGAACTCCTGTTTCCAATACTCTACAGAACCAAGAACTTGGCTCTTATTCGATGAATACCTTCGACGTCCAACGCATGCTAAAAGGTTATCGGGAAAGATCAAGTCCTTGTTATGCGATTTTTTATTCTTTTCATTTAGTAACATATTTATTATTTAAATCTGGAATAAACTGACTTTGTCTGTCAAGCAATGACGTAATGAATACTCAAAATTATGGGAAAAATAAATCTGTACAATATCCTGAGCACCGGCTATTAGCACTTGCCTACTGCTCTATGTAACGCGGTCACCAAGGTGAGTTGCCTGTTGGTACTATATCTATCGCAGATCGAGAGCTTATCCGAAAGATTCCGTTCAGCTTATCAAAAATTTATTTTCCGTGATTGTACATACATTCCAATGAACTGTTTAGAGGCCCACAGACACTTTTCCCACCTACGGAAAAACTTGAGTACAAATCCCATCCTCAGACGGAGCGATATGGATAAATTCATTTCCAACATCTAAAGCCTTTATTGACCAGCCATGAATTGCATGACTTTTATATGACGTAGTGAAAGGATATGCCCTCTGTAACCTACCGCTCTGCTGAATGAAGACATACATACATACATAAATAAACGTACGCATACACAAACACAATCACAACGCACACACAATATATATATATATATATATATATATATATATATATATATATATATATATATATATATATATATATATATATATATATATATATGAAAGAAGAGAATGGAGGGGGGGGTGGGTTCGTATCATCCCTCAAAGGCTGTCATTCGGGAACTATGATAGAGACATTTCACAATAGCAAGAATGAATTCGAACGGATTACTCTGTTCACCGCCTACAATGCCACTTCACCACAGCTGAACTGCAGACAATCAGGAACCCAATTTGCTAAAACTACATACAACAAAACAACAAATGAAACCTGGTCAGAAAAAGATAACGATAATGATAACGCAGAAGAAAATAAACTGTTTAAAATGAGTAAAAAAAAAACGAAAACAAGCATAGCAATAACTACAAAAATACATAAGATAAATAAGGATTAAAATAAATAAAAAAAAGTAGTGGCAAAAAAAATCATAAAAAACCGACAATGCAAACAAATAAATAACATCACAAACAGGCACGACCTCCCACTTCAGAAAAACAAACAACTCTCAATAAGTTCCCTCTAAAATTTTGCTTTCATGAAAATCAAAATCATTACCCAGGATGATGGACTTCAATAAGAATAAATAAAATTCACTCACAGAATGAATCAACTGAAGCGGTACAAGCAAAGACACAGTGAAATGAACTCCCCTGTAGTGGCCTTGAACACCGCACCCAATACATCTCTAAACAGCAGGTGTGACTTTAAAAGGGTTGGCACTCAAACATAATTATTATGGTGCCACAAGGCACCCGTGACAAGTTTGAATAAATTGGCTGGTTCTTTGGGGTTTTATCCAGTTACAATGAGTTGACATTTACGGCTAAATGTCAATTATATAAACATAATTGTCGTTGTTATTCTATTAATCAAGCTTATATTCGAACTAAAAATAAAGGGACGGTTGTTGTTGTCAATTACTCCACATAGCAACTTTCATCCAATGTAAATTTTACCGTTAAACACATTCTGTCTCGCATCTGTCTACAAAATCAAACAAATAATTACAAATTCTGAAAGGTTATAAATAATATACTGTTTAGAATCAGACTATCAGATAAACGATCTCTTTTTAAAATAATTCACTAAAAATGAGTGACTGGCCAATAAATACTACAACAAAGACACTGAATATCCAAACACGAGTTTATTACGAGCCGTGGCAAGTAATTTGGCCTAACACCTGATGTGCAAAGTTCAGCTTCACTGACGGGCACCACAGCCCTGGCCTACATTATGGGAATGGCCAAAAATGTGTGCCATTTTAGGAAACCTAATAATTAAAATAATTACCTGTAAGGCTCTTGTCATAATGAATCATCTGAATCACAGTAATGATACTACATTATGCAGATACAATATATCACAGCTGCGTCCCATAAAATATGAAATGCCAGAGAATTACAGTTGCATTCCATAAAACACGACATAAAATAGATCACATATGGAAATTACAATAAAGTGAACAAGGGCTCTTATTCAAAAATTAATCACTATAATTTCCAAGTAACGAGATTTAAAACATTACATGATCAAAGCAGTAGCAGCAGTACTTAAAAGAATAGCATTGTTAATAATAATAATAATAATAATAATAATAATAATAATAATAATAATAATAATAATAATAATAAAGACTGAAGAACATATACAAAACCTTTCTTGTGTATTCTTGACATGTTAGAAATACAAGTAAACCCTTAAACCCTCAAGTACTACAATGAGGAAAGGGTACTACAGGCATTGTTAACAATATGTCAAGACTTGATACACAAAAAGAAGGCTCATATTTATCCTCAATAATAATAATAATAATAATAATAATAATAATAATAATAATAATAATAATAAAAATAATAATAGCAACCAATTTTTATTTCATATCTCTGTTTTCAACACAACTCAGCATTAGCAGTGTGCAGAGAAAACGTGCTGGCAAATATGAAAAAAAAAATAATTAAAAAAATTGATTGCTAAACTTCAAAACCTCAAAAACCAACTCACAAAAAAAAACCAAAAACCAAAAACAAGGTCCAAGGTTATAAAAGAAGGTTTTCCCAAGTAACAAAAGTACGTAGTCATCCCACGCAGAAAGTCAGCTGGGCTCCTACGAACATCTGCCAAGACTGACTCATACCATGTAATTGACCTAAAAATACCTCATTAATTACAGGTGGTCAGCAAGTGAAATGGGAAAATGAAACAACGGCGTCATATCTACGTGATACGTGGATCTTACAAGATAAGCTAAAAAGCAAAAGAATCATTTATATTTATTGGTTTTTACTAATTTTACTCTCGATATATTCTCTGAAATATACTTTGGGCAATTTAGCCCTTCGTTTGTATCTATATTTCCCTCATTACATTTCACTTTATTCTCGCAGTAAATAGGTATGGTATATAAACTGTTTAAAGATATTTGGGGGCTTAAATGAAGACTTAATCATTTTCATCGCTATCAAACTAGCTGAGACAAAAGCGTATAACCATAACCAGGTGTTACTCCTGACTGAAAAAAAAAAATCAGGAACGTACAACAGCGAACATTTCCATCAAATGATACTTCACTTAAATGTAGGACATCGCAGCAAGTTGCGTAGTTTCTACTCAACACAATTTTCCGACAAATCAATCAAATTTCATTATTATGCTACTGGAAAAATTTATGTTCATTAAAATTCCTAAAGCATATAGTGACCAGCTATATAAAGGTTAGCACATTTTTATCTGACTGCGCGTATCTTCTTCCGAGTATGTAAGCTTCCAAAAAAATAATCTTCAATTTTACTTTCGGTACAATGATGCTCGTATCACCTACACCTCTTCCAAGCGCACGAGTACGATGGCGCAAGTTCTCTTGCCTTAAAATCTTACTGAAGGCCTCAGATTCAGTTCGACAGAGATGTAATAATGTCGTTCTCAAGCACTGTAAAACAAAATCACTCAATCCGGAAAACTCTCTCAAAATAGGTTATTAACGCACTTCAGTATTTCAAAACCAAGAGAAAGATTCTCCCAGTTTCCCTTCAAGAACTGCAGTCAAAACTGAATCCAGTCAGAAGCTGGGGCAATCCTCACGACGCCTTCACACTTCGAACTCCACAACGGCATCCTTTAATTGCATGGGCAATTAAACGGTTAGCCTGTTGCCCACTTCAGCTCAGGCCCGATGAACAGAACAAGGGAGAGGGCTCGTTTCAACCATGATGGAAGACATGTCCATAAATCTTGAAGGACTTAGCAAAAAGTCCTTTAATAGCTAAAGAATTTTATGGCATCAGTTTTTTGTTTAAAAACAATAATCCAAAATAGGCTGAACGCTTAAGGGAAAGTTAGTCGAAATGGTTAGATAACCGTCGTTCAAGTTTTACGCCAGTTTTATATCGAAAGTATGTCGACGAAGTCTTTATTATCTTTAAATGAAAAAGCCCTTCGTAAGTAACACAATAAAAAATAACACAGTATACACTTGGATATTCTACGAGTAAAATTACAGTTTATCTCTCATAAATCCTACGTTCGTCATCCGCTTTAGGTCTATTTTCTGGTCATTAAGCTCAACTGGACGGCTGATTGTTCGACCGGAGTCTTACAATAGTTGTCTGCATTTTCACTACAGAACAGTATTAGGTCTTCATTGATACAGAGTGTACGTGTATACTGCATATATACATACATACATACACACACACACACATATATATACACACACACACACACACACACATATATATATATATATATATATATATATATATATATATATATATATATATATATATATATATATATATATATATATATATATATATATAGGCTATATGAAAAGGGGTGGTTAACCAACTGAATATCTTTACTTAGACTAAACAAGAAGAATAAATAAGAAGAGAAAAACGAAACCTAAAAGTGAAGTATAACCTGAGAGATGGAGAAGCTATTCAACGAAAAATTTTGAAACTTAGAATGCTCGGAACAAAGAACTCTACAGCTTGACGTCCGAATGAACGCAGCAGCCACTAAACAAATTCTCCCGACTAAGTAAAATGTGACCAATCTCTACCAGTGACTGGGGAGAGAGCGCCAGGGACCGAAGCCTCTAGAGACAGAGGGTTGGTGAAGAGACTCAGAGGAGTTCCCAGGTGAGACGTGTTAGACAACATAACTTCAGCGCACACCATAAGCAGTGACATTCGATGGAGACATGGGATACAAATAAAAATTCAAAGAAAGGAGAAGACCCTTGAGATAACAAAAGACAGGGTCAGTTGACACGCACTGTATCGGCAAATAAATATTAATCATTATATCTTTACTTCCTTAAATGCTATGAAATAACTGATAACAGTACTATTTGTTACCCTTTATCAATTAGCAATTTGTTTCTTCTGCAATATCACAAAACAACATTCATGGCTCTCTGAACACGAGGATTTCCCTTTCTCTGTGGTGATTAGTTTCAGTTGCAATATCCAATGGAAGAAATGATTGCAACAAGCCACTTCGCCAGGCTTGCTATGTGTGTGTAGGTATTTGTATGCTTCCGTTCAGATTTAGTTTTCATAGAAAATTAATTTTTATGCAAACACAAATTATGACAAATGAACTCATGCATATAGTACATGCAAGCACATGATCACGCAATTAGATATACACCATATATAAATACAGGGTGTATGTATGTACGTATGAATGTATATGCATGTATATGTACTGTGTATATATATATATATATATATATATATATATATATATATATATATATATATATATATATATATATATATATATATATATATAATATATATGATCTTGGCTGAAAATACTACGGATAACTTTTTATTACATCACATACTGACCATTCAAACTTTCGTATCTGACAACCAATATTCAAGATTTAAAAAAGAAAAATGAGCAGATGTCACAGTGCTGATTTCTCCTGGTAAAGTTTGAATCATCATGACAGGAATAATAAAATTTCGTTCCGTAAAGCAATTCTACAATTTTAGCCAACTAATAACTTTAAATTATATAAAAAAAAAAACTGGGGAATATATATCACTGTGCGTGATTATCTGCAGAAACTTCTATTAATTCATCCGTGATTAAAGGTTCTCCGAATAAAGAACGTATTCTTAAAGGATGAAAGGTATCAAAAATTCTTTTGCAGTGCTATGGAAACATATATACATATATATATATATATATATATATATATATATATATATATATATATATATATATATATATATATATATGTGTGTGTGTGAGTGTGTGTGTGTGTGAATATATATATATATATATATATATATATATATATATATATATATATATATATATATATATATATATATATATATATATACACTGCATATATAATAATGATGTGTCTTATGATAAGTGTGTTGTCTGTAAAAGTACTATGTTTTCTGTACTTTTTATATATTTTCTCTTGTGTTTGTCATGTACTGACTGTAATAACTATGATAATAGTGTTTATTGGAGATGCTAAGTGCCAGATCTTACAAGAATTGCTTTGACTGTGTGATTTTAGGACTACTGTGTACACAGCTGAATGTTTGATCAGGTGTCAGTCGGTGATCACAGGAAATCCTTTATGTGAGAGAGACTCTAAACCAATTAAGTTATCAGTTAAAGGGAGAAGAGGTGACAGGCCTGATAATATTTGTTGACCAGGGTGAGGATATCGCTGGTTCGCCTCATGTGTTTGTACAAGTGTTCAAACATGAAAACCCTTGTCAATCATATGGATAAGAAGCAGGCCTATATAGCTCTCTGAGCCAGAGAATAAATTATCTGTTTATTCCAGTTGGAAAGAAAGAAACTGTTTATTCCTGTTGGAGAAGAAGCTCTGTTTATTCCAGTTTCTTCCAGAGTGACCACTTTCTAAAAATGCCTAACTGGTAACCAGGTTTAACCTCATAGAAGATTTTTGGTAAAACTAATCAGTTCAGACAGAGACCTAGTAAAGTTAGGTTGGTCTCTCTCTCTTTCTCTCTCTCTCTCTTCATTCAGAAGAGTGTAAGATTTGTGGTTACTCTCCCAAACATATAAGTTTTTGGAAACTGTTAATAATATTTACTGCTCCCTTGGTAGGATCTGATATAAGAAAAGAGTGTAACAGGCCTTAGGTAAAAGTGTATACTGCTGCAGCAAAAAAGGAGTTGTGTAAAAGTGTTCAGACACTTGTATAAGGTAAAGTGGCTTTTACTTATTTTTTACCATGGTAAAAAGGTAGATATAATCTTTTAAACAGATTTTGCCTTAGTGAAATTATTGTTGATAAACTTTTTGTGCATTTTTATATGTTCTTGTTTTTACATTTCTTTTGTGTGTTCTTGTGTTTGCAATTTCATAGTTTTACCCAAATTTTTGTGTTGGTGATTTAATATTTATCTAATTAGCACTTTATATGTGTTGATACTTTAACATTGCATACTTGTTTTGATTTTCATTTGTTAAGGTTTCTTTTTCAAATTTGGAGTAAATCTTAATAGTTTGAATTTTGCTTACTTAACATAATTTCTTGATAATTCAAAGTTTTGTGAATTAATCTTGTTTAAGAATTAATTAAATCTTATGTTGTTATCAAGTAATAGTAAATTTATTCAGATTGTGAATTCTAATTATCTTTTAAAGTTAGCGATAAATTTTTGTATTTAAAGTTTTAAAAGCACAATGTTTCATTTTGACCACCAGTGAATAGGGTTACTTGTGTATGCACAAGGTAAGTGATAAACATGTTCTGTTCTCCTTAAGAGTTTTTTTGAAGTGAATTAAGACCAGGGAAACAATTATACTTGTTTGATGGAGTGATGCCCTTTCCTTCTAGTACATTTCTTGCTTAACAGTTACTACCTCACTCATAACCTGATAAACTTAGATTGATTTCTTCAAGTGATAAGCAAGTTTTAAGGGATCACTGTTACTTTTAGAGCGTTCCGTTGTAATATTGTTACGAGGGTTCAGGTATCTGGCTGAAGTGAGGTAAATTTTTGGATTTTGTGACTAGCTGTGTAATAACCAGGTACTTGATCACTTCGTGACAATATATATAGACACAGGGACCATAAAAGTTCAGCTAAAAGCAGAATATTTTACAATATTCTATATGACGATGATGGATTCTTTCTGACTCTAATATATCCGATCGTGTCAGTTTGCACTGTACGAACTGAATTAATTGTTTTTTCGGTGGTTTGACAGTAAAATGTGGGACCTGGCATGCTCATAATGAAGAACATACCGTACATGAAATTAGGAAAGTAGATATATACATACACACACACACACACACACACACATATATATATATATATATATATATATATATATATATATATATATATATATATATATATATATATATATATATATATGTACAGTATATACATATATGTGTGTGTGTGTCTCCCCATCTCCTAATTAGATTTAAGCCTACATCACAGACCTCAGATCCTAAGTGAGACGTAACATTTTAGGCAGAATCTGCTAAAACGCATTATGAATGCTGACCTTTAACAGTGAAATGAGTACCTGACAATTAGTCCACTTTGAGAGGTCAAATTCAGAGTGGAAGAACAAGACGAGGCTAGCAAACCCATCCGAAAATGGTGAGGCAAAGACTTTGCTACCCCAAGTGTTAAGAGTTAAAAGGAAGAGTGTGTTATTGGAAGTAATGGTGGGAAAAGGAGTGGCTATCAGTTTATTTGATCAATATTTAGTTGATGAGAAAGTGAAAACAGGAAGTAGTTTCTGCTGACGACGAAGCGTTCAAAATATGGATATAAATGTACATAACTGACAGAAATAACTTTGATAAGGAAAACGTGAGTACTACATTTAAGATGGGTGAAAGTTTAATCACGGTAAAAGTGGATGTCGTTTATGTGAACAAACCAAAATTTAGGCAAGGACCACTGTTTCAAGGAATATTGACACAGACAGAAAGAAGGAATGTGGGTAGTATACAGTAGGAAGATTAAATCAAACGCATAGTGAAGGAAAAAAAATTGTTGTAAGTGCAACTGCATGACAGATACATAATATGCAGATAAGTAAGACGATGAATAAGGTATTAAAGTAGAAAGTGAGAAAGATAAGAGGTACCAACAATATATAGGTGAATAAGTGAGAAAGATAGGAGGTACCAACAATATATACTGAACATTTGTGAAAAGAAGATACTGGATAGAAGTAAATGCAGAGAGAGAAGTTAATAACCAAATGGATTTAGATTCAAAGTGGAATTGGAGAGGTAAAGATTGGAGAAAAAGTAGTCATAAAACAATGAATTACTCTGTGTAGAATACACGTCAGTAGCTAAGCGTGTGTAGGTAGGTCGAAACACTGCTGATGAGCTGTCTATATAGTTACATGAAGGGGCTGATGTGGAAATTTTCTGTACATTTGTCTTCTGCGCACTTCAAGCCTATATCCGGGCGGGTAAAACGGAGAAAATTTTCACTTTCCGGGACAGGATTCAAACGAAGGCAAAGGGGTTCCAGATGGAATACAAATCTAAATCAGGAATATTTTTGAAGTAGTGACTTGACCCTTTAAAATATCGTATCAAAGATTTTTAGCAGTTGTGAGGAAGTCCAGAGGTTAAGAGATTATTGCGACTATTGAATACACACACACACACACATGTATACATATATATACATATATATATATATATATATATTATATATATATATATATATATCTGGTATAAGTAACCATTAGAAGATATATAACAGACTTCACCCAGCTAAAAACAATGATGGATTTAGTCAGCGCTGTTCAAAATCTATATGAATTCAAGATACATACATATATATATATATATATATATATATATATATATATATATATATATATCTCTTTTATATATATATATATATATCTTTTATATATATATATATATATATATATATATATATATATATATATATATATATATATATATATATATATATATATATATATACACACACACATATATAGTATGTGCATGAATTCAACTGGGCTTATATTTCGTGGCGTGTTAGAACTTCTCGCTGGAACCTATGCGCATTGGTTTGAATCCTGTCCTGGAGAGTGGAAGTTTCTTCGTTTATTCTTTGTTCGGATATAAGCTAGAAGTGATAAACAGATACAAAAAGAAAGTGCTAGGAAGTCAAGAAGCTAAGATGTCATCGTGGCTATTAAGAATACATTTATATCTGCTAACAGTAACCAGTAGATTCTGTCTACACACAAAAAAATACATAATATATATATATATAAATATATATATATATATATATATATATATATATATATATATATATATATATATATATATATATATATATATATAGTTATAGTTATATATTAGACTATTGCAGCCAGACCAAAATAGCGTGAAAATAATGTCATTGAATGAAGTAACGAAGAAAATATCGACTTCGCAGAAAGGCAACTTATCTGGACGAGTCGAGGTCACGGGGATCAAGCGAGAAACTCGATCCAGAAACCTAGGAAAAGTTTTGCGAATCGGACACCGGTTATTGGTGAGGTTGTCACTCGATATTTGGTATTCCATGGATGAGACAACACAACGCTTACCTCAGGTATGGCCTTGTCAACAAAATCACCTCAATATATAACGGAAGTAATATGATGAAACTGGTTTCAAGTACATTCCTGGTCTCCGGAAGACCTTAATTTCCTGATGTAACCTGGGAGTTGGAAGGGGAGAGTGACAGGGGGAGGGGTGGTAGCCAAAGGAATTATGAGATAATATTCCTGTTCTTAAAAATAATATTCCTATTCCTATAAAAAAAATCGATGCCTTCTTCATTGGCAAATCACAATCACTTCCACTTGTAAGTCTCTAAAAACAATAAATATAAACGATGCACAACGAAAACTCTACCTAGAGTTTGATACGTTACGGCTGACGTGTTGACTCAACCCCTAATTTTCTCAATCACGTCCTAATGATGTCAATAAAAACGCACCCAAGAAAAAATGAGGATTTCTCCATGACGACTTCGCAATTTCCACGTATTCTTAGTTATCACTATAAAACAAGCATGCCAAATTTAGTTTCTTCTCTATAAAAATAAAAAAATTTGCAATTCCTTTT
>JANJGK010000012.1:18498557-18501057 GCA_039081455.1 Macrobrachium rosenbergii | reverse complement strand
CCCCGCAGTTGCACTATGGAGTAACTGTAAGAATAGGGTGGAAAGTAAGATGGAAAAGAGATAACATGAATGGGGGTACGATAAAGAGGAATGAAAGGGGTTGGAGCTAAGGGCCGAAGGGGCGCTGCAAAAAACCAAAGTAATGCCTACAGTGCACCGCGCGTGAGGTGCACTGACGGCACTAAATAACCAATTCAGGAGTCCGAATGGCCCCTAAAAACTTCGTTAAAAATCAAGTCTGTCTTATGGGAAAATTCCTGTGATTATTCCTTGATTTTAAATTCATTGACATTCCTTCTAAGAGGGGAAAGGCACGCACAAAAAAAAAAAAAAGATGATAAACTCTAACTATAGCGGACATTATGTGCTTCAGGCTGCACGAAAAGCCGTAAAGTAGAAGATAAACCGACCGAGGAGATGGCTATAAAAGTGGATCACGCTGCTCTGAAGGAAAAGACACTTCAGGAAATGTTCTGAAAGTGTCGAAAATTGTCACTTTCTTGATCAGTTTTGCACAGTGTTTGCAGTAATTAAATGCACTGAACAGGAAAATAGGGACAAAAATATCCTCTTAAATTCATTAAACAGGTAAAATGTAATCTGTCTCTGTCTCTCTCTCACACACACACATACACACACAATTACTTATCACAAGAAATTAATATTTTGAGTTACTGAAACCCACTGC
Source organism: Macrobrachium rosenbergii (assembly GCA_039081455.1). Classification (NCBI taxonomy): domain Eukaryota; kingdom Metazoa; phylum Arthropoda; class Malacostraca; order Decapoda; family Palaemonidae; genus Macrobrachium; species Macrobrachium rosenbergii. The sequence goes on along the minus strand of JANJGK010000012.1, from coordinate 18,500,369 downwards.
AAAATATATTCAACTATAAATCACAAACGATTTCTATACCTCTGACTCTTGTGATACGGTACGGTGTTTTATCAAGCAAAACTGAAGGTTATAACTGCAAATTAATCAATGAAAACACATGCTTTAGCATACCTCAAAACTGTGATGAATATGCATTACAGATACAAAGTAAGGCCATCTTAATTTACTGCAAATCAAAATATTACAAGACACGGGAATCGATATTTTTCACACCCTAGTATATCAAAGTAATTTACTGCAAATAAAAATCTTAATTAGAACTCATACAGTGTGAGTGTGCACGAGACAGGGGGAGAAGGGGTGAGGTGAATAAGTAATAAAAAAATATTGTGACCTACTGGACAAATACAAAGAAATATATTCCTTTATCGTCACGCAATACGATGTTATTATTATTATTATTATTTGTAAAATTAGGAAAAAGACCTTCTTTAATACAGGTTTTGTTAAACAAAATGGCAGTTTCAACAGCATTTATTTTATATAGTGAACGCTCAATTCGTCTTATCAATTGCTTTTCTTGCGCTGGAATGGTTAACCATTCCAGCGCAAGAAAAGCAATTGATAAGACGAACTGAGCGTTTACTATATAAAATAAATGCTGTTGAAACTGCCATTTTGTTTAACAAAACCTGTATTATTATTATTATTATTATTATTATTATTAAAATACAAAATCCACATTTATGTAAAGTACTGTATTTACAAATAATAAAATGAATTCCAGGAGCTTTCGAGAGCCTGCTCAGCTCCCTTCTTAGGCTAGAATAATTTTTCTAGCTGAAGAAGGGAGCTGAGCATGCTCTCGAAAGCTCCTGGAATTCATTTTATTATTTGTAAATACAGTACTTTACATAAATGTGGATTTTGTATTTTATAAACATATTCACGGGATTGTGAAGAAGATTTGCATTATTATTATTATTATTATTATTATTATTATTATTATTATTATTATTATTATTATTATTATTATTATTATTATTCAAAATGCACAAACATTCTGAAAAGGCCATTAAACTGCTGAAAATGCTTCAAAAGATTAAGTGCGCATATGTGAAAAATGAGAGAAATATAGTACGTCTGAAAACCTTAAATAGACAACCTAAACACAAAAATTTTATACGTGACTCAACAAATAAAAGAAGCGCCGAAGTTTCTTCGGCGCAATAGAGTTTTCTGTATGAGCCGCGGGCCATGAAGCTTTCATTCAGGCCCGGTGGTGGCCTGTCCTATAGCGTTGCCAGGCGCACAATTATGGCTAACTTTAACCTTGGATAAAATAAAAACTATTAGGCTACAGGGCTGCAATTTCGTAAGTTTGATGATTGGAGGATGGGTGATCAACGTACCAATTTGCAGCCCTCTAGCCTCAGTAGTTTTTAAGATCTGAGGGCGGACAGAAAAGTGCGGACGGACAGACAAAGTCAGCACATTAGTTTTCTTTTGCAGAAAACTAAAAGTGTTTTATCGTCAATACCTCAGAAAATAACAAGGCGCAGTAGAATGGCCTTTCAAGGTAACATTGCATGTTCTTTGAACCCTAACACTGTAAGCAAGTGAATCATGGTTTTACAGTGAAAGGAAGGAGATGCAGTTCAGCAATGGGGACCATGCCATCCAGACACCTCAAAGGAAAAGCGGTGCTGATGCTCTGTGAAAACAAATGCACTCACCGACTCCGAATCCACTAGCACCAAAGGAGGAAGTAAAAGTTCCTTATCAAAATAAAGCTTTTGAAAGAGGGATATGCTTGACAGGCAGAATATCTCTCAGTTATGAACATATGTT
>JANJGK010000012.1:18428557-18496057 GCA_039081455.1 Macrobrachium rosenbergii | reverse complement strand
AAAAAAAAACAGGTAATGCTTTGTCATAAATCCAACGAGAAAAAACAAAGGCAGGTAGTGCTTTGCAATAAATCGTACGTGGTGTATTTCATATTCATCTTTGAACATCGAATATAGTCTGATAATAAAAATTGGCAAAAATGAATCCCATCGATCTTAGTATGCCATAAAACATTCTTACAGTCCTTGTCAACTGGACGAGAAATAAGCGTGTGGTGGTGTCAAGCATAAAAACTTCAGAAAAAAGAGAAAGAAGATAAAACAGAAAGTGACTAGATATTATTTCTTGGCAGAATGCAATCCGTGAACACTGACAGAAATCGCGAAAATTCATTTACTTTTATAAATAAAAGAAATTTAACGGCTAGAAAAAGTAAGCTTATAAACGCGTGACCTTCTTTACAATGTACAAGGCTGTGTCCCATAGCGCCAAATGTCATTTATCAAAAACCAAAAGAAAGCAAGATAAACAGCATTTACAGTCAAATCTTGCGCAACGAAAACCTAAAACAAGTGTAACACTTAGTAACCACTTTTTTGTCCTTTTACCAGTTTTGCTTCACAGCTAAAAAAACTGAGTTCAGGTCTCGACAGCCTCCTTTCCTCGAGTGAAAAGTCATTAGCCTTTTACCCTTCACGAAAAAAAATCACATTTTACACTTGCAATTGATAAGAAACGTCTTCCATTTCAAGCACTCATTATCACTGATACCAGAAACGTTGTCAACGGTCAGAAACACTGTACTACCAACAAGTGTTCCGTCGTAACAGAACAAAAGATGGGAGGTTGCCATGGAGACGCAAGTAAACAAAAATCAGCTGTTTGACCGCTGTCGTATACCACCGACTAAGAAGTTTGCTAGTGACTGCGTCACTGAACAGGTAAAACTGAGTTATTGAAAACGTGATGCTAAAGCAAAAATAACCTCTGAATACTATTTTTAGATCATTAAGGTTCACTGAACTGTCGTTAAGATACTTGGCTTCTCGCACCCCCACGAGCAGGACGTTTGGGAAATGAAAATTCTTCAGCGAACATCAATCCCATGTCCATTACAGGCGATCATATTACTTCAAGTTATACCTCAAGGCCCGTATTCAGCAATGTAGAGGAAATATATTCAAATTTCGCTACAACATTCACTACAGAATACATATAGATATTAATTATAAAATACAGAAAAGCACCAACAACGAGTATTCGAGGTACAGTTAATACTCTTAAAAAATGAAGGAAATCTTTTTTTACTAACTGCATCTATGATCATGGTCGTTGCGACGTAGGTTTGCAAAAATGAATGAATCAAACAGTTTTTTGGCTTAAGCGTAGGTTATACTTCTCCACCTCTGTTCGCTTCTTGTAAACGAGGCACCACTCTCCCATATGTATTGACTTTCAAATTAGGAATAACTTCTTGGAATACATCTAAACATGCGCGCGCGCACACACACATACACACACACCCACACACCCACACACACACACACACACACACCCACACACCCACACACCCACACACACACACACACACACACACACATACATATATATATATATATATATATATATATATATATATATATATATATATATATATATATATATATGTGGGTGTGTGTGTGTGTGTGTGAATGTGTGTGTATAAATGTATATCTGAATAACTAATTAGAATATATCTATACAGTCAAACAAACTAACAAACAAACAAACATATATATATATATATATATATATATATATATATATATATATATATATATATATATATATAACTATAATTACCACAACGCCCTCTTAACTTACCCAATTCTTCACACTTTTTGAATGCGCTTGTCACTACGAAGCCAGAGCTCCCATTGCACGAATATGAAGCCATTCTGAAGTCCATAGCAGGATTCGATACTCCGGATGCGGATTCGAATCCTGCTACGGACTTCAGAATGGCTTCATATTCTTGCATTTGGATCTCAGGCTATGTAGTGACACACGTATCCAAAAAGTGTGAAGAATTTGGGAAGTTAAGAGAGCAGCGTGGTTACTACAATTACATATCTGGTAAGAAGCGACCAGTATAACCGAAATTGACCACAATTCTGAAATACTACAACACCTGTCCAACAGATGAATATAAAAAATACAAAATATGGTGAAAATTCAGAATTGCAACAAATGTGGATGAAACGATAGCCCGAAGAACCGCAGGAAATGGCCAGGATTGCCGTAAGCAAGACTAAACATTTAGTTAAGCTTCTCTAAGTCACAAGATACCATCAGTGTCCACTGACTTCCGCCTTTAAAAATGTTTCATACACACATACGCCCTGCTGGCTGGCTTCACTCATCCACACACAGACACAAAATTCTGTTAAAAGAATCAAATCTGGAAATTCAAATTGCTAAAGTCTGATCAGCCTTTGGAAATCAGAATTTTACGAACGAAAGTCAAAATACTACAGCATTAAGGCTGAAGGACAATGCGGAAAAAATTGTCGTGTTGGTAATTGAATCTATAGACTTAAACAGATGATATACTGTTGATGTGAAATAATTCATTTCGCAAAGTTTAACGGACCTTCTTAATACCTTCTTAGTGAGTTTTTAAAAGTCTTGTCCATGTGTTTATCCTGGAAAAATCAATAAGTGTCTGAAACCATTTAGTTTATGTAAAATAAGTATGATGAAGAGAGGTGGGAGGTGAAGGGAATGTAAGTACTCAAAACTCCACCAACTACCTTATACAAACACTTACTAATAAATTCTATAATCTATGACAAACTATGTTATCAGGTCAAGCTCTGATGACCCTAGCTTTCTTCAGCTTCACAAAAATACCCTCTTCATACCAGCACTACTGCATGTTGTGATTGCTTTAATGGAATAAATGGGTCTGAGACAAGGGTGCATTGTCTCAATGGCTGTTTGATATCTTTATGGAAGCACAGATGTAGGTGCAAAGTTGTGAGATAAGAAAATGGGTCGTGAATGAAGCGTGGACTGACTGACATATTCTGATGATACTAAATTGAATGCAATGGAGTAAATCTGAGTCTGGAATTGTTTGTAAAAGAAAATTGAGGTGAACGTGACCAAAAACAAGGTTATGAAGGTAAATGGAAACCAGGAATATCTAGTACGGATTATTATTAAGGAGGGTAGAAAAATGGAAACACTTGGTTTGCATAGGTATTTGGGAGTAAATGTAACGGATGAAAGTAGGATGTGAGAACAAACAAGTAACAAATCAGCTGAAACATAGAAACTAACAGTTAGCAGGACGTATACTTGAGATCTGAAAGAAAAGAGCAGTTTCTGTAGATGCTAAAAATAATATATGAAAGGAGTGTTTAGCCAATTATTCTTTATGGAATAAAAATGGGGATGTGGAATGCAAATGAAAGAAAAATATTATTTAAGCTACTGAGATTAACGGTTTGCAAAGCGTAGAGTAACGAGGAAGCAGTAAAATTTCATCGAGAAGCTAGAGGGTGTGCAATGGAGGAGAACGGCACAATGTAGTGAGAGGGGTTAATAAACTACTTATGAGCCTTCAGTGTAGGCTTATGAAAAGGCTAGTATTGTGGAAGTGTTCTGCACGTAAGGATCACCCCCAACTAAGCAGTTAAAAGATGGATGTTGCAGTGACTCTCTCTCTCTCTCTCTCTCTCTCTCTCTCTCTCTCTCTCTCTCTCTCTCTCTATATATATATATATATATATATATATATATATATATATATATATATATACATATATATATATATATATATATATATATATATATATATATGTATATATATATATATATATATATATATATATATATATATATTTCTATATCTTCCCAAGCAACCCACCTTCCAAAGCAATATTACAGAATCTTTAACAAGAAATATTGTGCTTTGCTTAGCACTTCCTGACAAGAAAGGACAGGAAATATTGGCCCCTCCCTAAATCCTTTAATTGCACTCTCTCTCTCTTTCTCTCTCTCTCTCTCTCTCTCTCTCTCTCTCTCTCTCTCTCTCTCTCTCTCTCTCTCTCTCTCTCTCTCTGTAAACATGTGACTACCGGAAGATCCTTTGTTTCAGAACGTGGAGCCGTGGGAAGATTAATCTTGGCCACAGGCGGAACAGAACCGGCAATATGGATTACGAAAGAGGCGAGGTCCCCGTCGAATCATGCGGTCTTGATTGACCACGCGGTGACCCTGAATCAAAATGATGTGCACCCATAGAGGAACGATGCCAGCCCCATCTGGACAGGAAAGCATCCTAATTCCGGAACCAAGGGTTTAAAAGGACCGACCCTAGGAACGAGAGGTCAGAGACACACCTGACGCAAAGACACAGCCATCTCCCTTGCCTCCCGCCTCCCTCAGAGTGCCATGCCCCTCCACGAGGTCCACCTTGCCGGGCCTCAGTCTTATTACCAGTAAGTCCCTTAAGTCCTCCTCCAAAGCCATTCTACGCCGAAGCCACCTCTTCTACGAGTTAAAGTGCTCTCTTTACAAAGATTCTTTCATTCAGTCACATAGTTGGAATTATCTCACTGAACTTCCTACTTTATTTTCAAGTGTCAGTGTTTCATATCAGCCATACCTGTCAGTCCAGCATCATGTAAATTTCAGTGAGCGAGGGATTACATACAATCGTGTTCAGGGCATCTTTGGCACCCTCTGTGCGCTGCCTTGTCCTATGCTTATTTCGCTGTGCCCCTACTGGCCTTTAATTTGCAAATCTTTTCGTTACGAAGGGAGAGTTAGCAGTGGAATCCTTCCCTGATTGTGCCCTGCACGACATGAACCCCATGACGCCAGTATCAGCAGCGTCATAGAGACTGCCATATCTTCGAAGCATTTATTTGTACATAACCTTCCATTTTACTTAATTCCCAGGTCTAACACACCTGCCCAAATTTCATTTCATCTTCTGATTGTTTTGCTCATGGAAACATGAGTAATTTTAAAACTTACCCAAATTTGTTTACTTACAAAAGTGCCGTGCTAGTAGAGCCCTCAGCTTAGTAAAAAAAAAAAAAAAAAAAAAAAAACTTTTTCTTTGTATGTTACAATTACCTGAATCAACTGCAGTCAGAACTAAGGAATTTTCATGTGGTAAGTTAAGTAAACCCACAGTCTGAGTCTATAACTGGCTCATGGTAGGCATTCCCCCGGTTAAAATCGTAATAATACATCCATACACACATACACAGACACACACACACACACACACACACACACATATATATATATATATATATATATATATATATATATATATATATATATATATATATATATATATATATATATATATATATATATATACACAATATTTTGGTATAAAATGTCATCACTGTTGTCGTCGGTTCTCACATTCGTGAGTTCAGGTGGCGAATCGCTTATCAGTTAAAATTCCCCTTAGGTGTTATTCCCTGTGTGGTCTTCAACAGCTGAGTTGCATCTTAAATTCTTGCACAAAACTGAAGTTCTGTTAAATTTCGTATTCCAGATCTTAATATAAATCCCTGGTCCTTTTGTTAAAGGAACTCGCTGTGCTTGCTGTATGACATTTTTCACTATTCCCATCATCCTCAGCATTCAAGTCTTCCCAGATTGTGTCATCTCCTATGTAATGTTAGATATGCAGTTCATTCCAACAGTTTTGCCTTTTCTCTTGTGAGACTCATTACCACACCGAATCTAGAAGTTTTGTTCCATCTGTGATCTAATTATGGAATGATCTTTGTAATCATGCATCTGACACACTGAATTCAAACTTGAGACGAATGATTTTTATGCTGAGCGCGTTCATGTAAGTCTCATATCATAATTTACCGGTTTTATCTCGTTTCTTTTCCTTTGTGATTTTTCTTCTGGAGTTTATTCTTTACCTCTGTATTTCTTTTTCCGTGCTTCCGTGCTTTCTCAATTGACGTCCAAGGGAAGATAGCAGTCTGCTTTTCCAACTGAGTTTAACGCTTAAATAATAATAATAATAATAATAATAATAATAATAATAATAATAATAATAATAATAATAATAATAATAATAATAATAATAATAGGTAAAGTAAGTTCACAGTAATATTTGTTTATAAGCCATCACACTGCAGCACTCATTAACTTGGTCAGTTTGCCTCTTAACTGAACAAAATATTTTAAAAACAACAGAAGAAAATCTGTCAAGAATAAATAGAAATTAAAATACTGTAACCGGAGAGCTAGTTTTGTGGTTCACGTAAATCCCAAAATCCAAATGACCTGAACTGTTTAAACTATAAGCAATTCTGTGGGGCGTCGTGCTACTGTTGAAGCTGTTCTCTACAGTACAGTCAATAATCACTGTTCTGTAGTCCCAGCCGAGTTCGTTACTCGGTGGTTTTTACCCAACATCCGTGCAGAGTTATATAGAAGCATAAGAGGAAAAGCTGGATAGAGAATTGAACGATATTTCACCTGGTAGTTTAAAAAGTAATTCGGGAGTAACATGAAAAGACAGAACTAGGTTTCCAGTAACGTTACTTATTTCTTTATTCTTGCCACAGATTCTCTTCTGTTTCTAAAATATTATGTTAGTAAGGGTTAAGAGGCGAACTGAAGAAGTTGGCAGAAGTTATCCTGTAGAAGACAAATATACTCTTATATATTGCTGTGGCCTTATTTTACCCATTGCACAGTCACGATGGTGATGTTATTAGTACAGATACATATATAATTCTCTCTCTCTCTCTCTCTCTCTCTCTCTCTCTCTCTCTCTCTCTCTCTCTCTCTCTCTCTCTCTCACAAGCAATAAGTAGAGAAATTGCTTGTGATGAAGATAGGAACTCGCTACAAAGAGACCTAAACAAAATATATAAATGGGCAGAGATAAATAGGATGGTATTTAACTCTGATAAATTTGAATCAATGAACTATGGTGATAAAGTAGGAATGCTATATGCATATAAAGGACCTAATAATGAGACAATCACAAACAAGGAAGCAGTTAAAGACCTTGGTGTGATGTTGAATAGGAATATGTTATGCAATGATCAAATAGCAATTCTATTGGCAAAATGCAAAGCAAAAATGGGAATGTTGTTCCGGCACTTCAAAACTAGAAAAGCTGAACACATGATTATGCTTTATAAAACGTACGTACGTAGTCCACTTGAATATTGCAATATAATATGGTACCCACACTACCAAAAGGATATTGCACAAATAGAGAGTGTACAAAGGTCATTTACAGCTAGAATAGAAGAAGTTAAGGACCTTGACTACTGGGAAAGACTACAATTCTTAAATTTATATAGTCTTGAAAGGAGAAGAGAACGCTACATGGTAATTCAGGCATGGAAACAGATAGAAGGAATTACCGAAAACATCATGGAACTAAAATTATCAAAAAGAGCAAGCAGAGGTAGATTAATAGTGCCAAAAACTATACCAGGAAAATTAAGGAAAGCACACAGGACATTAATCCACCACGCACCAGCATCGATAATGCAGCGTCTATTCAATGCGCTACCAGCTCATCTGAGGAACATAACAGGAGTGAGCGTAGATGTGTTTAAGAATAAGCTCGACAAATATCTAAGATGCATCCCAGACCATCCAAGACTGGAAGATGCAAAATATACCGGAAGATGCGTTAGCAACTCTCTGGTAGACATCAAAGGTGCCTCACACTGAGGGACCTGGGGCAACCCGAACGAATTGTAAGGTCTGTAAGGTAAGGTAAGGTCTCTCTCTATTATATATATATATGTGTGTGTGTGTGTGTGTGTGTGTGTGTGTGTTTGCACATGTGTATATACACTGTTTTTATGCATATAAATATATTTACAGTTCGAAACTGAACCTGCTACTGTTATTATTTTATTGTTTACTGATGTTTTACGCGCTAAGTTATAAATATAGCTTGCGGCTGTCGCATTTTCTGCTGTGTGAGGCTTCTGCTTACGTTTATCCCCTCCCTCCTTTCCTGTTTTTTCTTAATTTTCTCTTCGGCACCCGTTTATGGTTAACAAAAATAGCCTTACCAACAGAAGAGCCTTCAAGACAATTTGTCTTGCAAAGTTTTTCTTATCCTGTTATGCAAGTAGAAGGAAGCGCAAGCTATGTACATTGTGAGGTTTCCTTTTCCACTTTATTTTTTTGTCAGGGAAGGTCAGTGCGCAGCGAAGAAACTTTTTTACTCGAACGTCAGACATTCTCACGTTTCTGTTAGCATTTTCTAGAAATGAAGGTTGGTGCTCTCGCTTTGCTTATTAATTTGGCTTTACTGTCAGGATCTTGAAAACTTTGAATAAGGTTAGTGACATTCTTAAACTCACTCTTATACACACACACACATACATATATATATATATATATATATATATATATATATATATATATATATATATATATATATATATATATATATATATATATATATATATATATATATATATATATATATGTATGTATAATTTATATATATGTATTTGTCACATTCACCGTGACATTTTTATATTCACAAACATGGGCTACAAATGTTTAATATCCAGTTCGCTCAACCTAGGGAATAACACTGCGGAGTAAGAGAATAAAAAATTTCCTCAGTATGGACAGGTCTCCAAACATCTTATTGGAAAGACTTTCTCACGATCTCAGTTAACAAATTTTTTGTGAAACTGTAAAAGAAACAGACCGGATATATTATCCAAAAAAGAATTTGCAATAAAAATTGACACCTGGAATTCTAAATGAGCTATCATTGAAAACCTATCTCAGGGAGATACAGTGTCCTAGACCTACTAACAGACATACTTTCGGTTTTCTGAGGAGTCGACTTCATTCTCAACAATTTGCAACACGTACTTATTTCAGCTAAATCTCTTTTAAGAGATTCAGCAAACGCTGATATTTACTAAAATAGGATCGGTGTAAACACAGTAGTAGTAGTGCCTGCATTAAACAAGGTTCTTTTCGAGGCAAACCACATATCTACTATATACAAACATAAATATAATACCACCAGAATGCAACCCTGAGGAACACCTGGGATTACAATTCCGTAATTACTATAGCGCCCATCAACAGCTATTCTTTGCGATTCGTTGGTTAAAATCTCAATCACAACACTAATAAAAGGTCCCCAAACACCCCTAAGTCTGGAAACAAAGGTCTCATGATTATCACGGTCAAAAACGGAATAAATCAGCTCACTTTTAATCCCTTCCTAACTGTCTGTCGTATGTTCTCAACAGTCACTTCCACAAGCATTCTCAACCCCACACTCACTCTATGCCTCTATTGCATCATCCAAACTCAAGACGTCTTCAGATTTTTCACATGATCCATCCAAGACTGCAATTACATCAGACAGCATCCCTCCATTTGCATTTTTCATTCTATAACCATTTATCCATTAACCTTTCTGCATTTACTTCCCTACAGAATGACTTTTCAACCTCCTTAAAATATCTATTTGTCTTCTCCCCTCTATATTTTTATTCTTATTGTCTCCTTTCTCTCTTTCACTTTCTTCTTCACTACCTTAACCATCTTACAGGATGTTGAACAAGATCTTTCCGTCATGCAACTGGATCTTCAATAATACATTTTATCCTTCACTAAAACTTTTATTTCCTCATCCCACCACTTAATGTTTTTATTCCCTCTTCCTACCATTTATACCCACAAACAATTCCTAGTGTCCCTATGACCCAACCATCAAATTTTATATACTCATTTTCATCCGGGCAGCCTATTCACCAAGGACCGCTACCACAATGAAAGTAAGCTACCCTAGGAGGAGCCAATTGTTTACGGGACAGATACATTTTACAACAAGGCAAAGCAGTGCTTAGCTACTGATTGTGCAAGTCTTGGTAGCGGGAAATGTCCCTGAAAAGCAGATCTGCCTCCTCTCCTGAGGCAAATGGCAATTATATTTTTTGGTCATGTGGTCAAAGAAAAGATTATCTTCACAGCCCTGTATAGTGTGAAAGTCACTAAACTGCCTGGAGTATGGGTTTTGCATCTCCATACCCTGTGCTGATATTGGAAAAAATCAGAAAAGAAATTAGCACTAAGTCTTGGGGCTTTCATTGTGCATGGGAATGAGGTAGAAGAGAAGAAATATATGATAGCTAATTTGTTTAAGAAGAAAAGGCCAGATGTTTTGGCACTTATTGAGACAAGTGAAAAGGCAGTAAGTGGAGGATGGAGATGGACAAAGGTTGATTGTGCTTGGGATAACTGAAAGGTGTAGGGCTATAGTTGGGATGGTACTTGTAGCGTCAGGAATACCGTGGGGACAGTTGAAAGAGTAAAATTTTCAAGTAAAAGTATTGAATATTTAATGATTTAATGATTTATAAAGAAGAATATTTGTAAGAATAACGGGGAATTGAGATGGGGCGAAAAAGCGTGCTGTAACATGTGTCAGTGAGGAGTATGTGAACGAGCAAAAAGATGGATTTATTGGTCAAAAGACAGGAGGCTGGAGGTATTTCTGACTACCGTCTAGATGAAGCAAAAGTCAAGACAGATGTAAGATGGGGAGGACAATTGTATCAGCGAGAGAGAGAGAGAGAGAGAGAGAGAGAGAGAGAGAGAGAGAGAGAGAGAGAGAGAGAGAGAGAGAGAGAGAGAGAGAGAGAGAGAGAGAGAGATAACGCTGGACACTAGCATTGTTTTATGGTCATAAAATAGCTATGTTTGGCCTTCTTTGCGTTTATTTACTGTAATAATATACTTCTATATTCGACCTACCAATTACAGTAGAACACGGCATATCATCCCTCCAAACTGAAACCACATAAACAATATACCATAAAATCTAATTGGTTTGAAAATTCTTTTAATCTTTATAATTACATGATTTATAAGGTCGTAAATAAAATGAAATCTTCTCCTTTACTGGATAACAATTTACATCCGTGTACAAAATTGAAGGAACAAATGCACACACATCTCATGAACCAATAATGTACCAAAATATCTCCACACAAAGGCACCTACACAGTTGTAGATATATCTGCATTAAGAAACCTACAAACTTACCAATAATTCACCTGTAAAATGTATATGTATGGTTTCCCTATTACCGCACGTTCTAACCTGAGTACCCAACAAAGAGCAAAGATTAACGTTGATTGTTTAAATATATACTTTAAATTTAAGAAGAATCAGATGTTTTATACATTATAAAAGCACAAGATAACGTGTATAAGCTAAGAAAGGGTAAATTTGTTCCTCCTATAACTACTTCAGCATTATAATATACACACACACACACACACACACACATATATATATATATATATATATATATATATATATATATATATATATATATATATATATATATATATATATATATACCACCAACTGCACCTATGGGAACCCAATAACAACACAATTATAGCTGAAACTTTTTGACTGAAACAAAGATATAGCTACTAGCAGCACTGTCGTTTTATGAGAAAATGAGGAAGACTATTTGGTCAAAAGCACTTCTTTGGGGTTTCAACGGATCACAAGGACAATTGATTAGCTAATGGTATTACTCTGGTAATTCAGGGGAAAACAAGGGCAACTGGCAAGCCTACAGAACCCTTCTGGCATTTCAAGGCAGCATCAAGACAATCGACAAGCCTACAGTATTTTTCTGATGATGCAAGGGAGAACAAGGGCAACTGATAAACCTACAGCACTCCTTTGAGTTTCTGGGGAACTAAATTGTAATTAATTGGCCCAAAGCAATCCTCTGGGGTTTACAAGCATAGGTGCAACTTAATGACTAGGAGTGCTTTTCTGGGTATGAAGACAAACTGCCAGGTGGCACAGCTTTGGCTACAGGACCGAGAAATTACTGTGCACTGAATGCACCATCAGGTCACCTTTGGCAAGGTGTACAATCTGTGCATCTCCCCTGCTAAGGTGCAGCCCCATTACATTATGGGAAACTTTTTGTCAAAGGATGAGAGACCTCCCAACACTGACTGCCCCACCTGTGCATGCATTACAAGGTCAGACAAGGATTCCAAATTAGTCCTGGCAAAAACTACAATGGTACTACTTGTAAGAGGTCCTAATTTATCTTGCTACTTGAAGCGTTTCATCCTAACTGGAAACTACACTTTACGGCAACTATCTCCATATATATTACCTACTTAAGCATGCCAGAGGCAGCAATGGGATCAGTTTGCTGGTTTGGATGAGGTACAAACCAACCATTCAGTCCTGTTGAGGCAAAGCTGCAAATATACCTTGAACAGTAACGAATGATGGAGCCATTTATCACTCATACATTCTTTTTCCCTCATTCACAAGCCACCTCCCTTTGCATAAACAATATGTCTGGGACTAGTTGGAGAAGTGAATGATAAGAATACAATGAGGAAAATTAAAGAAAAGTAAGGAATGGACAGTTCCAAGAGTCCACTGGATTACAACTGAGATGATGCTATACAGTGGTAAAAGAGTAACTAAATAGCTAACTAGGGTGTGTTAATTATGTCTGAATGAGGAAGAGATTACTGAGAAATGGATAAAAAATTAAGGTGTCCCATGGAGAAAGAATACAGAAATTGTAAATTCTATGAGGAGTATCTTTGCTTAGTACACTTGGGAAAGAGTGCATAAGCACTCTGAGTTATGACACATCAGAGAAAACTGGTATGGACTTAGAAAATGACAAACACATGTGAATGAGGCATTTATGAAAAAGTTGTGAGAGAAGTTTGATAAAAGAGAAAATGTAGGAAAAGTATATATGCAATGAGAAAGCTTATGACAGTACTGCTTGAGATAAAATGTGGGAGCACATTAAGAATGTAAGATGTAAAAAGCATTCTATATAACCGTTCCATTTGGATATAAAATTTTCTATTAAGTAAAAACGGAACATTGTCATAGAAAGGCATTTTAAGTACAGTCAGAATAGTATTGTTAGGTAAAAACTTCATAATCATAAGTTTGTTAAGACATTTAAAAATAAACTACTCGGATAACAATTGTCGGTAAAATATTTCTTTAAAAAGGTGACACCTCTGCGGAATTCAGGCCATCTTTTTTATCTTTTATTTTCCAAATGCCTTAATAAATTTATGAGTATGAAATTTTACCTAACAATACTATTCCGACTGTACACAGGATGCCTTTCTACACCAATGTTCCTTTTTTACTTAATACAAAATTTTATATCCAAATGGAACAAATCATAAGACATTACTGTCCAGCAATAAAATGTCAGCTGATTCCAACATACTGACCGTTGGACTGATTTTTAAATACAAAGAAAATTTGAATCTTCATAATCATCTGACATTGTTTATTTATATACTTGTCCTAGACGTATTCTAGGAAAATATATCAGAGCATCAAGATGACTTCTTAACGTCCAAATAGATTGCCAGAGGAGGTGAGTTTCTGCACCAGAGTTAAATTATCATCTCCTGAATTTTCAAGCATCCGTGGCCATACAAAGAGATGTAAGGGTAATATCTAATGCAAACACTTCAAAATCCTTACAAAAGCATCTTCTCCACAACAACTGGCAGTCTTCAAATCGTTCTTTATAAAAATGACTGTTCTGAAACTGAACAACCAAACTACCTCCACCCCTCTATACCTGGCATAAACAACAGATGATTTCGTTATTTCAGTCACTCGTCCTCCTTCCTCTACTGGAAATGGTACTACAGGCCATCTTTTTTTATCTTTTATTTTTCAAATGCCTTAACAAATTTATGAATATGAATTTTTACCTAACAATACTATTCCGACTGTACACAGTATACCTTTCTACACCAATGTTCCTTTTTTACTTAATACAAAATTTTATATCCAAATGGAACAAATCACTAGACATTATTGTCCAGCAATAAAATGTCAGCTGATTCCAACAAACTGACCATTGGATTGATTTTTAAATACAAAGAAAAGTTGAACCTTCATAATCATCTATCATTGTTTATTTATATACTTGTCCTAGATGTATTCTAGGAAAATATATCAGAGCTTCAAGAAGACTTCTTAACGTCCAAATAGATTGCCAGAGGGGGTGAGTTTCTGCACCAGAGTTAAATTATCATCTGAATTTTCAAGCATCCATGGCCATACAAAGAGATGTAAGAGTAACCTCGAACGCGAACACTTCAAAATCCTTATGAAAGCATCTTCTCCACAACAGACAGTCTTCAAATCGTTCTTTATAAAAATGACTGTTCCGAAACTGAACAACCAAATTACCTCCACCCCTCTATACCTGGCATAAACAACAGATGATTTCGTTATTTCAGTAACTCATCCTCCTTCCTCTACTGGAAATGGTACTTCAGTTTCGTTAGTGTTCTTTTAATTCGTCTTTTATTGTAATTGTACATGTAAGGATACAGAAACACTGGAGTGCTGCAAGGCCTTTCGACACTAGTCCTTTACTTAGCAGCACTCCAGTGTTTCCATTTCCTTCGTGGATTTTATCTTTATTTATATATTCATCAAGTTCCATATTTTCGTGATTCAGTTATATATATATATATATATATATATATATATATATATATATATATATATATATATATATATATATATACTGTATATATATATATTATATATATATAATATATATATATATATATATATATATATATATATATATATATATTGTCCCTGTTAGTTACCATATTACAATTTTTTGGTCATCTTCAGTCTGACACAATTAAAATTATTTACCATACTTCCCTAATTTCTGTGTTCGACCTGTGTCACCTGGTGAAATAACCATTAAGCACTTATTTCTAGGTATAAGTATTGCTAAAAATACCAGAGAAAAAAGCTATCAGGAATGCTGGGGTTACTACCCCCAGTTCGATCATCTATTAATCAAAATAGATGTCGGTATACACAAAGGGTGAGTGTGTGTTGCCACTGCCACAGGCCTCTGCCCTGTAGAGATTCCCTATCTCAAAAACCCCGGAAAGTGAGGGGCCATCACATACCCAACGCTCACTGCCCAGCCAACCAACACCTCAGCCGCCATCTTCATTCCATTCCATTTTAGCACGCTGGTTTAGATCGTTGTGTCTTTCTCTTGTGCTGCTTTTTGCCCCATTTTTACGTACAACATGTCATCCGTTCAGGAATTCTCTGCTTCCAAGTTAAGTACCATCTTCTTTTGGGTTTTTTTGTTGTTGAGGCTTCTTATTTGACCTTTAATTCAATAATTACGGGGTTAAATAACTCAGGCGTTCCTCTGCGTTCGCCTCGCCTCGGCCATGTTTGGCCTTTGTTTTCTTATAGCCTTAGCAGTGAGATTCTGCTTGTGTTTTACACGGTTATATATTTTAATTATGTTATTTATTATTTCTGCCCCTTCAGGAAGTTCTTTTTGGACGAATTGTCCTTTCGTCGGCGGGGGATGTTGTGCCCGTATCTTAGCGAAACTAGGCTATTTGGGGAGGCTTCCCCCTCTCGCCTTTATGATCGTAAATATTCCTTTTCCGTGGGCACCTTCCTCTCGCGGCGAAGGGATACATTCTCCAAGATGGTACAGTTTTGCTATTGATTTTCCTGATATGTACGGTGATGGATGACATGTATATTTTTGGATTAAAAATGTTTTTGATTCAGCGTTAGGGTCGGCCATTTTACCTATCACCTGCGTCCAACATGTCGCGAGCTGTTAGGCCCTCTCTTTAGCGTGAGTCTTTATATTTTTTGTGTATTTCTGTGCATTTATTTTATATACAATTATATTTCATATCATTTGGTTAACTTTTCGTAGTACTTCATGTCAAGTAGTTTATTTGCTGGGTATTCTGGCCTAGCCCTCTCGTCCGCATCGGAGGGTTAGGCTTCTTAGGTTAGGCGCCTTTCATGATACTCATGCTCCCTAGCTCCCCTGACCATGTCGTTTTGAGGTTTGGAGGGAGGTGTTGGTTGGTTGAGGGAGTTCTTCGTTCTCTTGGTCCACCTGACCATACCGTCATGTTTTGGAGGGTGTCATTAGGCTTTGGAGAACTCCCCCATCCCTCCCCTGTTTTAGCCTGCCTGACCAGACCAGTTGGTTTTCGAGAGGTAGGTTAGAATAGGGAGGGTCTCCTCATTACTTAGCCTACTACCCGTCCAGGCTGTCAGCGTTGGAGGGTGGCCAGACCTTGCGTGGAATTTCTCTCCCCCACCCCCCCCTTCCATACCTCTGTTACCTTCTCCCAAGTCAAAAAGTTTTGACGTTGGGGGGGGGGTCTGGGGTCGTAGGTTGCACGGTCTTTTTCATGTTGTTAGCCTAGCCTTTCCTTACCCACTCTTTAACATTTGGCGGGTGTCTCCAGTTTCTCCCTGCGTGAGGGACGTCGGTCTCCACGACCGACACCCCGTGGGGAGTTTCTATAAGTGTCCAGGGGGTTTTTCCCACCCACCTGGCCACTGCCTCTCGACCCCTCCATTTGTTACTTCCTCCCTGTTCCTTAGCATTTGGCGTGTGATCTTGACTTCTCCCCGCGCAAGGGACGTCGGTCTCTTATGTCCGGCACCCCGTGGGGAGTTTCGGCCGGCGTCCAGATAAGTGTTACCCACCTATCTGGCCTCCGCCTTTTGGTTTCCGCCATTTTGCTAGTGTTTTGTTTGTTTGCTTTCCTCAGTGTTAGCTAGAGCACCGAACACAAGTCCAGGGATACTTTCTTGGCTTCCGCTAGGTTCATTTTCCGCTGGGTTTGTCAGATCTCCCGTTGTTTTTGTACGTTACCACTCCGGTGGATATGGTTTTCGGTCGGTTGGCGCTTTTCACTACCTGTTCTCCGCCACAGGCGTTGAGAGTTGATCCAGTTTTGGGGTTGCCTCTCCGCCTCCTCCGCCGCTACCATAGGTATGAAGTAACAGGGTTTCTGAGGCAACCAGGGCGGAGTATCATAACCAGCCAAGTATTGCTGTTTACATATGAGTTGACCGTTCTGTAGCTTTTCTTTACCGTAACACTGCCGGATTCCGGCAGTGTTTATTTATTATACTATATTTATGTTATTATTGTTAAGTGTTATGATGCATGATCCTAGGTTAAGGTGTACTGTTACCGCCGGACCAACTCCGGCGGTCCTTAACTTATCATTATTCATGTATTGTATATTACAGTATCTTTATTCAGTCGGATTATCTCCGGCGGGTTTTTGGATTGTCAATAAGCATGCTCCATCACCCATATTAGTTTAAGTCTTCTGTCTCCGCCGGCTCTACTCCGGCGTGCCTTAATTAGCATACTCATGTATCATCTATCCACTTACAGATGGTACGCTGTCAGGAGCCTGGGTGCACGGCGGTCCTTCAACAGCCCTACGGCCATGTAGTGTGCCGATCCCACTCCGGCTGTGCGGTTCGCGTAGGGGACTTGATCGTCTGGCACCCAGACGGCTGTGAGGTGTGCTACGCTCTGTATGAGCAGGTGATGGATGAGTCGGTAAGCTTCAAGTCCGCTAACCTTTAGTCTTACTTGACTTCATGGCTTATATTGATGAATATGGCGTCCGGTGTTCGTTTTAGTAAGCCTTTCTTCTCTTTCAGTCTGACAGTACTTCCCGCGACTCTTCGCTGTCGACCCTGAAGGCCTGGGTCGGCGGGTTCGGGAGGAACGTCCCGTCGGGGAGACCCTACATCCTTTCAGAGGGGATCTGTAATCTCCTCTACCCCGGTGCCCAGATCTCAGCCGCAGTTCCGGCGGAAGTAGCCGCCCCTTTGATAGAGCAGATCCAGGTAGAGACGCAGCCCTCCCAAGATGATAACCTGTGTGGAGAGATGGCGGAAGAGGTGGCGGCCATCAATCTAGATGTGGAACCCATGAACGTCGAGCCGGACCAGGTAGAAGGTAGGGAGGTAAGTAAGGCAGGGGGAGCGAGCTCCCTTTTCAATTCTCCTTCTTCCTCTTCATCTTCATTTCAGGGTTTCCAGAAATCCACTTACCTTGAGGACAGATCGAGGTCTACTGTCCCCAAGGTGAAAACCTTGAAAACTAAGGGCTTGTCCAAGTCCTCTAGATCTCACAAATCTAATCCTGTAGCTCCCTCGAAGTCACGGGCTCTTAGTCCGGTGGCTTCAACCAGCAAGGCTGCTCCCCTGCCAAGGGGTCGAGATCCAGGGCGGTTAAGGTGAGTCCCCCTCAACCTAACTTTGACCCTGAGGCTTTTGTAGATTTCCTTTTGCAAAAGCTTGACAAGAAGGTTGAAGCCAGGATAAGTGACCTTTCCTCTCAGCTCGCTTCGGGCTTGAAGTCTTCCGATGATCATTGGAAGTCTTTAACTGAGAGGATGCAGAACCAGGAGAACGTGCTCTCCGGGTTCGTGCGCTCCGGAGTGGCGGCTCAAACGTACGCCGTTCTGGATGCCTCCAGCCTTCCTCCCTTTGATAAGGGAATCCCTTGGCATCTGGCTCTTCATGCCCCTCGGCATGAAGATACCCTTACAATCGAAGGCTTGGGTACACGCAGGTTGGAAGAATTGGAGTTCTTCCCACCCGACCTGGTGCCTCCCTACACAGGCTACGCCAGACTTACCGAAGAGGCTTGGATCAGATCAGACAAAGTCCCGAAGGAGACAGTTATTTTTCATAGGGACCAAGCCCAATCCGCCTTGCTGCGCACTCTCACAGAGTGGGAGGCAGAAAACACCAAACTGACCCCCTTCAAAGGGACCTTCACTATGTTCTCATTGCGTGATGCTGTCCCTACTCCCTGCATATCTAAGGTAGCCTTGCTGACTTGTCAGGCAAGCATCGAGGGTAAACCGCTGCCTCAACTCTGGGAGACAGATTCTACTTCTCTTGTCTTCCCCGGAGATTCGGAATTTTCGTTGGGAGCTCCAGCCACGTTCACGGTGGGCAAACTCGACCCCGAGTGCGCTTCATCTCTATTCAGTGAACAGCTTCCCAAGATTCCGGAGGCTCTTCTAAAAGCTGAATTTGAGGCCTGGTGCAGATTGAGTCGCTCCATGAATTCCTTGTGCCTGACAGAGGCAACAGCAGTCACTTACAACGAAGAACCTTTCTTCCAGGTCCTAACCAAATCCCTGTTGGCGGGATTCCAGGCGGACCTGTATGACTTTATCGTGGCGAGGGTGAATTGCCGCAAACACATTTTCGCGGACGCCACCATAAGGCATGAGCCCAATAGGCTCATGAAGAGCTCTATTTGGGGCGCCAACGTCTTCCCCGAGAGTGAAGTGAATAATGTCCTGGCAGAGGCAACCAGGGCAAATCAAAGCCTCCGCTCCCGCTGGGGTCTCCCTTTCAAAAGGAAGGCCACCGAGTCCGCCGGACCTCAAGCTAAATCGGGGAAAAGGTTCAGGAGATACAGAAGACCTCACACCCAGACCGTGATGCAGGCTGTACCGGTCTCCCAGGTCGGTCAGCCTTCAACTTCAAAGGCCCAGCCTCAACAACAGTTTGTGCTGATGCAGCCTGCTCAGCATACCCTTGCTTCCCCAACCTTCGTGACGTCTCCGGCTTTCAACGCCTCGTTTGAAAGCCAGGGGGCGTTTCGGGGCTTTAACAGGAATGCAAGAGGAAGCAGAGCCAGAGCCTCCTTCAGAGGTAGGGCTGCGTCACGTTCCCTCTCTCGAGGGAGAGGAGGCCGGGGCAGTCGAGGAGGTAAGCCCTCTCCCGTCCAATGAGTTTTCTCAGGTAGGCGGGAGGTTGTATCTTTTTCGGGACCGATGGACCTTCAGTCTGTGGGCCCACAGCATAGTCTCCACAGGTCTGGGATGGAGTTGGAGCAAAGGTCTGGGTTGGAGTTGGAGCAAAGGTCCTCCTCCACTAGTCAGATTCCATCAGTCCCCATCCAAAGCTCTCCTGGACTTTGTAAAAGATCTGCTTCACAAGAGGGCTATAAAAAAAGTGAGACACCTGAAATTTCAAGGCAGACTGTTCAGCGTTCCGAAGAAAGGCTCCAGTCAGCAAAGAGTAATCTTAGACTTGTCTCGTCTCAATCTTTACATTCAATGCGACAAATTTCGCATGCTTACATCTCGCAGGTACGGACCCTACTTCCTCGTGGAGCCGTCACCACCTCTATAGATCTTTCAGACGCATATTATCACGTCCCGGTGGCGAGAAACTTCTCTCCTTACCTAGGGTTCAGACTAGGAAAACAGGCCTACTCATTCAGAGTCATGCCATTCGGGCTCAACATAGCGCCCAGAATCTTCACCAAACTGGCAGAAACAGTAGTTCAACAGTTATGGTTCCTGGGGATCATGTTAGCCGCATACCTAGACGATTGGATAATTCGGGCATCCAACGCCGAGGAATGTCGGAGAGCAACAGCCATAGTGATCAACTTCCTGGAATCCCTAGGCTTTCAAATAAACAGGGAGAAATCCCCCCTAGTTCCGGAGGCTCGATTTCAGTGGCTAGGAATCCAATGGGATCTGGACTCACACAAACTGTCTCTTCCGGCAGCCAAAATGAGGGAAATAGCCAAAGCCACCAGGCATTTCCTCAAAAATAGGAAAGCCACTCGCCGTACCCAGGAAAGAGTCCTGGGTTCTCTCCAGTTCGCATCTGTTACAGACCTGCTTCTGAAAGCCAAACTGAAAGATATAAACAGAGTGTGGCGGAGACGAGCCAACGTCAAACTCAGAGACAAGGTGTCCTTAATTCCGCTAGTGTTGAGGAAAAGACTTTGGCCATGGTCGACAGTCAAGAGTCTATCAAGGTCAGTACCCCTCCAGTTTCCTCCTCCATCACTGGTGATTCACACAGACGCTTCTCTAAGCGGGTGGGGAGGATATTCCCAACACAGAAAAGTTCAAGGAACGTGGTCCACAATGTTCCGCCAGTTCCATATCAACATTCTCGAAGCAATAGCAGTATTTCTAACTCTGAAAAAACTACGTCCATCCAGACAGATCCATATCAGGCTGGTTCTGGACAGTGCAGTAGTAGTGCATTGTATAAACAGGGGGGGCTCCAAGTCGAGCCGGATCAATCAAGTGATGATAGCAATTTTCTCCCTGGCAAGAAAGCACCATTGGCACTTATCAGCCACCCATCTGGCAGGTGTCCGGAATGTCATTGCGGATTCTCTATCCAGGACAACTCCGCTGGAGTCGGAATGGTCTCTGGACAAAACATCATTCGAGTGGATTCGACGTCAGGTACCAGGTCTCCAGGTAGATCTGTTTGCCACAGAGAGCAACCACAAACTTCCACGTTACGTTGCTCCCAGTCTGGACCCTCTTGCTCACTCCACAGATGTGATGTCAATAGATTGGAACATGTGGCAGAAAATCTATCTGTTTCCACCAATAAACCTGTTGATGAAAGTTTTGCACAAGCTCAGGTCATTCAAAGGTCAAGTGGCCCTGGTAGCACCCAACTGGCTGAAGAGCAGTTGGCTTCCTCTTCTAGAGTTGAAACTCCGGTGTATTCAAATACCCAGGCCAAAGTTGACTCAAATAGTACAAACTCGGACTGTGTCAGCCTCCTCAAGAATTCTAAATGCCCTGGCTTTACGGACTTCATGAAATTCGCTGCTCAGAGAGGTGCTAATATTGATCCTGTTAATACAATGTTCTTAGAATCAGATAAAAGGGACTCTACTCTCGGACAGTATGATTCAGCAGTTAAAAAGTTAGCATTATTCCTGAAAGAATCTGAAGCTAAAGTGATGACCACGAATCTGGCAATATCGTTCTTCAGGTCATTATTTGAAAAAGGACTGGCTTCTAGTACTATTACTACAGCAAAGTCAGCTTTAAAAAAGATATTTTTACATGGTTTCAATATTGACTTAACGGACTCATACTTTTCATCAATCCCTAGAGCATGCGCTCGTTTGAGACCAGCAACCCGTCCACACACTGTTTCCTGGTTCTTAAATGACGTACTGAAATTAGCATCAGATACTGATAATGAACAGTGTCCATATTTGAGTCTGTTAAGGAAAACGTTATTCTTAATTAGCCTAGCTTCAGGTGCCAGAATTTCTGAACTGTCCGCTCTCTCTAGAGAACCGAACCATGTTGATTTCCTCCCGTCAGGAGAAGTTCTACTATCCCCGGATCTAAAATTTTTAGCTAAGAATGAAGATCCACAAGATAGGTGGTCCCCTTGGAAGGTTATCCCTCTTCCACAGGATCCGTCCTTATGCCCAGTCACTACTTTAAAGGCTTATTTACATAGAACTTCTAATATAATGTCTGGTCCTCTTTTTGTCAGGGAAAAAGGAGGAACCCTTTCCTTAAAGGCCATCAGACAACAAATACTATATTTTATTAAACAAGCTAACCCGGATTCAGTACCTAAGGTTCATGATATCCGAGCAGTGGCCACCTCCACTAATTATTTTCATAATATGAACTTTGAAGAGCTTAAAAAATATACGGGTTGGAAATCACCATCAGTGTTCAAATGCCACTATCTTAAATCACTGGAGGCTCTAAAATTTTCTACAGTGGCTGCAGGAAGCATTGTCCCTTCCGCTCTAGATTAACATATGCAATCTTAATTATCCTGTCCTTTTCCTCTCTCGCCTACCTGCCTCGTTTACTTACCTTGCCATCTATTCTTCGGTCAGGCATGCTTCACAGCCTGACTCTTGACCATGTTATGTTGTACAGTTATTATCTTTGTTACCATTTAAGTGTCTTGGTATTTTCCAGTATTTTGTATATATTTGCCCCTTGTTATTGACCATGTCTTATCATGTATTGTTAATCATGTCCTATTTTTGCTACTTGGATAATTAAACTCAGTTTGTACTGATAGTTTTATTTATCTCCATCTCAGTAGTTGTTAAGGGGTTTCACCAAGCTTTGTATGATTCTCTGTTACTATTTCACCGGGTGACACAGGTCGAACCCAGAAAAGGGATTTTGACAAAGGAAAAATCTATTTCTGGGGGAAGACCTGTGTCACCTGGTGACCCACCCATATTCTCCATTTCCCCCCCTAGTAGACATACCAAGCTTGGGGGGTGGGTGCTAACCTGGAATGAGACCAAGATGGCGGCTGAGGTGTTGGTTGGCTGGGCAGTGAGTGTTGGGTATGTGACGGCCCCTCACTTTCCGGGGTTTTTGAGATTGGGAATCTTTACAGGGCAGAGGCCTGTGGCAGTGGCAACACACACTCACCCTTTGTGTATACCGACATCTATTTTGATTAATAGATGATCGAACTGGGGGTAGTAACCCCAGCATTCCTGATAGCTTTTTTCTCTGGTATTTTTAGCAATACTTATACCTAGAAATAAGTGCTTAATGGTTATTTCACCGGGTGGCACAGGTCTTCCCCCAGAAATAGATTTTTCCTTTGTCAAAATCCCTTTTTTCATTTAGCTATCTTTTTCTATATAGTATATACTTACTTTACTTGACTTAAATTAGTTGCTTGACCTTTTAAAATTTTCACTGATCTACTCCTTTAGGCATGTTTTTTACATAAATAAAGTAACACCTTAATTTAATGGATTTCTTGACTTATCAGCTACATTGCTCATTATTTTTTGATAGGCTACCATTTTAGATGTCATACATTTTCAAATAAATCTCTTAACTTGAATGTTAAGCATACAGTAAAGGTTAATTTATGTTAGGAACTATGTGGAATTACTATCAGCTGTAAAATAAATAGTAAATATTCAAGTGCAGGCAGAAAAAAAATGGTCTTTGTTACTTTTCAGAAAGCCAGGCTCCCAAAGAGATGCTTATATATATATATATATATATATATATATATATATATATATATATATATATATATATATATATATATATATATATATATATATATATATATATATATATATATATATATATATATACACATATACATATACATAGTAGATTAGGAACTTAGTGGCATTGCTGTTAGCTGTAAACAACTTGAAAATATTCAAGTGCAAGCTATAATAAAAGGTCTTCATTACTTAATGGGCTTTGTTACTTATCAAAAAGCCAGACCCCTAAGAGGTCTCACTGTGTTTATATATACATACACACACACACACACACACACACACACACACACACACACACACACATATATATATATATATATATATATATATATACTATAGTTTAGGTTAAAAACATATATATACATATATATATTAGATATATATATATATATATATATATATATATATATATATATATATATATATATATAGTTTAGGTTAAAAACTATGTGGGACTGCTGTTAGCAGTAAAATAACTTGAAAATATTTAAGTGCAAGCTATAGTATGCACACACACACACACATATATGTGTGTAGTTTACAAATAGAACAGTATTGCCCAGCATTAAGTTCCCTTAACACAGGTGATCTGCTTTTCTTACTAACCTCTATAGGTAACACTGTCTATACTTACATGGCTTCCATATGTTAAATAAAGGACTGAGAGAGAGAGAGAGAGAGAGAGAGAGAGAGAGAGAGAGAGAGAGAGAGAGAGAGAGAGAGGATTCAACAACCACAAAACATAATAACATAAATAAAAAAAAAAGACAACCTCTTACAAACACTATATATGTGCATGTACTTATGAAAACATTCTATTCTGATACTCACCAACTACAATAGCAGTAGGGGAAGTACTAAGTTCTTCTAGACTAGGAAGTTTAACCAGGCCCTCCAGACTACGCATCCTATGCTTCTGTAGAGCTGCTGCTGATACCCGAGTACCCATCCTCACTGTTGTCCCCTTCAATATAGAAATATCTGATGTCAAGTCCAATCCATTATTCATATAAAATGGAAAAAATATTGACACAGATATAACACACATATTACACTTGAAAATTATTGTACTCAGAATCCCAGATATTTAGTATTAAAATATTTACTTTTTTTTCATAATTACAAAACAACTTGGCATTTATGATATAGTGCTTTAAAAAAATACAGTATACTTAATTAATAGCAATATTTCAATACTACCTTAATCTTTACCTTTTTGGGAGACTTAAGCAAAGACTCGTCACTACCAAATTCCCTAGACAGCTCCGGCCTGATTCCAGAAGCCCCTTTAATTCCCAAACTACTATCTTCTATGTTGCTCTTAGATCTCTGGTGGAAGACTCGAGGCAAAGGTAATTTTTCTTCTTCCTGCAGTTTGTGTTGCTGAGTCTGTAGGTGGAACTGATGTTCATTTTCAAAGTTTTCAATAGAGAACACTTCATCTGATTCATCACCACCTCCTCGCCAGAGGATATCAGCAAGAAAATTAGCCCTTGACAAAACATCTGACGGCTTACTGTCAACAGATGCTGCAATATTTTTAGGTTTCAGTATGGTTGGGCCATTGACTAATTTTTCACACACTTGTGTTTCACCAGGAACTACAACACCTTCTGGATTTCCACAGGAGTGAGGTTCATCCCCAGTTCCTGCAGATGACAGACTAGTTCGAGCAGTGGTAGTAACAGAGGCTGTACTACTTGGGATGTGGTACTGATTGTCAACAGTAGATTCTTCACTAAACTGAGTGATTCCTGAGTGATGACTGTCAGGATTTAAATTTGTCGTTGTGGATACATCTCGATGGAAACTCTGATGAACGGTAGCCAAATAAAACACATGTCGACTCCTATGACAAAAGATATTGTCTTGTTAGCACTGTCATTATACTGTAACTGCTTATGACACTTTAATATATCTTTTGAATAACTTCTTCTAAATTTACAGATACAGAGTAAAACTTCATAACATCACCTAGCACATTCATGTGGGTTGGAATCCAAACCCACAGTACTGGAACAGTTTCAATAGCATGAAAATGTCAGAAAATGAAGCCCTGCATATACATCTGACATGCCGGTAACTGCACCTCCACACACTATTACATCCTAAAGCCAACTAACTCTTACTACACTCCAGTAGTCCAGTCAATACTGAGAAAGACAACATAATCTTGTTTACACTGAAGTTATTGATAATAAGTGACACTGCTACAAAACTGCACTTCTACTCAACATACAACATAAAACATCAAAAGAATAGCAAAATACAGAATACAAAGAATATATTCATCATTATAACTGGAAAAACTATACAAGAAGTGTACATATATACAACCATTGACTGGTTTAGAAAATTTAAAAAAACTCAAACTTAAACCTGTTATTGAAAATTTTATATCTAAAATTACCCATAAACTAAAAAACCATTGCATAAGTACTTATTCAAATCTTACTAACATTATTTCTTATACAGTATATAACTTGAATCACTATCATTTTTATGCAACTTGAAAAGATGCAATCATATACATAACTATTCAAATAATGCTAATGTACCACTTAATTTCAACACAGTCTGGTGATGATTTTAATAAAAGTACTTAATAAGTACACTCAATTACTGTAGGGGAGAGCGGTGATGATTCGGACAGTGGGATGGTCCGGACAGTACATTTCCTGGAAAATGTAAGGGGCCCTCAGCTCTGAGAAATCACGTGAAATCGCGAGAGTTTGTTCGCCATTGACACATGGACTTTGGTTGCGAAGGGTCGTTTACTTTAGGGTTGAGGGTAATTTTTGTGGTTTTTCTCATTTCCTATGTAATTTTTTGCATTTGAATCATAAGCTCTGGTGTAGTGAATATGATAAGGGAGCTGATTATGAGTTTTGGGTGTGAATTTGTACTATATGACGAAGATGTTGTAGCTATTACCCGCCTGTAATCTGCAAGGATTTGAGGTTGAGGGTGTCATCAAATGGTTATGATATGTGGGGGATGATTCGGACATTCTAAGGTTGGGATGATTTGGACGTGTCCGAATCATCCCTCCAAGCAAACCTTTACTAATTATGAATTCCAACAAAGAAACAAAAGATTTTCACTAACATTATTTAAGTTATATTTTGTGTATATGCATTCATTAGCCCCTCATTACCTTTACCTTATAAAGCACTTCATAAACCCATCATAGAATCCCCTAATTACAAATTAATATGTGAATATCAAATCTGGATTCCATTCCATTGGCATTCACCCATATTACACTGATGTTTTTGAAGAAAGTCACTTTGCCAAGGCTTTTGTGACTGATAGGCCAAAGCCAACTACACCACCTAAAAGCACAACCTCACATGAGTACCTCAAGAACATTAAAAAGCAATAAAAATACAAAAAAAAGTTAGATACAGAGGCCCAGACCAGTGATGAAGGCCTTCATCATCTTGAAGATCTCTTGACAGCCGATCTTAACAATAATTCTTCTGATGACATCTCAGAGGAGGAGATAGAAGACACAGAAGTGGGTTTTATTGATAAAGTCCCAGAGGAGGGAGATTTTGTTCTTGTTGGGATAGATCCAGTAAAAGGTAACAAAGTCTATTATGTAGGCAAATTAATCAGCAATTTAGACGAGGGTGATGAATTTCAGGTTTCTTTTTTAAGAAAATCACAGAAATTTTCTGCTAATAGTTTTAAATTTCCAGAAATTGAGAATGAAGCAACTATTGGTAAAGAGGCAGTAACTGGAATGCTTCCAAACCCAGTTCAGCAGAGTATGAAAAGAAAGCAGGGGTATTTCAAATTTTGCTTTTCTTTTGCAGGATACAATATTCGTTAGGCCAACTTTAATATTTAGGCACAACAAATTTCAAGTATTTGAGTCACGATTTGTTTGGTTTTTACTCATGGAGAGAATAATTT
This sequence comes from Macrobrachium rosenbergii, assembly GCA_039081455.1. Taxonomy (NCBI): domain Eukaryota; kingdom Metazoa; phylum Arthropoda; class Malacostraca; order Decapoda; family Palaemonidae; genus Macrobrachium; species Macrobrachium rosenbergii. Next base: position 18,468,440 of record JANJGK010000012.1, on the reverse strand, counting down.
CAAGTAAATTTTGGTCATTTAAGATTTTGGTGGGAAGGATATTTCAAGTTTAGTTTTCGTTTTGAAGGTTACAATAGTCTTTAAGACTACTATAACATTTATTCTCAGCAAACATCGTAAATTTTCTGTCTGCCATTCACTAAGGGAGAGAAAAATCTTTTAAGTTAATTATGATTATTTCAATAAACACTTCGTATGGTATTTCTGTTTCATGTGTCATCTGACTTGAAGGTAAATGTCAATTATAATAATTGTCCGAATCATCCCATGCTCTTGTCCGAATCGTCACCATGGATAGGGATGATTCGGACATTTTGGAAACTTGTACTTAAAGATAAATAGCTTCAAGTATAGTAAAGTATACGACTTGCTACATTTACTGGTAAATGTAGGATGATGAGGCTACACATTGACATGCCAAGGATATCACTGCTCCTTAAACTCTGACTTCTAGAGAGAAATAAAAAAAAAATGTCCGAACCATCACCGCTCTCCCCTATACTTTTAAAATGACATTTTAATAGCTGTTTCTTCACAGAAGTTTGTTTCACACCTCTGTTAATCAATTATTTTTAATTGTAACATTTTCATCTATAGTTGCCCACCTCCTTTAAAGATACTACATACTGCTTTGTGCAGCACACTTTACTGTCAATGGTATTCTCAACTGTAGATTGTACTATGGGTTCTTTGCAGTATCCCTTTGACCCAGCTGTACTGCTCCAGAATTTTAAAACTGTACAATTGCTGAGAATACAGTACAGTACGGCAAACATGCAGCCCACAATTCAGATATAATCTTAAAAATTTTCCAGCCCACATAAAACACTGTCACTCCTAAATTGGTTGTCTAAAGTAAGAATTGTTAAATTCCATTTGAAAACAAAATAAAAACTTCAAAACAATATGAAGCTGAGAAAACTATGGCGCAGTAAACGTTTTAAAATATAAGGTTTCAAAAGATGTCTTACTCTCAGTATCTGAGGGAATCAAATCTTGCGAACAGGTAGGACTTCAAGAAATACCTGGTAATTCACGAGCACCGTGATGTTGACAGTGAAGACGCCAAACTGATGTATCCCATCAAAATTTGACATATGAAAAAAAGTGGAACAAAGCTCTTACTATGTAAAATTTTCATAATACTTTGGTACACATGCCTAATGATGACACAGTTTTCTATTTGTGTATATTATTAAGAGGATGAGAGAATACAGTGATGAAAAACAGACGGTGAATCAGCTGAGAAAAGACCCACACACTCTTTAGCACAAATAAAAAACTGACTGATGGTCCGTGAGTTTTATGTTCATTTTGATGTTCTGTAGTCATCTTAAATGAACACCATTAAGCCTCATTACTTTCCTGGCAAAGGCTAGAGGTCTGTTTCAGACCCTTAAGGAATGTGCAGATGATGAATATCAACAAGAATTCATCGCAAGTACAAGATGGTTCAAAAGGTTCAAAATAAGATTGTCTGCATAATGTTCAGATAACAGGAAAGAGGCAGAAAGTGCAGATGAAGAGGCAGAGAGGACATTCGTTAATAGTTTTGATGTATTCATAAAAGAAAAAGATAAAAGATTATAGCATTTCCCATGCAAAAACTATGAGTTACTAACTATTCCCAGAATAAGCTTTAAAGCAACTCTAGAGTAAATGTAAAAACATAAACATCCCCACAAGCATATGCTCCACATGTGATACATATAGGTCGAAAAAATGTTTTGTAATTTTGTGACAAAGCAGAAATTAGTTGAGATCAAGCTAAAGATCAGTAACAGTAAAGTGCTTTCTAATACTGTACTGAATTACAATGGGGTGATATTCATCAGGGTCAAGAGAAATAAGTTTAAATTGATTTCACTTTGGGTGCAATTACAACTGGCTTACTGTCGAAGCTATGTAATGTGGATGTAAACATGGGGCAAGTTACAAAACATTAAGATGAATTGGAAAATTAATTAGTGAAATGAAATATAACATTAACAGTGATAAAATATTCTCCTGTGTATGATACTCAGTTAAAACTAAAAAAAAAAAAGCTAAATAATGGGTCTTTGCATAAGAAGTCACAATTGACAAAATGCCACTTGTAGATATAAACACATGGTAAGTTACATACACAAGGTGTTCGTGATATTAAAAAGCAAAATGGGAAATTGATGATCACAGTAAACAGAAGATTAATAATACCTTTTTAGTAAATTTCTTAAAATTACCATATCGAGTTTTGTCTACAGCACAATTGAACTATGCAATGCTTGCTAAGCAAATTTACTAAATTCTGAGTAAAATTAATACAATGCATTATTGTAAATACTGATAAGAAAGTTACTATATAAAAATACATTCATGGTGATAAAACCATGGTAGACTGTAGGTAAAAGGAGTTAGGCTATGAGGTAGCCTGTATTTACCTGAATACTGAATTGCAAGCCAAATAACGTCAAAATTTGGCGCCCAACATGCGTGCAAGAACCTAACCCCATCGTAACTTGATGCCTACCTGTACATCACTCTGATTTGAACATCTAATATCTAATATAATGTACAGTAAACCCCCCGTATTCGCGTTCTCATGATTCGCGGACTCACGCATTCGCGGGTTTCTCTATGGAACATATCTACCCATTATTTGCAGAAAATTCGCCCATTCGCGGTATTTTTCACTGTGAAATATTCACTAATTACTGTATTTTCAGATAATTTTCATGAATAAATGTGCTTTTTGTGATAAAACTATTCAAATACTCAGGTATAAGCATTTTTACAGGGTTTTTCTTGTGTTTAAACTATCAAAATGGGCAGTTCTAAGTGTTTTTAGAGGGGTTTTATGTATTCGCGGATTTTAGCTATTCACGGGGGGGTGTGGTACGCATCCCCAGTGAATACGGGGGTTTCACTGTATTAAGTTTCATGCTCAAACAATCCCTGGAATGATTTTTCCATTGTATATATAACCCAGAGCTATATTCAACTACACAACTTAGGTCTCTATACTCTAGATTAACCTTGTAGCAAAGATCTTATATCAGAAAGATATTCATGCTCCATTACTTTCTCACTATCTGAAAGGTAAAGACTAGAATTATGTCAATAAGATGCCATTTTCTGTTATTAAAGTCTTGCATACTGTTTTGTGGTTTGTATTCTGTATTTTGTCTTCATAAAAATAAGTTGCAATGATGTCTTGCAGGTATCTTAGAATAAAACATATATACCTTTACAATCATTAGATGTGTACCTTGTTTCATCTCATGGGTGACATGAACAACTGATTGTGCTGTCACTTTTGCCATGACAAGTACTTTATGACACTTGTTTTGAATGGACTAGAAAACATTCATAATGATTTGGTACTCATGAGTAGCAAAATGGAACTTTGTCCTTTTTTTGGGGGGGTAAATTTTTCTCAACATTGTGGGTTTTACTTATTATTATTACATTCTAAAAAGCATATAAAAATTTCTTAAAAGGATTCAGACAACCTACACAAAAGACTTATCACTCATTGGACATGATTGTTACTGACTGGTTTGTGGGTGAAGACATCACATCCATAGGGAAGTGTATGATGATTTAATATATAAGAGGATTTGTATCGAAACGTGATAAAGGGTACTGAGTAAGTATGAATTATAGGGTCATAAAACTGTTAGATATCATATTCAAGATATGTAAAATCAAGTTTTTGACTGGTGAAAAACAGATCAAGCTTAGACAAGGAAGATGGTATAATCATCAATTGTTTGTTATGAAACACCTCTATGAGAATTTTGAAAATGTAATCATTTGATGGTAATCACAATTGTGTCTATGACAGTGATAGATGGCATTCAGTTCCACCAAGGAATTACAGTAATTGATGGGCAAATATTCTAATGTTCTGGGAAATAACTGGAGGTTTGCAGCAAAGTGGGAAGCAATAAAAATTTTGACAGCATTTTCTATTAAAATAACACGTCAGCAATAGCATAGGGCTCTAAAGGAACTTTTTAACCAGCATTCAATCTTTTTCTTGCAATCTGTTCCCTGCAACATAACTCACGTTCTTCATTGCCACTGGTAATAAAGACGATTGACTACCCCTGCATCTCAGAACTTCAATAGGTTCCAGTATGGCCAATATTTAGGTAAGGGTAAAATCTCTGGGTCTTTAGAGAAACTAATTTCAACTAGTCCCAAGCTGCACAAACAAATCCAGGAGTCTCAATATTTTATGGCTCATAGAGTAAACAAGTCTGATTGACGTATGATTGCATCACTGACCTTCATCCATCTTTCTAATTCTATAACTCTAATCTCAAAGCTATTCTACAAGTTTCTTCTCAGAGTAAGTAATGGGTTGAAGAAAATTCATGAAACCACTGGAGGAGTTTAAATATGAATGGAGAGTGCATTCTGCTCTACAATGGCCTCAGGAGTGCAGCCTCAACCAAAAGTTAATTTCAAATCTGCTGTATCTCGAGCAGTTTCACATAGTATTTAATTATATCACCATGAATCAAAACAATTTAAAATGTTGCTGACAAAGAAAATAATTGTAAGAAAGAATAAAGTCTAGTAAAAAAAAAATTAATGTAAAAGTTAAAGTTGCTGGTTTCATTTCTCCACAATCTCAAGCTACTCAGCACACATCAGCCAGAGTTCCCCAACCCCACATCCCTACCAGAGAACCCACATTACGACAGCAATTGCCTATAAGACAGAGCCAGTATTATTCCACTGCCCTAAGGGAGGCATGAATTCTTGACCTATGAGTAAAACACCAAGATACCAGCAACCAGTGGCCATTTCTAGGATTCCTTGAAATTGTGAGCTCTTAAGCTGATGTAATTCTCTTTCAACTCTAATTACTTTTGCTGTACGTCACACTAGTTGTACTGTAATGATACTAGAAACATGGTACTGTATCTATGCATCACATCCATGCAGCTGGCTAAAAAGCAAAATATTGTAACTGGGAAGAACTTTTGTATCTAGATTGAAAAGCACTACTACATGCAACATTATACACTGCAGAGTTATGTGGTTATTTTATAAAGATAATTTCATAGTTTTTAATCATTACTGTTAGTCATTAAGAGTACAGTGAAGTATATAAAAATAAAATTATGACTTCAGAAATGTAACCAAGATTTCTAAATACTGTGTATACTGTACACAAAACTGAATGGAAAATTTTTCACTTGAGACAAACAAGAAATAAAATCAGAAATAAAATAAGAAGATATATACATATTCACCTATTTTCCTGTAAATTAAATTTGATTTTCAGAGTTCTATCTGGACCTCGCACTGCTATGGTTAATCTGTGAGAAGCATATGACAACCGCTTAACGGATGACCACGGATGCAAGGCAGCATAGCTTAATGTCTCAGGAGATGGTGGTCCATCTCCTACAACTACAACGCCATCACGCCCAATGCCCAGCCAACACTGCTGTCGACCCTTGTCCTGGTTGGGTGTCAGTGAGGGATAAAAACACAAATGGACTGGTCATCAAGTATCTACTCTACAGCATTAATTCTTCAGTTTCTCTTAAAACCATACTTTCAAATTTCAATTCACCCATCAACCAACCATTTTTTCTCCCATTTACTAACCCACTGTCCATTCATTCCATTTTTTCCTGCCATATTTTTTCAGTCATATACCTTGGAATAAGACAAGCCAATTTTTCTTTCTTCTCCAAGTCCTCAATTCATGATTTAATTCATTCTCTCTGCTCTTATTTCAAACCTTCTGTCTAATAACTATATCACTACTTCCAGTGGCATTTGTCAGGAACCTACTCCTCACTTTTTCCCTTCTCTTTATCAGTAGCCTTTTCAGCCAATCTATTGTCCTAATCAAGCTCTTTCCAATAATCTAATCCTCCATATTCATTATTTTCATTTCCTCCCATCCATCTTATTTTACTGATACTCAATACGGAATTGCACTCTCTTCAGCCATCAACTCTGATCTTACGAGAATAACAGAAATGAGGTCTCACAACTGATTCTAGTTCTATTCATTTCTCTATCTAATCTCCCTGCTAATATTCCACCCACGCAAGGTATGGCTGTATACTCTAAGTCCGGACGACCTATTTGTCGTCAGAAAAATTTGGATTGTAGTTACCATGAAGTTCTTTGTTTTAAAATTTTCAGGAAGTTCTACAACATCTATGTATTTACTGTTTACCGTAATCCAAATATCGACGAATCTATATATGACTGTCTTTTGGAGAGGATTAGTATGGCTTAGTCACAGGATTCAAAAGCTTCATTCGTTATTTGTGGAGAATGTAATGCAAAGCACAGTGAGTGGCTAAATTCAAATTCCACAGATCAACTTGGCCAGTCTGCTCGAGTTCTGTGTATCCTCTGATTTTGTTCAGCTAACTGAAGAACCCACTGTGAATATATAGATACTTCCGATCATTGCGCCACTGAGATGGACATATCTGTCAATCAGTATATTCCTAATTCCACTGTTGGAAAAACAGTCTGGCTGAACTTGTTCAGCACTTAATATTTCAAATGCTATATTAGATCCTGATCCCAACAAGAGGTTAAATGAAATACTGTGCTATTTTAATAAGATATGTCTCCTAGAAAGGTCATCATTTAGGACAAATGACCAGCCATGGTTTGATGATACACATAGACAAGCCTACCATGACAAACAGACCAAATTCAATGCATGGAGACAACATTGTTCAAATGAAAATGACACCATTTTTGTTGAGTCTCGCTGTGCTGCAAATAGAACTTACCAGGCAGTCGAGAGAAATTACAAAAATTCCTTGAAGAGGAAACTTGAAGGAATTACTCAGCCTCATCTGTGGTGGACCAAATTGGCATCATCTACCTTTGGGTCATGCTCACCTTCCATTCCACCACTACTGACAGATGATGGTAGATTGGTTACTGGTCCTATGGAAAAGGTTGAACTGCTTCATCAAGCCTCTGAAGCTAAGCAATCAGCTGACAATGTCCCTCCTCTTCCTGATACTTGTCATCCTGAAACTCTTCTTACAAAATTTGCATTTTGCTCCAGGGATGTTAAGAAAATTCTGGATAATCTTGATAGCTGGGATGGAGAAGACCCTGATGGTTTCTTCCCTTTGTTTTTAAAAAAGTTCCTAGCGTGTTGTCTCCCAAGTTTAGTAGATTCTATAGATTTTAATGTCAACATAGTATCTTCACAGATGAGCGCACACTAAGTAATACAGTGCCTGTTCCAAAGGGTGGCATATCTGCAGACTGCAGTAACTACAGGTCAATCTCTATTCTCCCTGTGCTCTCCAAAATTCCTGAAAAACTTATTTTTAAGCCACTATATAAGTATGCTGAATATACACAATCGTTAGCTGATAGTCAATATACATATAGGAAGCAGCTAGGTACCTGCGATGCTCTTTTAGACTTGACATGCCACTTGCAAAGGAACCTTGATAAGGGTTTTGAGTGCAAAGTAATTCAAGATAGATTTTAGTGCTGCTTTTGATTTAGTAAATCACAAGGCACTTATTTAGCATAAACTTCAGAATCTTGGAGTGGGTGGATATGTTTAAGGATTACTTCTAGTTTTCCTTACAGGTAGGCAGCAGTGAGTTACTGTGGACAGGATCTTTAGTGAACCAAGGCTTATTATGTCTGGAGTTCCCCAGGGGAGTGTTCTTGGTCCACTGTTATTTCTAGTACAGTATAGACAAGTGACATGGTTGTTGGCCTGGAAAACAAAATTGTTCAGTACAGTATGCCAATAATGAAACACTTGTGGGTGTAGCAAAGTCTCCACTTTTGAGAAATGACGCTACCCTCAGCCTCAATCAGGATATGGACTGGATCAGGGAAGGATGCAGTCGGCGGAGGTATGAGGCTGAACTCCAGTAAAATGAAAACACTACTGATTAGCAGATCTCATACAGATTTCCCACCCCATCCTCCCCTTTGGTAGATGGAACTTTGCTGAATGAGTCTGAAGCTTTAACTATTCTAGGTGTAACCTTTGACTCACACCTAGCTTTTGAGAAACATCTAATGAAAGTTTCAGCATATGCCGGATGAAAGTTAGGTACTGTTTGTATGGCCTCATATATTTGTAACAGTGATAAAATCAGTGCAACCTGTTTCAGGTCAAATGTGGTTCGGATTCCACAATAAGCTGTAGGTCCCGTTGCTAGGTAGCCAGTTGGTTCTTAGCCATGTAAAATAAATCTAATCCTTCGGGTCAGCCCTAGGAGAGCTGTTAATCAGCTCAGGGGTCTGGTTAAATTAAGATATACTTAATTTGTCCTTCCTTTACTAAAATACTGTTCTCCGGTGTGGATGTCTGCTTCTGCCAGAGATTTATTTCTTTTAGACAGAGTGGTTCATGGTGGTAGGTTTCTGTTTCCTAATAGTAGTAGTTATGACTTGGACCACTGAAGGATGGTCTCTTGTTTGTCACTTTTTCGTAACTTGTATTTCAACAGAGATCTTTCACATTCACAACTGATCCATGATCCCTTTTATCTGTTGCTCCAGATTTCACTGAACACCAGCAACAATATGTAGTAAATGTGCCTCGCTGTCAAACTTCTCAGTTCCAGAGGTCCTTTATTCCTCACACCGTTGGACTGTGGAACAGACTCCCAGATGATGTCGTGCAACTGTAACTTCACAAGTTTAAGCGAAGGTGCAATGCATTATGACCCTAATACTATTCTCCTTGATTTGAATACATTTTCATCTCTTTGTTAATTTATTTTTTTATTTTTTTATTTTTTAACATGTAGGATCTCTTCCCTCTGTATTTCCCTTTACCTCCTCTTACTTCTTCCTAATGAACACCATATTCTTTGGAAGTTTGAACTGCAAGCCAATGGCCCCCGTGGGCTTGTTCCACAAGAATAATTGTTTACTCTGATAAAAGTGTAATTCAGCTTAAATCTATTAACATTTTGTGTGCTCAGTTACGCAAGCTTGTCTTGGCGAGATCACAATTCAAATTACAAAATCTGGAAAACTATGCACTTGCAATTACTTTGCTAAGACTAGTTATTTCAGCTTTATATCATTATCTGTCCGTAGTTAGAATGTTGTCCTCATGTTTGGGGGTGCATCTCCCTGTTTTACTGCTTGACAGAATTTAATCATAACAATCGCCTAAGCTGGTGAACTTTCCCTTTCTTACTCTGAAGCTCCTACCTTTGATCAAATGGTAGCCTTGATGTCTCTTCACTAAAGATACTATTTCAGCTACTTTTCCATTCACCAGAAAGACATGTACCTTCAGATTAATCACACTGAACACTGTTTATTACTATCTAATGCCAAGCTTTGGAATTCTGTACATGTTGCTGTTTCCTATAATTTCTATAATCTCCCATATTTCAAGAGCTGATCACATACAAAAATTTCATTTGAGGTTACAATCTTCTTTTAATCCTTTTTATACATGTGTATTTGTTAAGGAATACTGTTTATTCTACTGATCTTTGTCTTTTTTACATAGTGTGCTTTGTTCCTTTCTAACAACTTTTAAAGCATTCTCTAACTCTTAAAACTCGTATAATTCTCCTCTACAACTCTTTCAAGGGAGATCACTTATATTTTAATCACAGATGGAAAAGAATATGGGAACACCTGACCTATCCATGTACTTGGGAACACCTGACCTATTCATATACTTCCTAATACATTCTTATTTCCAATCCTCCAAATGCATCCTATCACCTTCCTGCTAATTCACAATACTATAATTATAAGTTACACTTGATTTTTTTTTCTAACCTGTACTTACTATACTGATTTTGGTCATTTGCTGAACTTCAAACACTCCACACAAAATATACACCTAAATCCTTCATGAGAGAGAGCACACTCTACCAAATCTCAGTTTCAGTCTTACAAATATGCAAGCATTTTAATAATGCTTGTCACCTGATTTACAATAGAAGGTAAATAAAAATTCTAAACACAGCTCAGTATTTCAACCATGCCCACCCCACCATCTTTGTAATCTGTTGCTATCACAATCATTCACTTTACTTGGCTGACTGAATTTTCACAAGCCTTCCCCACTAAGGAAACACACACACACACACACACACATACAAAACAAGCAATTCCTTCCCCTTATCCTAAGCTTCATGCTGTAACAAGAACACCTGATTAATACAACACAAAGTTACAGGTACACAGCAAATCTAATTCTAACAAAGTTGAAAAACTATCTACACAGATATTTGTGTTAAAATGTATACAATACTTAAACTGTTAAATGTGCCAAAATATGAGTGTTGTAATTTTTTGGTTGTGAATACAGGCAGGGATAATGCTTAGGATTAAAGAAAATAATAATCACTGATACATTCCAATTGAGGACAAAATGCAAGTTATTACAAACTAATTATATTGACTACTGTATGCATCAATCAGTAATGATCAAATAACTCAACTATGTTTAATGAATAAAATGAAAACATAGGGCATATTTTAGACACCTAATATTAAGGCTAAAAAGTAATTTAAATGAGGTGAACATTTTTTCTTAACTAAACTGCAAAATCAAAATTAATCAAAACCTCATATAAGTCCATTACTGAAAGATTTACACACTACATTAGTCTTTTGTTATTTAAAGAATATACAACATTCAATCAAAATAAGTAAAAAAAATATGACACTGTAACATATTTAATTGTATGAGATACTACTGTGCAAAAATCAACTTTGGTGAGATTGTCAGGCATAATTACTCACATAAAACTAAACTTACTTGTGATACATGATAAAAGTGAGTTCCATAATGTAAGGTATCCTGTATGATATTAATAAATTGTGTCTGGGCAAGAGTATAATGATGGCCGCTTAGTTCCTTGTGCAGCTTATGAAGGTCTTCAGATATTTTGCTTGCTTGTCCACCACGCAAAAGTGACTCAGGAACGTAGTGTTCAGGAAGAAAATAACCACCTTCCTTCATATGAAAAGAAAAAACCAATACAGAAAAGATTAATAGCTTTAAATGTAAAGAAATGATGTTAAGTGAAGCATTAACTAAAAATCAACAGCACCTTCAAAATAAAGTACACTTTAACATTCATAATAGCAATATACAGGGAAGATATGATATGAAAGTATTACACAACCATAGCAAAATCCACGGCCCTTTGCAGCTACTCCCCACCCACTGCATGCCAGTGATTGGCTAGCTCTCAAAGGGGGGAATGACATCACACTAGTTAACAGTCCAAATGATTGCCAGTACGGATTTGACTCTGTTGAGCATTGTTGAGCTCCGTGCATGAATGACAACACAGATTTGAACTCCCAGAGCTGTGAAGTATGCATTTGATATCTCTAATAAAAGATATATTAAGTTGTATATCATTATGAAGATTTTGAATAATTCTGTCTGTGCATCTTTTCTTTATTTTAAACATGCACAGCCTAAATACACAAGCATCAAGCTTTTTTTTTTTTAAATTGGTGTTGGCCTACATAGGCAATTCCACAAAGACCACATTAACTGAAATAAAGCACAGACTTATGCAGCCAGTTCCGATATTAGTATTAATTCATCATAATCCCGCATGTTAAATATTAATATCATTGTGAGATTAGACCTACATATCAAATTCTTATATTTTCAGGCAATGTCAGGGCATAGATCTACAAGTCAATTTTTTACATTTTGAGGCAATAACAGGGCATAGGCCTACGTGTCAATTTCTTATATTTTGAGGCAATAACAGGGCACAGGTCTACACATCAATTTCTTATATTTTGAGGCAATGACAGGGCACAGGCCTACACATCAGGTTTTTATATTTTGAGGCAATGATAGGGCATGGGCCTACATATCAATTTCTTATATTCTGAGGCAATAACAGGGCACAGGCCTACACATCAATTTCTTATATTTTGAGGCAATAACAGGGCACAGGCCTACACATCAATTTCTTATATTTTGAGGCAATGACAGGGCACAGGCCTACACATCAGGTTTTTATATTTTGAGGCAATGATAGGGCATGGGCCTACACATCAATTTCTTATATTCTGAGGCAATAACAGGGCACAGGCCTACACATCAATTTCTTATATTTTGAGGCAATGACAGGGCACAGGCCTACACATCAGGTTTTTATATTTTGAGGCAATGACAGGGCATGGGCCTACACATCAAGTTCTTATTGCAAATATTTTTCCACCCAATCTGTTGAAAATAGAGTAGCTTTTAATTAATATATTAACTCTGACTCCATGATATATATAATGTACATATATAAGCATGTGCATATACACATAAATGTGTACTTGCGTCGATGGCTGTAGTAAATGTAACGCCACTTACCAGAGAATAAAAGTAAAGTTTGTGGGCATGTAGCCAATGGCACACACAGACCAATCATAGGGCTGTCTCAGCCTTACACACAACTATCAAACTGCTCTCAATGAATTATTTTGAAAACATACGTACAAAAGGGATAACAAATTATATTACTGTGATGATGAATAGATATAAGGCTGCTGTAGCATTTCTATGAAAATGAAGGCTATGGTAGGAAGGCATCATAAGATACTTAACAATATAAAAAAATAAATGATAGCTGAAAAAGTTATGTATGAGATGGTCCAAACCAGTCTTCAAGTACCCCATGAATCATTTGATTTTGGGGGCATTCTTGTAGATTACCCTGCTGTACAAACGGATACATAAGTCAGTAAATTTTCTCTCTCTCTCTCTCTCTTGTTAGGAGAATATTCCAGCATAGACTATATTCATAAATATCTCGATTACTATTAATTAAAACAAATTACTAAATTTCAGTTAACAATAGCAGACAGATAATTCTTTACACTAGTATTTTATGAATAGGTCAATATTTATTCTGCAATGTTAGGTTACCATATGAAAAATTTTTGGAGGCACTACAAGCACCATAACAGCAGCAACAAAAACAAGTATAACCACAACAAGGACCACAATAAAATGGCTGAAGATAGGCCTACAATCAAAACGTCATAAGCTGTGGAAACCGACAAAAAGACATGGGACATTATAGGTCTACATCATTTTTATGATCCTGTTATTTCAAAAGGAGATAATGCCCTTACAAAAATTCTCAGCAAATTTTATCCAATATGACTCCTATAGCCTACCATACTGCTACTTTAAGTTAAACATAGGCATATGCTAGTTTTGTACAGTGCAGTCACTGCTTGTCATCCCTCTGAACGTGTAAACAATTGCAATGAAATTGATTTTATGACTATTAAAATGTAGTAAAATTTCCTAAAATCAATATGAAATACCAGTCTGCACAGCTCTGAGAAAGTCTTTGTGTTTACATTTAAAATGGTGAACACGCTGGACAATATCAGACGGTAATTATCATTGTTCTGTAATTCAAGTGCACCGATTCGAACACCGACATTCACTGTGTCACCTCCATATTCAGGTGAACCTCATTTACGAAAAACAACACTGCAGCATCACGGAACACTCCTGATTTCATTTATATTTTCCTATTTTTTTTTTTTACCATTTTTAGGGAGATGTGTATTATGATTTTATTTCAGGGGTTAATATAGCGTTTCCTTTTGATAACCAGCAGGAAGTATTTTATTTTGGTAAAACAACATTGCAAAATTAACGAAGATGAAAAGAACCACAGATTAACCAGCTTTTCGAAACAATTGCCAACCAATCATTTTCAAGGAATGGTCATGACATAAGCAGTGGGCGGGGCTTAGCTGCAAAGAGTGATGGATTTTGCTATAATCGGTCTGCTGATTCAGTAAGTCCTCCAGCTTAACCACTGGTACCAAAATCATATACCTCATTATTTCAAGAAAAAGATTACTGTTGAGAGAAGGCATAACCTGTGACACACTTTGCTGACATTAGTATTTATAATCAGGCTTGCTGAATCTACAGAATACTTTCAAATTTACATTTCTATAGGTGGAGCCATGAAAAAAACGAAATAGCTTTTGTGGTAACCTGGATGGTTACAGAATGAATGTCTTCTTGAACTGGTATTCTATTCTGTTCACCTGTCCTTAAGATAACCAGCTAACAAACGCCCACAGTTCACAATTCCATTCTACCCACAGGATTAACAAGACCAGATATCTAAAAGGCAAATTTATTAATAACTTGAAGTTACTTTTAAGAATTATTCAGCATCAATAAAATTTCCTAGTGAATATACAATCAGGATAAAGCAAAACTTGGCTGGAGCAAAGTTCACACTAAAACAAAGTAAACATAAAATTAAATTAAAAATTATTTCCCATATAAAACTTTCCAGGGAAGTGAGCATAGACAGATACGCACACTCTGTACTGACTGGATTAATTGAAGAGTATAGACAGATACACACACTCTGTATTGACTGGATTAATTGAAGGCTGAGTTACGACAGATCCACTGAAATGCATATTCTCAGAGATGGAGTACATTCCCAAAAAAAGAACAAAGACAGGATATTCAAATCCTATGAAGAAAGACAGATGGAAATCAGTTGCAAACACACCAATATGGGTGCTACAGACCCGGATAAGACTACAGAACAAAAGGGAGAAAAAACAGTGCAAGAATAAAATGGAAAAAAGCTGGGAGAATGCAAAGATGATCAGGGAGAGCAGTGCTGAGATTCTGATACTAAGAGTTGAACAGCAAACCAAATGTAGATAAGATGATGATGATGGGATTTACATCCAGGATGAAATATATAAGAACATTTATAAGCCACAGCAAAAATTCTTCCCAAAAACTGCAACAAATGTATGAATACTTGATCATACAGAAATCAGCTGATTTCTTTATGCAAAATGACTTTTTTAAAGTTAAAAGTTATAACTGCTTGGTTTCAGGTCACCACCACCTCAAAGGTACTCGGGTGAATGTCAGTCTGGTTTCCCCATCTCCTACCATAGACCTCAACACTGTGGCAGCAACTGACTGTGATAAAAAGCCTGTGATTATCCTTGCCCCAGGTAAGGCAAGAACTCTTGAAATTCGAGTACAAGCCAAGACACTAGCCATTCCACTACACCAGAAACTATTTAATTTCAAAATGTGTATCATAAAATACACTTATCTCTTTTAGTGAATCTGAGCACCATTAATTAGATAAACAATGAAGCCCACTGAATCCCAAAGTTGAAAATTTAAAATACAAATACAAGAAATGAAGATTTATTCAGGTGTAGCACATTTTATTATTATTATACCTTTACATCATAAAAACCAGCAAACACAACTATACCATGCAACAATATTGAAAAGAGATAATAAAATGGATAAGAGACATTTACATGTAAATACTATGAATTTTCACTCTCAAAGGTTTTTTAGTCCCCACTTTCATGGCCATGAAAATGACCACTAAGTATAAATATATATCACAATCATTGCTACATAAGTTTTTATATATGGAAGCTATGTTTTGGAACAACATACAATACTGTATTGCCTTTTGAAATTAATAATACATTTAAGAAAGCTGCAAATTCTCAACATACCTGTTTTCTTTGGTCTCCAAATTCTGCTTGAAGGGCTAATGCTGCTAACTGCATTAGTACATTAGCAGAGACAGGTAAACGACCCTCCAACACATCATGGCGTAGTTGGAGAAATAAAAGTTGTCTAGAGGCTCCATCCATCTCTTTCACATTATTAAACCTAAAATAACAGAGAGAAGGATGGGATGCAATTCAACATACTTCAGTGACACTACAGAAGAACCATAAATGCATTTACCTGTCTCTAAAGCCTGAATGTTGGTTTTAGCATCAAAGATTGATTAAAGACATTCAGATGGCTACACTATGCATTATGAATTTGGAAAAATAATAATCACCTACTTTACTAGTATTAGATACAAACCACTGCCTTACAAACTATAATATAATAATATAATAATAATAATAATAATAATAATAATAATAATAATAATAATAATAATAATAATAATAATAATAATACATTACAAGCTTCACTGGCCTTTAAATAATGAATAAATATCAATAAGTGGTATTTGGTTTTACATTCTTGGCTTGACTGAGATTCTCTACACACCTAGAACATATTTTTTACCCATCAACTGATCAATATTTCTTCTCAACATTTCTTGTCACTTTCCACATGGAAAATTATGAGACGAGATGGACATGTAGGTATAGAAATGACTGATAAGCCCTTTCTTATAAAAATTAGGTAAAAAACAATACAATAATACTATGAATTTATTTAAACTGCCTGACTAAGTTACTTTAAAAAAATACTGGAACATATGCAGAAAAGTTTCAGTGTTACATCTGACGTTAAGTTAAGTATATCTTAGTTTAACCAGACCACTGAGCTGGTTAACAGCTCTCCTAGGGCTGGCCCGAAGGATTAGACTTATTTTTACGTGGCTAAGAACCAACTGGTTACCTAGCAACGGGACCTACAGCTTAATGTCGAATCCGAACCACATTATGACAAGAAATGAATTTCTATCACCAGAAACAAATTCCTCTAATTCTTCATTGGCGGTTCGGAGAGTCGAACGCTGGGCCAACAGTGTGCCAGTCGAAAGCTCTACCACCCCTCCAAAGAAGAACTAACGTATGAACATTACTTACTTCAAGTAATATATAATTCTTAGATGTAAAGTAAAATTGTCTTGTATAAGACCATCTTTGGTAGGATGACGTTCCTTCCATCCAGGAGGAGCAACCTGTCAAAAAAGATTACTTTCAATATTCAAATGCTCTCATTATGATAATGAAAATCAGGCTTACATGCTAGGAATCTAGCATAATAAATGGTGATTATAATCATCATATACCACTTTAACAAAGCCACTAATTACATATCTAGCCTCATAGGGCTTGCCCGATGAGGCTAGATATGAAGTGAGAGGTAAAAATGAAGCTAGGTAAAATTAAATAAGTTGGACATCTAAATAACAAGAAACCAACAGAATAAACAAAACCTAAAAGGCAGAGCACTGCAGCTAGGAAGGAAGAGATGCTGAAAACAACTTTTAATATTATATCAATAATAATAATAATTTTAATATTATCATTTGTGTGCCATCCCAAAACACATGTAGGTAAGTGGTACCACCCTACAGGGACAATATGGTGAACCTTATAATGTCTTATGGACCAACCACAAATAAAGCTGGATTGTACCCTTAGACATATTCACCCATTTGTGACACTCAGTGCACTATGATGTGGATCTCCAATGAAAAAAACAGACATCAAAATCAATATAAATTTTTCTTTATATAAAAAGCACATTTTAGTGATTTCATTAAACTACTGTATAATTAACAAACATATAAAAGAATCAAAGTTTCTGCTCATTTAAACAAACCTCTTCAGCAGAACAGGTATGAAGTGTAAACAAATAAATGCCCCTATACCTTTTACAGACAGTGCCTTATATATGTTAACATTACTTAGAATTTTTGCACCTTTACACATAAAATCATCTACTACCGTATACAATTAATTTCAAAATAATTTTTCTTAGTAGTGTCAGTAAAGTACAATACTGTACCTTATGCAATTTTGTCTGGGGTGCCACAAAATGAAATTCTCCACTACCCAACACTGCAAGGCCCAGGAGATGAGGTAATGGCAATTTCTCCTCCTCCAAAACAGCCTAAAGAAAATGAGAGAGACAATAAATCATGGTACAAAAGGTGCAATGGAAAACTATGTACAGTATATCTCACAGTAACAGAAAACCACAACAAACAAATAAATATTTACTTATTTGACAGACAAAAACTTTTGGGCTATAAAAT
Organism: Macrobrachium rosenbergii; assembly: GCA_039081455.1. Lineage (NCBI taxonomy): Eukaryota > Metazoa > Arthropoda > Malacostraca > Decapoda > Palaemonidae > Macrobrachium > Macrobrachium rosenbergii. The sequence goes on along the minus strand of JANJGK010000012.1, from coordinate 18,450,642 downwards.
TATTTCCAAGTCACTGTTGTAAGAAATTTAGATATACCAACTCAAGGGTTAACTTTGTTCTGGTAATCTACTGTTTACTTACATAAACTGCTAAACTAAACAGATAGTAAATAAGAGGCATGTTTTAAAAAACTTTAAAAAATCCTGTCATCACAAGAAGTGATAAAAATGCTAAAAAAAATATTAGAAAACAGAAGCATGATAAAGTATCTAAAAAATGCACATGAGACAAGTCAGTGAGGCTCTGAGACCCTAAACATTATCTTAGTTTCATGAGCAATAACAACAACCTAAGCCAGAGAAAACTATGCTGTGAGAATTCGTACAAGCTAGAATCTTTATATCCTAAATTCAAATTATCATTGGAAAAAACACTGACACCCTGTTTAGACATCTCTCAAAAATTATATTTCAGCAAACTTTAGTGTCTGCGCATCTGGAATTAGCATGTTCTAGCAATTATACACTGTGCTTGTATCTACAGACACTACCCTACTTACGAACTTTCATAGATAAGAACAGACAGTGTCACAAGTTAAAATTGTGTTTGGAGCACTCCCCTTTGCCACCCATAAGTTCAAATTTTGCTCTGGGTGTCTATTTAACCCCTTCCCGGATTATCTAGAGTATTCTCGTGATTAACTACCATATATTCTTCTTACAATCACACGAATATATGTTTATACTCTTAAAATATTCCTACTTATTTCTGTCTTCTCAATATAACTCAGTCTGTGATGAAACCCATTTCTTATATTTATTTAGTATACATTTTTAAAATCATGCAGTGTTATAAGGAATTATTTTAGGTGTTAGAAAGGTAAAAAGAAAAAAAAATAACATTTAGACTCAAGCAACATTCAAAATTTAGTATTCTTTTTACCTTTCTAGCATTTAGAGTAATTCCTTATAATACTGCATGATTGAAAAAAATACACACTAAATACAGAAAACGGAAAATATAGAAAATGAGTATTCATCACAGACTGAGTTAAATCAGGAAGATCAAACTATGTATGGAATATTTTAAGAGCATGAACAAATATTCTCATGACTGTAAGAAGAATACATGCTAGTTAATCATGAGAATACTCTAGATAATCAGGGAAGGGGTTCACAGGTTCTTCTTCTTCCTCATGTTCTTTGCTAAAACTTTTACTAGCAAAATAGGTGGCCAGAGCAAAATTTGAATGTAATCAACAAAAATTATGCACTACACATTAACAACCAACTTACGAATAAATCAAGATACAAAAGGCCATTCAGAACATAACTTGTTCGTAAGTAGGGTAGTGTCTGTATATTCTTCCAAGCTATCAAGGTCTCACACTATCTTCTGTACTATGCGTTTCTGCCTAAATTCTTATCTGGACTTGGTCTTATCTACAATCCTTGATTTTCTGTACCTTCCCTACTAAATCTACTATTTTTCAGGACTACGTGCTCCTAATACCCTCTCAGAGCATGCCCAAATGATCTAATTCTCAGCTATCAGTTAATTTTCCAGCTCCTGGGCACGAAATCTTACTGCAACTTCATTTAAAATGATCATCCCACTACACCTCAGCCACGAGTCTTTCACCTTCAAAATACAGTATACTATTTTCTAAGTAAATTTCCCACAATTTTATTAGCAAGTGACTACATGTACAGTAGATTATTTGTTCTGTTTATTAATACAAGATGTTAAAATGCCATGGACAGCTACCTTAATGGGTTCTTCTTCATCTTTGTGTGTGTTAATTTATATTTTGTTGATTTCTTTTGCTATTTCTCTTTCTCCTTCATCTGGTACAGCATTGTTCTTTGCCTCGCATAAATATTCCATTCTTTGGAAGCTTGTATGGCCTTCTGATGGCCATTTTGGTTTGTTCAATATAAATGTGTTCCATAATAATAACAAATGCTGTACTGTCCATAATAATAATAATAAATGCTATACTAAAGTGAAGACAGAATCTATGGAGGGAAAGAAAGAAAAAGAGCAACAGACATTAAAAATGAATGGCAATATGGAAAGAATGAGTTCAATACCCTATTTTATGGTGGAACACATTTACAACATTGGTAAGTTAAAAATCATGAAAAAGTTGTTCCTCAGTTTATACCCTCAATTACTGTCTTTTTAACTACAGTAAACGCCCCGTATTTGCGATCTCATGATTTGCGGACTCACGTATTCGCGGATTTCTCTGTGGAACGTATCTACCCATTATTCGCGGAAAATTCGCCCATTCGAAGTATTTTTCACTGAGAAATATTCACTAATTACTGTATTTTCATATAATTTTCATGAATAAATGCACTTTTTGTGATAAAACTATTAAAATACTCAGGTATAAGCATTTTTAGAGGGTTTTTCTTGTGTTTAAACTATCAAAATAGGCAGTTCCAAGTGTTTTTAGAGGGATTTTAAGTATTCGTGTATTTTAGCTATTCGCAGGTGTGTGTGTGTGTGTGTGTGTGGTACGCATCCGCCGCAAATACGGGGGGTTCACTGTATGGTGTTTCTGGATCCAAGTGCTTACATTTTGGAAACTGACATGAGTGTTCCAAAAACTGATAGTTTAGGTCACAACATACACTTGTCACATCAATACTAATGTTATTTGTTTTTTTACAAAAATGAAACTATATAACTTAAAGTAATGCACTGCCTGTCTATTTCCCCATTACTATGACTTATCTTTCCTTTATATATGTTGTGGTTAATATACTTACATAGCTACAGTATTGATCTGCTTATTTCTTTTCTTCTCATAACTGGTTACAATGAGACTGATCCTACATTTTTTAAGACATGACTTTTAACTGATAAACAATGAAGATGCTATCTTAATGGTCACCACTGTCATTAAAACTTTGGTTATTACATCATCTTATGTGGCCCTGAGAGGTAAATTTCAAAATCCATGAATTTACTTGAGGGTGCTGACTAACTTTTGGGCCAAACAATTACATATCACATTCCACAATATTTCAATAAATACCTGCAGGACATGGCTGACCCTGACTACTGCTGGATCACAGGTAAGTTCAATGCGTCTCCCAGTCACAAGGATCACTGTTACACGCTTCACCACACCTCTCTGTAATTTGCATGAATATAAGGTTTGTGTACATTTCTTATCTGCTGTGCAACAGGAAAAATTTGGAATACTGATGTTGGAAATTTCAACACAACAAAGGGATTTTGACAAAGGAAAAATTTATTTCTGGGTGAAGACCTGTGTCGCCCAGTGAAATGTCCCATATAGCACACATTTCTAGGTATAAATATTGCTAGATATACCAGATAAAAAAGCTATACAACTATATAGAATGCCAGAGTTACTACCTCTGGATCGATCATCCTCATAGGATGTCGGTATGTCATCTAGGAGCGAGTGGAAGCCACTACCACAGATGCTTAACCCCAATAGATCTCTCCTCTCCCAAAACCCCTCTACCTAAGGGGTGCCATTACAGCGGTCCTTCTCCGCTCGCTACTACTACTTCTACCCAGAACCATCATCCTGAAATAGCACCCAAGCTTTGGCCAGCCTAGGGTGGGAAAAAAGGAGGGAAGGGTTCACTGGGCGACACAGGTCTTCACCCAGAAATAGATTTTTCCTTTGTCAAAATCCCTTTTCTGGGATCGACCTGTGTCGCCCAGTGAAATAGTAGCAGAGAATTGGCCATATAAAAGCTTGTTAAATATAAAAAGTCAAATTTAAAAATTTTACTAAGGAAAATAAAATTATTTTTGAATATGCTTTTTACTTATCAAAATAATATAACATATTATTTAAATCTGTATATGTTGAGTAAAGTATACTAAACAATGTAGCTTAAGATATTGCTTAACAATATGACTAAAAAAACATTACCTAAATTAACAAATAGTGGTGAAAAATTGAACAAGGATGGTATGTATAAAGACAGGAGTGGTTTGTGAAGCAACCCAAATCCAGTCAACAAGGTAGAAAGGCAAGGAATACAAACGAGGCAGGTAGGTGAGAGGTATACCATTAGGTAGGGCAAGCAAACTAAATCACAAATTACAAACTTAAATAACATAATATTAAGCTGACTCTGGAGAAACAATGTTCCCTGCAGCGACAGCGGAAAATTTAAGAGCCTCTAAGGACTTAAGGTAGTGACGTTTAAAAACTCTTGGAGATTTCCAGCCCGCATATTTCTTAATTTCATCAAAATTCATATGTTGAAAGTAATTAACTGAGGTGGCTACAGCACGGATATCATGGACCTGGGGAGTTGAATCCGGGTTAGCTTGTTTAATAAAATAAAGAATTTGTTGTCTAATACCATTCAAGGAGATGGTTCCACCATTCTCTCTAACAAAAAGGGGACCTGAAGATCTTTGAGAAGTCCTTTCAAGGTAAGCTTTTAGGGTAACTACCGGACATAAGGAAGGATCTTCCGGAAGAGGTATGATCTTCCAGGGAGACCACCTATTTTGAGGATCTTCGTTCTTGGCTAAAAAGGTTTGGTCCGGAGAAAGTAGAACCTCTCCTGATGGGAGGAAATCCACGATTCGACTCTCTAGAAAGGGCTGAAAGTTCAGAGATTCTAGCTCCTGAAGCCAGGCTAATTAAAAACAGCGTCTTCCTAAGAAGAGTCAAATAAGAGCAAGATTCATTGTTTGTGTCTGAAGCTAATCTTAGTACGTCATTTAAAAACCAAGAAACCGTTTTAGGACGGGTTGTTGGTCTAAGACGAGCACAAGCTTTAGGAATAGAGGAAAAATACGAATCTGTTAAGTTAATGTTAAATCCCAATTGAAATATTTTCTTTAAGGCGGATTTAGTTGTAGTAATAGTACTAGCAGCTAGGCCTTTATCAAAAAGGGCCTTAAAAAATGAGATTGTGAGATTCGTAGTCATTGTATGAACGTCTGATTCTTTTAGAAAGTTGGCAAGTTTTCTTACTGCCGAATCATACTGACAGAGAGTAGATTCTCTCTTATCTGACTTTAGAAACATTACGTTCAAAGGATCAATATTAGCATTTTTCTGTGCCGTGAACTTCATGAAATCCATAAAGTTAGGGCATTCAACATTCCTGAGGAAGCTGACACAGTCTGAGTTTGTACTACTTGGGTTAACTTTGGATGGGGAATCTGTTTGGCTCTGAGTTTCAACTCTAATAGAAGAGGAAACCAGTTGCTCTTCGGCCAGTTGGGGGCTACTAGAGCTATCCGGCCTTTGAATGACCTGAGTTTGTGTAGAACTTTCAACAGAAGATTTACTGGTGGGAACAGGTACACCTTCTGCCATTTGTTCCAGTCTACTGACATTGCATCCGTGGCATAGGCCCGAGGGTCCAGGTTTGGAGCTATATAACAAGGCAGTTTGTGATTTGATTCCGTGGCAAACAGGTCCACCTGAAGTCCCGGAATCTGTTGGCAAATCCAGTTGAAGGATTTCTTGTCCAAAGACCATTCTGATTCCAACGGAGTCGTTCTTGACAGAGAATCTGCAATCACGTTTCTTACTCCCGACAGATGCGTGGCGGACAAGTGCCAATGATTTTTCATTGTTAATGAAAAGATTGCTATCATTACATAGTTTACGTGACTTGATTTGGAACCTCCCCTGTTCAGGCAATGAACTATCACTGCACTGTCCAGGACTAATCTGATATGTATGTTCCTGGCTGGTCGTAAGCGTTTCAGAGTCAGGAAAACCGCCAACGCCTCTAGAATATTGATATGGAAGTGACGAAAAAGATTCGACCAAGTTCCCTGAACTTTTTTGTATTGTGAGCAACCTCCCCATCCGGTCAGAGATGCATCCGTGTGAATGATCAGAGCTGGTGTAGGGAAATGTAGAGGAATTGATTTGGAAAGACTTTTGGCTGTTGTCCAAAGTCGGAGTCTTTTCTTTAAGATTGGAGGTATGAGGGAGACTTTGTCCCTGAGATTGTAATTGGCTCGACTCCGCCACACTCGATTTATGTCCTTCAGTTTTGCTTTGAGAAGTAGATCTGTTACTGATGCAAACTGAAGAGAACCTAAGATTCTCTCTTGAGTGCGACGAGAGGCTCGTTTGCACTTGAGAAACTGTCTCGTTGCTTTGGCTATCTCTGCATTTTACTGGCGGAATCGAAAGTTTGTGGGTGTTTAGAGCCCACTGGATTCCCAGCCATTGAAATTGGGATGTCGGAATCAGACGAGATTTCTTTGCATTTATGTGAAATCCTAGATACTCATGGAAGACTTAATGAACCTGTTTGGCTCATGCCGGATGGAGGCGTCAGCAAACACATGCTTCCGGCAGTTCCGTCTTGCCACCACAAAGTCATACAGATCACTCTGAAACGTTGTCAGAAGTGATTTGGTCAGAATCTGGAATAGAGGTTCGTCCTTATATACAGCTGATGTCAACTCCGCCGAGGTGACGGAGTTGATGGATCTACTGAGATGGCATCTAGCATCGAATTCCGCCTTGATCAAGGAGTCCGGAATCCTGGGCAACTGCTCACTGAATAGATCTGAAGCGCACTCCGGATCCAGCTTGCCTACTGTAAAGGTTTCAGGAGCCCCAACCCAGCAATCCAGATCCCCCGGAAAGAGCAGAGATGTAGGGTCCGTCTCACAAAGCTGAGGCATCGGCTTCTCCTCTATCCCGGCCTGTAGAGTCAACTCGGCAATCTTGGAAGTACAAGGAGTGGGAATGTCCTCATGGACAAAAACATCGTATACCACCCCTTGTGAGGAGTTAACTTCGTGTTGGTACACTCCCAGTCTGATAATATCCTGACCCATGCGGACTGTGCCTGGTCCCTGGGGAAAATCACCGTCTCCCTGGGAACCTTGTCTTCCCTCACCAGAGCTTCTTCCGACAAACGGGCGTATCCCGGGAAAGGAAAAACAAGATCCGCTGGAAAGAACTCGTAGTCTTCCACAGGGCGGGTGCCACAACCTTCAATGGTTAATTTACCATTGGCAAAGGGGGCATTGAAGGCAAGACGCCAAGGATTGCAGTCCTCAAATGCTGGTAGCTTAGAGGAGTCCGGAATAGAATAACTCTGTTGCTGTACCGGACCGGTATTGACGATTCCGGCAAGCGACTCTTCTTGGGTCTTCAGTCTCTGAGCCAGAGACTGTACCAATCTACCGGATGTCTCCAGACTCAAGGCGAGATCTCGAGACATCGTTTCAAATTGAGAATCCACCTTAGCCGATATCTTCTGCATCAAGATATCTGCGAAGGCCTCAGGGTCAAAGTCAGATTTCTTAACTTTGACAGTCTTGGGTCTCGACCCCTTAGGAGGGGGAGAAGCCTTCTGAAAGGAAGTCGACATGACCGGGATCTTTGGGGGTTTAGTCAATTTAGGTAACGTCTTCGTCTTCGCCAAGGACTTCACCTTGGGGATCACCGACCCCGAACGGGCCCCAAGGGCGGAGGCTTTAGAGAAGCCTTGAAAGGAGGAAGACGAAGACGAAGGAGAGCTGAAAGAGACTGAACGTTTATTTCTACCTGCCCCACTTACATCCCTACCTTCCTCCTCCGGATCGATGGCCATTGGTTCGATGTGTATACTGATGTTGGCTACTTCCTCGGCCACTTCCTTGCAAAGTTCTTGCTGGTCTTCCGGCGGGACTTGAGTCTCAAGCCTAATCTTATTAATCAGGGTCTCCGCCACTTCGGGAGCTACCGCTGCAGAGGGCCTAGCCATGGGATAAATGATATTACAGATGTCCTCCGCCAGCACATAGGGACGTCCCTGACCAACGTTGCGACCGAAGCCCCCGACCCAGATCTTAAGGGTAGAAAGAGATGAAGATTGGCGGGACCGAGGGACCTGCAACAGAATACAATGTCAATATTCAAGAAAACTGACGTGAAAACTCTTCCGTCATTATAGTCAAAACAAACATATTTGTCTAAAATATTCATAAATGTATGTTGACAAAGAGTTAACGTACCGAATCATCAATCACGTCTTGATACAAAGCGTAGCAGACATCACAATCATCCGGATGCCAGACGAGATGATCCCCCACCTCGACTGCACAGCTGGCATGAGACCTGCATACTACATGGCCACAGGGTTGCTGTAAGTAGGCGTTACAGCCCGGCTCCTGACAACGAACCACCTGTAAGAGGAATCGATACATGAGTATCAAAAGTGATAACGTCGGAACAGGTTCCGGCGGTGGGAATGACTAACCTAGTCAAGACTTAAATTAGTAATTTTTCTCCACGCCGGAGTTGAGATCTGGGGTTAAAAATAGGGTTACGGCGGAACGTTCCGGTACACTCAGAACAGGGAGGCCAGGCCTGAAGTCGATCGCACCGGAGTACAATTCCGGTGACGCCGGAGCGTCCCGTCTCAATTCAACCTCACAGAAAACAACAACCGAGTGGTGGAAAAACAGCTAGTCCCGCTGGAACGAGAGTTCCGGGACTTACCACACCGGAACGTAGTTCACGGGAAATAATGTAATAACTAAGATAATATGCAGCCCGGCGTCTCCACAATTCCGCCATAAAAAAGGGGGGGGAGGCACCGACGCTCAAGCTATTGTTCCTTACAAGGAACTAAACAGCGAGCTAACGATAGCCGCCGGAACAGGTCCAGAATGGCGGAACAGCGGAGAAGTAGGGGCAATGAAAACATGGCGACTACAACAGGTCAGGTGCCTAAACACCCTCCACGAAGCGTCATCTCAACCAAAAAGGGCAAATGAGCATTGCTCAAAAATGCCCCTAAAGGGAGAAGCCATGAACAGACAATAGACTGATAAGTAAGGAGTGAGAGAAAACACGTAAAGGCGGAATAGATAATATATATAGCCTAGCCTAACCTTCCGAAGTGAACACCTGGTCAGGTAGGCTAGGTCATGCCAGTGAGACGAAAGAGAGAGGGGCACTAGCACAGAACCTAGCCCTCCGAGATTTGACGAATCAAACTGGTCAGGAAGGACGGGCTGGCACCAATAACTTGAACGAAGGCCACCCTAGAAGACCTATCTTACCTAGGCCTTGAAAGCCAGGGTAGGAAGGAAAACTGGGGCCAATCTTAGCCTACCTTCCGAGATTCGACAGTGTCGAACTGGTCAGGTAGGCTAATGTGTTGCACTACCATACTTATCAGACTAAAGGCATATAAGAAAGTATACATAATAATAATAAAATTAAAAATAATATAATCACATAAATTAAATGCACCTGCGTAAAGAACAGAAAGGAAAGGATAGGCTAGGCCTCACTTTCCACTATTCTAAAATCGTAACAATAGTCGTGCGCATCAGAAACGAAATGGTAAAATCTCACAACCAAGACACGATAAATTAAAACTATCTTTATTATTATGATGGAACATCATTTAGAAAACTCTTCCAATGCGTCAGAAAGATATTAGGAGCATCAAGAGGTTGGGGACTATAACCACGAACGTAAACAAACATGGCGGCTCCCAGCCGAACAATGTGTAAGTTATTTAACGGGACAAAACTGTCCAACCGAGTCCCAAACCAACAAAATTGAATACTCAACTTAGAAGGGGATGCATCCTGATTGCTTGACGACATAATAAAGGTGAATAATGCCGAAAATAATGAATAAAAGCACAAAAACACACAAGAGAAAATTAACGTGTGTCCACGTGAAAAGGTGCTACAAGAGGATGTAGGTTCTGGGTAGAAGTAGTAGTAGCGAGCGGAGAAGGACCGCTGTAACGGCACCCCTTAGGTAGAGGGGTTTTGGGAGAGGAGAGATCTATTGGGGTTAAGCATCTGTGGTAGTGGCTTCCACTCGCTCCTAGATGACGTACCGACATCCTATGAGGATGATCGATCCAGAGGTAATAACTCTGGCATTCTATATAGTTGTATAGCTTTTTTCTCTGGTATATCTAGCAATATTTATACCTAGAAATGTGTGCTATATGGGACACTTCACTGGGCGACACAGGTTGATCCCAGAAAATACATTATCTATGAAAGCTGAACCCATACATTAGGTTAAAAACTAATGGCTTGTTACTGTTGAGTAACCACTGACCTTTTACATAATGTAAAATAATAATTAACATTATTAAATATGAAGCCTTTGAACCTAAATTCAAACAAATTTGCATACTCACACCATAGAGTTGCCAAATCGAAAATAAGCTGCCTAAATGAAGTATCTTGGCAAATTAATTAAAACGCATTTTGAGCATAAAAAGTACAATATATTCGCAACATTTCTAAAATCATGCAAGCATGATAAGCAAGGTATTATAACAAAATAGACTGTGAAGATACTAATAAAAATAAGCTACATACATTATTTTCCTTATTATATCTGTATTTTACGTGAAGGGCTTTAAATTTCAAATAAACGACTCTAAGATTTATCTATTTCAATCTTCAAATCAATAAATGTAAGACGACATAATTACAAGTTTTATTTTGTTGACATACATTAATTTCAAAATTTAAGTTTTATATTAACCATATCAATCCCTGCATTCTCAGAATAGGCTGTTCCTTTTCAAACTGATGAAGCAAGTTCATCTCTCTCCCAGAAAGTCATGTACATCCTACCAAGCAAAATATTCAAAATTCATTCTAAGGATCACTGAGTTATTGACTGGTCAGTTAGGTGCAAACTTTCTATCTACAGAGAAACAATGACATTCTCTCTGTGCTTTTGTTTTCTCTGACTATTGAGAATCAGATTTACTATTTCCTTTGAGGCTATGACCTATGCAATTTTTTCATAATTTTTCTGATCATTACATAAAAAGCTGCAAGAGCACTTCAGAGACACTAACACAAGTTTTTCCCCAATAACATCCATTTGTATGGGTTACAGTCCAGTCTCAGCGTGTGACATTATATAAATATAGAAAGTTAACTCTGAAAAACCCTTAAAAACACATTTTTATCCATATAAGTTTTTCAACTATCTTGCCAGTGAGAGAATAACAGCCTTTCTAATGACTACAATTAATATTGCATACTGAGACCAACAAGATAAGAGACCAATATTCCTGAGACACTAATTTACATATACAGTATCAAATATCGACTTAATTTTATGAATGCCTACCATGAAGAACAGTTTACTTACAAAATTTCCATTAAAGCTAAAATACAAAGGGAGAAAAAATCAATGAGGTTTAACTATATACATCTACATAAATCACATCATGAAAACTTTAAGCATTGTCAAGATCATTGTATAATTTTTATCTGAAATAATTAAACTATTTACAGTTTACATACCTGCACCTGAGATGAATTTACCAATGACAAATGAGTGACAGGTTCTTTGCTTCGCACCACAAACTCAGGCCCAATTATTAAAGGTAAACCTGATTTACCTTTAACAACATTTAAGGAATTACTGGCAAATCTGTACAAGCGGGAAGGTGTGCGTACAACCATTCGTCTTTTTGAAGGCACTTCCTCATTTTGATTTTGATTTAATTCAACTTCAGTATTGCTGAAAATTAGAATGACTTTTTTTAAACAAATGTAGACTTTTGCATACACAAACCACAGCCTTTTTAGATACTAAAATTATGGTGTGATGGGTTGATAACTATAAATTTACAAAATGAGCATTTTCCTGTTTCCGAGGAAGAGAGATACCTACATATCAGAGGAGGAATACACCTTATTCTATCATTTTTTGTTTCAGTAAGCTTCCTTCAAAAACTGACACATCTCTGTCCAATCTTAAGTGAAGATGAAGCTTGCAAGGACCACTGCCTCAGTTGAGTCAAATGCGTACTCAAAGGAAAGTGACTGGCAAAAATGGTAGCTCTTTAATCAGGATGATAAATCAAGCAATGAAAATGTTGTATATGTAGTTTTCATATTTTGAACCTAATCAATCAGCATTCAGGTTATAAGCATGACATTATTAGCCTGCTTTGGTCACACTTGGAAAGGTTAACACTCTTCTTTAAGAATGCACAGTGGAGTACACTGATAAAGGGTTGACAAATGAGACTAGGCCACAGGATATTTCTCTTGAGAATGAGAGTTCCTCAGAAATTTTTCAGTCATTACCATAATATAAGGATACATTATGGCATCAACATAGTAAAGAAATTCATATGAGGGGGAACCACATATGCAGAATACTCTCTTAGAACCCATTGGTTGTAAGGACTAGTTGCATATGGAGGCCATCATCTAGTTTCTTGTTTATCAGAGTTGCCAGAACCTCCTGGTGACCAGGAGCAAGAAGGCTTTGAAGTGCTATGATGCAGAACTTGAGTCAAGTTTTTATTTGATTCTCCAAGTAGGCTACTATGCGACATTTAAAACGATTCTGAAATTCTATGAGGCTCAAGATTTTTGTTTTTAACAATAAATATTATATTTGTAGGTTCTACTGTCCTGCTGCCCAGGAGCCTTTTGTTGTAACCAAGAGATGAGCTCCCAGCCAACTAATAATGAGACATAAGAGAAATAGGATAGCATAGAAATGAAAGAGACTAAGGGCTTTTAGAAAGGCATGCGTGAGTATATTGGAAGTGGGATGCATGAAAACATGCACAACAGTTATCCTGCCAACAAAGGACAAAGGATTTTCCTTTACTTGAATGATTGAGACCTGATCTTGGATTATAAGTATAGGTCAATGTCTGTGACAGTGGCTCTGGAGCAACCACATACAGCACCAACCTTGGGGGACCAGTTTTTTTTTTTATAGTAAATTAGATGGCAAAGAAATCTGCCATTCCTTGGTGATGAATTTGAACTTATTCTCTTTTGGGCATGATGAATAAGGTTTGAGACATAATCAGTATTCATCTCCTACTAAGAGTACTTACTGAATTGATAAAGAGAAGATTTTTCACTCTTGATGTGAATTCCAGTGTCACCAAGCAGAGAACCCACTGAAAGCGTAACAGAGAGGAGATTATATCTGAGACCATGGTAATGTGAAGGGTTATGAAAGAATTCAGGAGTAAAAGAATAGTTTTTGAGAAGGAAACCACCAACAGTGAAAGGTAGAATGAAAGAAAGTGCTCATAAGCGACACAAACTAATGCTTTCATATGAATAAGATGGGAATGGTGAAAAATTAGGAGATATGAATCAGTTGAAAGGCATCTCTCATTCCAGTATGAACAAGATCTTGGTAAATTCTTCGTTGGTCAACTCTTCATACCAAAATGATATGCTCAACAGAAGCAATGATTACTTAGCTTTGCATATATTTTACAGTACATATTTATGCAAAGCTAATCCTACCAATTTCTTTTTAAGTAAAAACAACACATCAATATCATTTCAACAATAACATATAAATTCTCTGTGTCAAATACATGAATACAGTGTTAGTGCAACTTAGGCAATGCTTAAGGACTAAACTTTTGTAAGCTGATAAAACTAAAAATGAATAGATAAATTTCCATAAAAACACAATCTTATTTTTGAATGCAACTTCATTTTACTTGATTTCCAAGCCTCATTCAGCCTGCAAATTACTGAATATGCCTGTTTAGTCTCACTAAATTCTATACAATGTTAGTCACCCTTCTGTATTTCATGTCCTCATTATTACTGTTTTTCTGAACAGAACATTATTTTTACTTCACCTATATATTTTTTCAGATAGCATCAAATGGCTGCAGAGATATCAGCAAATATCTTGTGATTCATGATGCCACTCCTAAGAATGATATGTGATCTTCTAAGAATGATATGTGTTCTCATTTTTTGTGCTTCTTCATGACACAAAGTAAATTTTGCTTTACTCTCATTCTTTGGGTATATATAAAATGAATAGTAGGATGCATTGTGATTTTTTAAGTTAGTAGAGTTATAATTTGTTATGAAATAAGCAATGACAATATGCCTGACAACTGTATTGCATCTAATAAAAAAAAAAAATAAAAGTGCATTACAATTAGAGTTCAAAGCTCCCAATGATGTAGATGAATTGCATACTAAAACTATAAGGGAAGAAGTAGAGAGAATTGTAGAAAGCTTCCACCCAGATCTGACAAAAATTATGGTGAGTATAATATACTCTATATATTGTTTTTTATCAGCTATGCATGTTTTGTCTGATGTTCTACATGCCACACAGTAAAAGATATTTAACTCTATTTGGGTGACTTATAATCACTTGGAACATCCCCATGTTAATCATTTGTTTATTAAATGATGTTGGATTTATGGTTTTTTGCTATACAGTAGATAGTTGTGGTGGAATGTTATCCAGTCATAAACTCCAGGTAAACTGTGTAATGGAAAAAGATGCACTGGCATAGTCAGGGGCACAATAACAAAATTTATCAATTAGGTACATAAACAGACTAGCACAATCTCTTGTCAACTTAGTAAAGTCAGAGCTGTCTCTAAATAGTCATACATGGTTTTACATTAATTTTGAGACATACTTTTGAATACAATAATAATTAAGCTGAAGCTAAATACATGCAGAACCGTCTGTATGATTAGCAAATAAAAACCATAATTTCTGCTTTCATAAGTAGGCACTGTATTACAGTGCCAACCATGGTTTTTTCCCCACATTCACATTCTTTGAAGATGTTACATTTGTAGTCCAAATGCAAGATCTCCATCCTCTTTTTTTTAAACCAGCTGTCTTCAAAACCATATCACAAACAAATCTAGCATTAATTACGAAGGAGATTCTGGTATTTGAACCAGATTAAATCAACAAACCATATTTAGTACTTTTATCAACCTCGCAGCAAATGTCATTTAATATTGCAAAAGTCAATAACCCATGAAATGGAATTTATATTCACACTGTTTCAGAATGTTACATCATTACAGTAATATAGAACTGGAATCCTATCCACTGCAATTATATACAGTTCAAATCTATGCTTACACCAAAATTATTTTAACACAAAAAACTTACTGAAGATTATCCACTGATACTGCTCGCGATCTTGGAGGCTTTTTCGGAGGGATTCTTTTCTGCATATCAGGTACACTTAAAGGTTCAAAACCTTGTCCCTGTAAATTCAGTAACAAATTAATTACAACAGTTAAATGATAACCAAAAATTTATACTTTTATTTATATTCATGTTTCCAGGAACTTACATGACACCTTTGGTAATGTTCCATAAAAGCCCTCTAAATGCTAGTACTATAGCATAATGAGAGGTATAACAATGTGGGGAAACCATTTTCCATTAAATGTGAAGGAGGTAATTATACCTTATTTATAGAACTTTTAGACACTCAATAATAGGTTGCTGCTATAATTGTTGTCCAAATATCAAGCTGTTCTGCCAAAGTATTTACAAGTTATAATACCCAAACATATGAGGTCCTCCCCTATTTATTTTCTACCAACCTAAATAGCTTAATGTACAGGACAATGTCATGAGTAACCCAACACCCAGATTCATAGACAAGAAAGTAAAATAAAAAAAGGGTAGGGTTTAACCTATGAATGAAGCAAAAGGCTAACCTCTTAAAATAGTGAAAAGAGTTGGGAAACACTGAAGTATGAGGAGAGTTTCAAGGTTATATACCAATAAATGTTAACACCACTAAATAAATATTACATAAACCAAAATAGGCAACAATACCACTTGTCACTTAGTGAATGATCATATAGTATTTAGTTCTTTCCTTATTCTATAATTCTACTTTGAAAGATTAGTGACTGATTATTATTTATAACACTCAGGTCTTGTAAAAATAAACCACCGCCTGAAAGTTCAGACTGAAATTGGAAACAGCATACTGTATATAACTATTAATGACGGGAAAGTCTTGCTACCCTTAAGGGTGAGAGAAATATCCCTCAGAAGTGGTAAGATCTATATATCTCTCACCCTCCATATTTGGTATGAAACAACGCTCTCAAACTGATGAGTCTGTATAGTTCTGTATGGCAACAGTTTATGTTCTTAAAATATAAGTACTTTTAAAAATTCCATTTGAACATGGGGAAACTTCATTTTACATAGCTATATGTCACATATGCAAGAGGGACATTTGATATGTGTTTCACCAGGTAGATGTCACCAGATAAGGGTAATGAGACTAAATCTACCCAAATGTTATATCATCTGACAGATGTAAGACTGGCCAGAGTTTAGATCCAGAGTTTGGATCAAGTATTAACCCTGCTGACTGTGCCAGCCAATTATTTGGAAGGCTGGCTAGCTGCAACTGCCAATACACAAGCAATTTGCAAGGTGATCACTAACCTCTTACATTCACTGTATAAAGGTTTGCGTCTTCAGTAGCTGACTGATTCTCAATGATATTTCCATGCTTTCATGTTACCATAAATTATAAAATAATCTGGAGGTACATGACCAGATACTATAAGATTATTAAAGGATAAATATCCAGTACTATACCATCAGTCACTTTTTTTTCTTTGAGCACTTTATGCAAATTTTAGTTTCAGGAGTGTTTGTTCTGTTTATATTCTATTTTGTACATTTTGTAACAGCTCTTGTGATGAATTTTATCACATTTACTTCTATACAGAGGAAATATCTGATAAAATAAAGTTACTTGGGAAAATCTTATATAGATACATCATGGTGGTTATTAATCTTTTCTTGTCATAAATAACAGTTGGCAAGATAACAATAAATCATTTTTATCATGGCAAGATAACAATAAATAATTTTTATCATTCATTTGAGGGTGTGAATACATTTGACTAATATCGAATGATAAAAATGGTAATACAATTGAGGGAAGATATTATACCAATAGTAACAAGCTGTGTTTAACTGAAAAGAATTTTGGTGAAAGTAAAAGTCATGGTAAGTACATTTACATTCAAGCCTATTCAAAGATTCACATGAACTGGGTAGAGGAAATACAGTACAGTGATGTTATGAGTTTAAAACATTTTTGAGGTATATTTGTTTATTTTTAGTTATATAACTGAACATCAGTAAAATGTCTTTGTCTAAAATCATTGCTGTAGAGATACATGTAACTAATATAAAGAAGTCTGAACTTGTCATGAGTGTTGCGAGAATGACATATTACTGTATACATCAGGACTGTTACATTATATATAAAAACAGAAAATGAATGATGAAATGATGTTATTTTCCATAAATTGTTCATGTTACTAACTTGAGTCATTTCAAGCCATGAAAAGGGAAAAAGTAAAAGGTATGTGCAAATGAAAAACTTTGTTTTGTTTTACTGGAAAATTTACGAGTTTCATAATCATATTTTCAATGAACACATTAAAACAACATCTCACTTTTATTTTTTTGAACAGAAAATTTAATAACCATATAAAAAAAAGTTTATCACCTTTAATTACCTAAACTGTTGAGAATATTAATTAAAGGGATATGGTGACAAGGACAACAGTAGAGGCATTTTAATGAAGTTAAATTAAGAGATAAGGAATAAGTGAAAAAATTAAGCCTAAAAAGCTTCATGGAAAAAGTCTTGGCTCTAAGTTCAGGAAGGTAAGAAGATTAGGCAGTGCAGTAATGAGTGCAGATAAGTATGCTGAGGAGTGGAGAGAAATATACACAGACCCATATCCTCCTTCTTTAATAAATAGTCTTTGAGGATGGCCACTTTTCAAAAGCTAACCACAAATTCTTACCTAGACAAGCACACGTGACATATGGACAATCTACTGAGCTGATTTACACTTTAGCCAATCTCATGTCGATCTTATCCAATGGATGACATAACATGTTTACATTGCCAGCTATCAAAGGTCTATCAAAGGTAAGAGGTTTCCTAAACAGGGCCCCAAAGTAACAAACACATGCTGTGTAATCTAACAAAAAGCTGAACCCGAGGAATACAGTATTGATATCTTCAGGAAATAAACTGTACTTTTCAATATTTTTTTGATAACCTAAAAGGTTAAAAGTGGATATCACTTACCTGGGAACAAGATAACTTGATATGGTAACAAAATTATATAAACAAAATGAGAGCAGAAAAGCTATCTTCAGAGCATAAGCTTCAAAGTTACATGAAAATGATGAAATGAAACAATGGGAATTCTGAAAACTTTTGAACTTGGGAGAACTGAACTGATATTCCCATAATGTACACATAAATGAACTGAATGGTTTTTTATGGGGCTTTTGGGGATCCATATGCCCACATACTAACCCATGGGGAAGAAGGAATGATGGTTTTTCTCTTTTCTGCTGATTTTAGAGTTTTTTTTTTTCACATGTGCACAAGAGGTCACACTGAAAGTAATGGATTTGGATTGGTAGTGAAACAAAAGATAAAATATTACTAACCTTCACAACACCAGCCACAGTTGCACTTCTGCTAACAGTCACCAAAGTGCGTGATTCAGGGCACTGGGAATTAAAAGTTGTTGATCTTATCTCCTGTGATCCATGAAGCGGTACAGACTTTGGGGGTGACATTTCTTCAATTGGATTCATACCTCTTCCAAGAAAGGACAATCGTCTAGCCTCACAGCCATTTGGGTGAAAGTTTTCCTTTAAAGAAAGTGAATCAACTGATCGAAAATGTAGCTTCGATTTCCATAGACTTTGGTGGCAATCAAAATCCTGAAACAATAAAATATGTCCAGTTACAATAATCTGTCAAAGGGATAAATACTTAATGCTAACCTATGCAATTAACAACACAAGTGCAGAGACCACACTATACACTTGCAACTTATAAACAAAAATTTTGGACAGTCCCTATGTTTCTGTAAGAAACACCTTATCTAAAAAATAAATATTACAGTAATGAACTTTTGTCTATTCTACAGAAATTATAAAAAAAACCATTCTTCAAACACTTAAAATTTTTAAGAATAACATCTAACAATTCAGTCCCAAGAAAGAATCTAAAATATAATTTTGTAAGTAAGTCTTTATTTTGACCATATCAAAGCATCAGAACAAGCATAAATTCTAAAGGGACAGCAAGGATGATTTATGATTATTATCATCATTATTATGGAACTTGCTAAAGTCACTTGTGCTTACAACACTCAAACTTCTGAAAGTTCTTCTTAAACAAATACAGTTCCTAGATCTATTGAGAAATTGCAATAATTTAAAAACCAAAATGCCACAAATAATTTTGCCTTATTTCTGGTTACTGTGCTTAGTGTGCTTACCCCGTCCACTGTATATACTATGGATCAAATGTGGAATCTGGCCCACAACTGAGGTAGGTTCTGTAATTTATATTAGTGGAAGATGTGGATCTTGGGACATATTTTCAGTTTGGCTCAAAGTTGGATAATAACCAAGGCTATATCTGAAGCAACTCCTCTAACAATGTATTAAGAGGGAGTATGAATATAGGATACTTCTCTTGAATTCTTATGGAAACAAATTTATGTGGCATGTAAGACACAAAAAAAATATTTGAAGTCCTTTGTGATTTGATTTCTTCATTATATCTTTTGAACTTTGTTTGATTTTGCTTCATTCTGTATTTGTTTATTTGAAACAAATATATAAATCTTAACGTAACCTCAAGTGTATCTTTGCATTACTTTGGGGGTCTGTATTTTACATCATGAAAAAGCAGAGCATATGCTCATTTAGATTTTATTATTTCTTCCGAGTGCATATGGAAAAAACTAACAATAAGAAATTGGTGATTCTGAAGATGTGGCGACAGCTTGAAAGAAACTGTTAAAGTTGTACTAAACAAGATTACAAAATTTGAAAGGTTAAGTTGAAAGCAACTTGGCATGAATTCAATGTGGTTAAGAGGATGTTTGGAATGGTTGGGGCCTGTAATGTACATTGGGGCAAGAGAGGGGGTCCTGATTCTACATTTAGGGAACAGCGTCTTCTGTTCTGTCTCATTCTTCAATTCTTCATCTGGGGAAAGTTGGAGTCCGCATTTAGAGTATCTGGGGTCTGAATTTTGCATGTGATCCAACAGTAATAGAGTTCTTTACTATTTACCTTTGAATGGCCCCTGAACTGCTTTCTATAATTTACTTTTTCATTTCCTTTGGTCTCGTCCTACCTAGCTATCCAACTTCTTTAACTTCATCTCTCATTTAAGAATGAAGCCTTTGACAGGTCTTTGCAAGTCAACAGCAGTGAGAAAGTAGTGTTATTAAACTAACTTATATAACAAACTACTATTCATCTCTGGTAAACCAACTTTCAATTGCCCATTTGTGGATCTAGTCTATCTACTATCCCTTCCCTATGTGATAATGAGAAACTGTAGGTAATCCTAAGGATAAATTAGATATACTTCAAAGGATCTTTGAGATTACCGTAGTACCTTTAGATAATGTTCATTTTTCAGCTAATTCTCCCCAAAATTGTTTTTCATTGAGGAACTTTAAAGATTCTAAACAGCAAAAACAACTGAAAATGAAAATCAGTTTTCCTCATTTTTATTATTGTGCTTCCATACAAACTCAGTATAAACCATATTTTTCTGTAAACAAATGGTCCAAATGAGAACAGCAGAAAATTTATATTTTTCCAGTTCACTGTAAGGTTTGCAAGAAGTTGGTCTTCAAGCTCTTGTGTAAGATTTTCAACTTAGGCACCTGTGATTTGACGGTTGGTATATTCCCAGGAAACAATTACATTGGTCATGCTATTGTAGATCTAACTACAGAAGTTACATTAAAAACAAAGATGACAATGGATGTGAACCCACACCTGTTGCAATGAATTTTACCGAGGCTTTTATCTTGGATGATTAAACATGAAGCAGGTGGAAATGAAAATTAACCCTGGCTCTGCCCCTAAGAGAAAATAAAGCAGTCACATATGAGATTCTTATTAATAATGCCAGTGAATGTGAAATCAGGAAGTCTGTGCCCCATTGTGTCATCCAGTTGTGCTTCCAGTGTGCCATACGTTGGTCCTTCAAGTGTACTATTAAGACAGTGCTTCAAGTAATCAGTGCTCCAGGTGTGTATCTTTAAGAAATGAAATGTTGTGGCATTATTCAATGCAATGGCTAGTACTGTATATGAACTCCCATCTGATCTTGGAAAGTTTTCCTCCTCAAAAGGACCAACTCTACATCAGAGGGCAAAGTTCAGAGGAATTCAGTATCACACCAGACAATAGTTTGCCAAACCACTCAGAAATAGTGAGCCAGAAGAGGTCTAAAGACAGGGTTGAAAGGAGATAGCAATCATTAGGACAGTAAGGTTATCCTTACTGAGCTTGGTGGCCTTTTCATAGAGAGCATGATCTTTAAGCAACCATGCACACCATAAAACTTTCGGGAGTAGCAGCTCCAATGAAAGCATGTGGCTGAACAGAGACTGCTAACTAAGGTGCAACATTTCACAAGGATGAGATAATGTAAAAAGCGGTCTTCATTTTCCAGTTTAAACCATTATAAAAAGCACAATTCAAATTGCCTCCTCTTTTGTTTACATTATACTTCATTTACCAACCTGCTATCAGGCTGCCTCATTTCAGCCTTCTTCCTCAACCTTTTCCAGAGTACAGTGTCGTAGTAACAAAACTCTGTTTCTCTACTGATCTAATTTCAATAAGAGTTGAAGTTGACAAGATAAATCATCAGGCCATCATATAAGCCATAAAGTCTTTCTGATACTAAACATTAATTCTACAAGGATGATGAAG
The DNA here is from genome assembly GCA_039081455.1 of Macrobrachium rosenbergii. Classification (NCBI taxonomy): domain Eukaryota; kingdom Metazoa; phylum Arthropoda; class Malacostraca; order Decapoda; family Palaemonidae; genus Macrobrachium; species Macrobrachium rosenbergii. Next base: position 18,429,121 of record JANJGK010000012.1, on the reverse strand, counting down.
TGATGGTGTGCTTACTTGAAATTGTTAATCCTTTTTCAGAAATTTTACAGACTATTATGGTACTGTTCTTGATATTACCAAAGCTTTTCACAGCTTTTATTATGGGGTACTTCATGAATGTAGCTTTCTGACGATCTACCCCCTTTTTCCATTTAGCATGGAATTCAAAAAACAAACAGGACTTTCAAAAAATTAAACAACTATGTTAACTATATAAAACAATATGCAGATATATCAAATACACGAATTAAGGGAAAAAATTCCCATACACATCAAAATAATAGAGCAAAAATCATTAAGCATTATTAAATATTACCAATATTACAAATATAAAATACTGTACAATATTTTAAACTTTCCATGTGTTACCTTTTGTAAGGTAACACATGGAAACTATTATGAAATGCTTTTCTTACCCTTTCTCCAGTACTATTAGATGATGACACAGACAAAGGCATATCTTGTGTGTTAGCTGATTGAGCAACAGTATAGCTTTGCAGCCTGTTAGAAGAGGACTGAGAAGCTGGCGTTGGATCTAAGACAACAGGATCAATTGGTTCAAAT
>JANJGK010000012.1:18418557-18423557 GCA_039081455.1 Macrobrachium rosenbergii | reverse complement strand
CATTTCTCTGGCTTCTCACATCACATCCATAAAAATATTATACAGCCATGGAGTCATTACACAAACTTTTCTCACTTAGTTTTACACAAAACCAGTAGCTCTCGCAACTCCATATTCTAAGGGAATTTTACCAGAGAAACTTCTAAACACATGTAACAAATTACTCTATATATTTCATGTTTTCTGCAACCCTACATTACATTCTTATCAGTTCTCTCAAAAGTTATTTCTTGGTCCATGACGCCTATACTATTTACAGTTTTTCCCCATCACTCTCAAATTTCTATTAGCCCCTTTACACTGTAATCCTTAGTACAGTTGTACCATCAACATTCGATCCACACATCTTCAACCTTATCTGAACCTCATTGCTATTATTCTATCAATATTTATGCTCTCTGTCTTACTTTCTCAATGAAAGTCAAAACACAAACCTTCACTAGTATACCAAATTATTTTATGCTCTTATAATTTTTACAATTAGCTTTCCAATTAGAAAAAAAAATTATTGCACACATCCATTACTGTGGAACCACTCTCTCAACCGAAAGACACCTTACACAATCTGGTCAGCCTGTCAGGCACATTACCATCAGTGTACCACTGCATCTCAAACACGCTTTGTGACAGTGTGTGTGATCAAAGAAACATTAACATAAACTTTTTTATTTCCTCTCCATTCTTTATGGATTAATTACTATAATGACAGACAATGAAATAATGAAAAGGAAGCCCCTATACTATATTACTTCCTGTACTGGAATCTTGTACTCATGCTCATTATCCGCCCATGAAGCAAGGAGAAGGTCAAGTTTTCACATGTGTGGGTGGTGTGTGCATTAGAAGGATATTCACGAATATGTGAACAGAACTTGATGAAACATGGAGAACTGTCCTTTGCCCACATAATGACTGACCCACATTTTCAAGTCGAGGATTTTTAATGGTGGGGCAACCATAGTCATTCTGAAATGTTCATTTGATCCTCTAACTGTACAGCATTTGATGACTGCCTATCCCAGCCTTGGGGATTTGAGAAGTAATTTCCTCTATGACTGCAAGGATGGAGAAGAGAATTACTTTCTTTCCCAGGTTCTGGGAGAGGATGTTATATATACGACAACTGGGGTTTTTATGTTTGTTGAGGAGGCTGGTTTTCTTCAAAAGATATAATTCAGTTTTTCCTCAACAGTTTTACCAGTTTTATATATGTTACGATGTAATGTGTGAAAGTATTTATATATCATCTCAATACTGAGTGGATACTTCCTGGGAAAATTTTTATTACAATTCTCTTTGCTCTTCCTGACGCTGATGAGCCAATTCTTTGATATATCTATTTACTCATCCTAATAAATCAGTCATCCCACAATGACTAACTTCTGGGAAACTCAAAAGTGTTGACTAGTACCACAGAAACTCTATATCCCATATTATAAAAACAGATTTTTGGTGGTTTAAATGCTTCTATATTGGTTATGTTTCAAGTACCTTTTCCATTTTGGAAAATATTACAGTAATGGTAATTCCTTAATATTTAAAATGACTATACACTTGGCCTAGCAGTGATGCTCTAAATGTTACTATTAGACACCTAAGTTTACAAAGAACAAATGGAAAACTGAGGACCAACATTCAGCCATAAAGAATTTAGAGTGTACAAGGCGACCAATTGATATTATATTAATGATCGAGGTCAATCTTCTATACCGAGTCTCTTTTTATCGCAAGGGGATCTCCGTAGTTTGTCGGACGTAAGCTCTATGCAGAGAGAGAGAGAGAGAGAGAGAGAGAGAGAGAGAGAGAGAGAGAGAGAGAGAGAGAGAGAGAGAGAATTTAGGCAAAAGGCCAAGCGCTGGGACCTAAGAGGTAATTCAGCGCTGAAATGGAAATTGTCAGTCAAAAGGTTTGAAAGGTGTAAGAGGAGGAAAACCTCGCAGTTGCACTATGAATTAATTGTTAGGAGAGGGTGTAAAATAAGATCGAAGAGAGAGAATATGAACGGAGGTATGCAATAACAAGAACAAAAGGAGCTGCAGCTAGGGGCCGAAGGGATGCTACAAAGAACCTTACGTAATGCCTACAGTGCACCGCATGAGGTGCACTGACTGCACTAGCCCCCTAAGGGAACTCTCTCTACAGAATCCTTTATTAGATCATGCTAACTGGCTGCATGCTATTTAAATGTTGACGTCCATAGTTATTCGTTCCCCACATGCACATGTATATACATCACCGGAACCTCGCCTCTACAAAAATTAGCATATCCCAAAAGAACAAACGAGACCCTTTTGGTAACCATTTCTATTTTACTGTAAGTCCCAGCTAGAACTTTATTAATGTATTATTTACAATATACAAATATTAATTGTTCCATATTAGAGCCAGGAAGAATTTAAATAATAAAATGCTGACTGAGCAGTCGCAAGGATAAACGATTACAAGGTTTCCTATGAGTGATGTCAAACATTGATTCCATCAAAAGGTTATGGGTGGCAATCCACTGTCGGGGGGAAGTTAACAGACCCATGCGAGACTGAAAAACTGAAGCATCTATACTGGTTCCTGGACTAGTACGACCCTCTCTCTCTCTCTCTCTCTCTCTCTCTCTCTCTCTCTCTCTCTCTCTCTCTCTCTCTCTCTCTCTCTCTCTCTCTCTCTCTCCAATAAACCCAAGTGATTGAAATTCATCTTGTTATCCATATATGTTCATCTACAAGTGATCAACTAACCCTTCCCCTGTTTTTGTTATTTCCCAATGCAATCAACGCAATTCCAATTACCTCATTTTTCCCATAATCCAATTTCTCTAGTGAATCCATATTGATACCAATCACATCATCCCCTCCCACGGCGCGTTTTTTTTTTTATTCAAATTCATTATTTCATTCATCGTTTGTAGTCTCCTTTTACATCAGTAACTGTTTAATCACGACCCATCAACATCATCTCCTATTCCTCATTTAGGAGCTCAAGCGAAAAACTGAAATGTTAAATGTTTGTACATAGGTTTGCCAAAAGATTTATGATTGTCGTCTACGCGAATAAGATATAGAAGATTTTTATATGAATATGATGACAAGATTCGTGATAGTGAAGAGGCAGAGCATAAAAACGACATCGGAATGGCGGGGTTTGTTCGGGGCTAGTTGCGCTTCTTGTCTCCATTTCTTTCAATTCAGTGGTGAACGAGACGGTCGAAAATAACGGCAAAGTTTATACACATACTTGAAGGCACAAGACAAAACTGCAAGATTAAGTATGGAACGAGCATTGGATCTTTGTTACAAACGTCTCATTTTTTCTTATAGGCAAACTAGGTTATTATAGCACGCCTTAGTACGTAAAAAGTTCTATACGTAAAAGTCTTAGACGAAAATATTAGTCTACAAGACCATTATTTTAATACGATCGTTAACATAACCATTCACTGAATGTTAAAAAAAAGTGGGGAGAGGTATGAAAGATATAAAGTGTTTAATTCAGGCACTGATTTATCACTACTTAATTATGGAAAATATCAAAAACACGGGAAAAAAAGAGAGAGAAAATTGCAAATCACGGAAGAGGGAGGGGAGAACTAAACTAATCGAGCAATACGTGACCTGCTTGTGTCCAAATAATTAATAGAAGAGACGAGAACTGCAATGCCGGAATGTGTGAAGGGAGAGTTGGATGAATCCGCTTTATGTTAGTTCATTGCGAATGCCAGGGAAAGAGGAGTAAGTTTTTGCAATGAACATTTTGAGCAGATCAGGTTTTCAATCGTCATCATCGCTTCCACCGTCACGTAATGCAAGGGGTTTCTGAGAGATACCGACACCCTCGTCTTTCCTGTGTTTTATCTCCCACAAATCTCCTCTCATCTCCAGCCTCCTTCCTCACTGTTCTTATCCATAAAGGTTTTTGGTCTGGATCTTCCAACTCTCCTGATGGTCACAAGGGCCCAGCTACTGTAACACCATCACCTACTGTTCCCCCGGAGATAGTTCCTCGTTGGGTGAGTCGGCAGAGTTGTCGGCTAGCACTCGCTAGGCCCGAGTTCGAGTCTCCGGCCGGCTAATGAACAATTAGAGGAATTTATTTCTGGTGATAGAAATTCATTTTTCGCTATAATGTGGTTGGGATTCCAAAATGAGCTGTAGGTCCCGTTGCTAGGTAACCAATTGGTTCTTAGCCACGTAAAATAACTCTAATCCTTCGGGCCAGCCCTAAGAGAGCTGTTAATCAGCTCAGTGGTCTGGTAAAATTAAGGTATACTTTTCTCCCGGGGATTGTGTGAACATGTCCAAGCCATCTGCATCCATCATTCAATTCATCATTATCTCATCTACATATGGAACTTCCTTATTTTCTCTTACTGTATTTACTTTGGAACTTCCATTATTTCTCTTATTATTGTATTTACTTTGAAATATCTACATGAATCAATCACTTCAACTCCACCGTCATTTCTTGACTGCCATTTACCCTTAAACTAACACTTGCTTATTAATTTCATTTATCTTTGTATTTACTTTGGAACTTCCGTAATTCCTCTTATTACTGAATTTACTGTGAAATACCCACACAAATCATTCACTTCAACTCGGCCGTCATTTCTTGACGTCATTTACCCTCAAACTAACTCTTGCTTATTAATTTTCAACTTTCTTACGAACAAACTATTTTAAACTCTTTCAACATCCTCATCAGCAGCTTTTACCCATTATTGCTAACTAATATTTCATCATCAAGCAACTTCAGCCTCTCCACAGTTAATTCCTTACCTCTGGTCTCATCCGATAAATTTACACGATTTCATATCCTTTCACCGAAATCTCTCATACCTTCATTCATAAAAAAATATAAAGACACTGATTTGTAACACACACTTGTCTTACACCGACTTCTTCAACAAAACAGTCTCTCTCGTGTCCGCATACTCGAGCATTAGATTCACTTTCATGGAAAAACCGAACAACCATCAGCAAAATTCAATTCTACAAAATACAGCTCAC
>JANJGK010000012.1:18396057-18416057 GCA_039081455.1 Macrobrachium rosenbergii | reverse complement strand
GTAAACAGTTGCAAATTGTGTGATATTATGTAGACAGTTGCAAATACTCAATAAATTTCTAAAATTGATATAATCTTCAGTTACAAAGCATTAAAAGAGAAAAACGTAAAATAATAATGAAACATCTATAATGCAAGCTTCACACACGGAATGAAAAAAAAAAGTAAAAAAATGCTCCGAGGAAATTTCGGCGCAATCGAGTTTTCTGTACAGCCGCTACAGCATATAATCAAGGCCACCGAAAACAGATCTATCTTTCAGTGGTCTCGGCATAATACTGTATGAGCCCGGGCCCATGAAACTTTAACCTTGGCGGCCCGGTGGTGGCCTATTCTATATCGTTGCCAGAAGCACGATTATCGCTAAATTTAACCTTAAATAAAATAAAAACTCCTGAGGCGAGGGGGCTGCAATTTGGTATGTTTGATGATTGAAGGGTGGATGATCAACATAAATGATCAACATACCTGATCAACATACCAATTTGCAGCCCTCTAGCCTCAGTAGTTTTTAACATCTGAGGGCGGACAGAAAATGTGCAGACAGAAAAAAGTGGGGAGAGAATAAAGTGCGGTCGGACAGACAAAGCCAGCACAATAGTTTTCTTTTACAGAAAACTAAAAACATAATTTAGTAAAACTGTAATCCTTAAGCCAAGTTGAAAAATTTATCTGCATCAAAATAGCCTTAAAAATATAAAAAATATCATATACATCAAGTTACAAAAATATACAACTCATGCAAGTCCCTACCCCGAGAGAGAGAGAGAGAGAGAGAGAGAGAGAGAGAGAGAGAGAGAGAGAGAGAGAGAGAGAGAGAGAGAATATACAACTCATGCAAGTCCTTACTCTGAGAGAGAGAGAGAGAGAGAGAGAGAGAGAGAGAGAGAGAGAGAGAGAGAGAGAGAGAGAGAGAGAGAGAAGATTCAACTTTCCACCAACTCTTCTCGATTCATCTTTTACCAACTGTCCAGAACGACAGGCGCCACACTCTTCCTCATAGCAGAGAAAATATAAATTTGGAAAAAGACGCGAACAATGAATATCCCGCAAGTATACACAATAACGCAAATAGCTAAGTACACTTATTGCCAAGCCCATTAAGTTACGATTCCAATAAAAGAAACAATATTTTTGGCTTATACATTCATAAAGAAACCACATAATAAAGAAACCACATATGTCCATGAATCGGTGGACATGACCGAAATTCACAAAATAAAATGGGAGAACTTTTAAACTTCGCATTCTTTCATTGTCATCTTCATGACAGGCATGGACACAGAGCATCATATATGACAAAAGGTGATGTTTTCATTTTATTACCTAGAATGCCATTCAACCCTTTGTATAGAAGTATCTTGATTAATTACATCTGTTTCCTCGAAGCAAATACTTACGATGCACCCCTACACTTTGCAATAGCAGACAATGGTGGCGATGCAAATGAGTGGAAATTTGTAAAAACCGATTTTAGTAAGATCTAATTAACCAAAAAAGGAGCTAATCTACAAAAATTATAACTTACATGATGTATATGATACCTGGATCTTTATTCTTTCAACGATTGGCAACAGAAAGTTGCTGGCAGTTTTCAATTACCCTAGACTTAAGATATCCTCACCGGTGTAGGTTTATTTCTCTTATATGTGGATGTCCACAGGACCTCGTGATTTTTATCTTCCGAACAGACTTCCGAGAAGTCGTAGTCTCCTCTGACCCAATATGGGTATTCATGATTCAGAAAAAACATCAATATATCCAATGTTTAATAATGTTTTATTAAACATTATTAAATGTTCAATAAAATGTTTTATCTATAATAAAAATATCAGTGGATCTTGTTTGTCCTTCCCCGGGTGACTGTAAGGGAGGCATGACACTGCCACCCACCCCTGCAAACCAGTTTGTCCGCCAAGGGTAGGGGCGGGGTAGGTAGGGGAAGCGGAAGGGTAGGGGAGACATCAACCCTCCTCCTGAAAACCTGTTTGTCCGCCCCAGGTGGGGCGGGGTAGGTAGGGGATCAGGAGGGTAGAGGAGACAGCGACCCCGAGTTCCAGTGCCCGTAGCGCGCTCCAGCAAGCTCGTTTCACAATAAAAACCGCCGTTATTATCGTTAGTGCATATCCTTCTTTAGGTTCGAGCATGTTCACTTCCGTAAATAGTAGGCATCTCAAGGGTCCAAGATGTCAAGACAGCCGAATACCTGAAGCTTTTCTTTTACTCTACGATCAAACTGTGACCCTTTTTGGCAGCGTTAAGGATGTTAGCGTGGATGTTTATGCAGAAATGATACCTTCAGTGCGATGCTCCAATACTGTTTTGTTGAACCTATTTCTAAACTGATCTATTCGCATATTAACTCATTCATTTTCTATGGATACTTTATCAAAAAAATTTTCTTATTTCCCCTAGTTTTCTTGTATTTTATTTTTTAAACCGGAATTCTAATCTGCGCAAGACGTCTGACCAAGTATCGGCATTTCTAGCTTAAACTATAAAAATGGAGGCCTATATTTTGTGGATAATCATAATGATAACAATGATAATTCTCAAACTCCACGATTCTGCTCAAATAAAAAAGCAAGACGAACAAATATTGAAAAAACGTTAATACGTTAATAAATACTGTCATTCTAGTCTGATGGTGGAATCTTCAATGCCGTAATGACATGCATGAGGGTGAAGTTAAATTATGAAGGACAGTAAAAACTGCGATGGGTAAAAATTTTAACACAAAACAAATATTGTGCACGATTAAAAGGGTAATACTTAAAACTTGAAAAAAGCTGTTTCCTTTAAAAACTGTACAATTCAGTGGATGAGTACGAGCATCAGGCTATTAAAACACGGTAATGGGATTGCCGTCAAGTACATATTTACACTGAGCAGCATCATATAAATGGCAATGCACCACAATGCAGTCAACAGACAGCAGGTGACACCGGCCGGGCACACTCTGCAGGAACAGCAAAAACGTATGACCAATTCTCAGTGTAGTTCAAAGAACATTTTGTCCTCTGATGTAGGAGGGATATAGATTACCAAAAGGATACAAGTGGTCGGGCATTTTTGTATTTTTTTTTTATTGACAAAATGAGTAGACCATCTGCCTTGCCATTTCTTCCAAGTATAAGACTTATTGATTCCATACACAGAGTGGGGAATAGGTGGCATACCAATACTGCTTTATGTATTGGTAAGTTTAGTTTCTACATCATACATTTAGTTACTTTTTATTCCCACACCTGCAGGGACCCGAATACATACATACATACATACATACATACATACATACATACATATATATATATACATACATATATATAATATATATATATATATATATATATATATATATATATATATATATAAATATAAAATATATAAACACACACACACACACACACACACACACACACACACACACATATATATATATATATATATATATATATATATATATATATATATATATATATATACAGTATACTGTATACATATATACATATATGAATTATTATCACATCACCGTGATTTTTTTATACACAAACATTAAGCAACAAATGTTGTTTAATATCCATTTCGCTCCACCTCTGAAATATAATATATATATATATATATATATATATATATATATATATATATATATATATATATATATATATATATATATATATATACCGACTCTGCTAGCTGTACAAATCCCCGCTGAGCTCAGGTATTTGTACTTACCATCGGTATTAACCCACCTCCACTTTGACAGCCGATTGGTGCGTTTGAAACACGTAGCTATTTTTATGGATGAATTTTTATCACATCACCGTGATTTTTCATACACAAACATTAAGCTACAAATGTGGTTTAATATCCAATTCGCTTTACCTTGGAAATAATATATGTTTATATATATACCGAAGGAGAATTATAATTGCTAAGTGGTTCGTCGTCTCACGGGCACGAACCGCCGAAGTGACGCTCCTTAAACCACTCGTTTAACGAGAGAGGTGTGAGTTAATACCGACACTGCTGGATATTAAACGACATTTGTAGCTTAATGTAAGCGAATCCCACAGGAAAAAGACAGGCAGAAGTTCAGTAGTACCAAGCGCTTTCACGTTTATTGACGCATCGTCGGCGTCAATAAACGTGAAAGCGCTTGGTACTACTGAACTTCTGCCTGTCTTTTTCCTGTGGGATTCGCTTATACACTGAAGTCACGTGCATCTACTGTGATTTTTTAAGCATATATATATATATATATATGTATGTTTAATATGCATATATATAGTGTATACACACACACACACACACACACACACACACATATATATATATATATATATATATATATATATATATATATATATATACATAAATACGTATATATCTGTACACATACTGTATATACAATATATATAAATGTGTGTGTTTGTGTGTGTGCGTGTGTTCATGTGTCCATGAGTGCAAATAGAAGGCACAAGAAAATAATAATTTCTCACAAACTTGACTTTTTTCGGACGCAATTCTTCTGGCGATTTTTTTATACAGATACGAGACAGTGAAACACGTCTCCGGAAATGAGGAGAAAGAAATACCTTGTGCATGAAAATGCGGAAGTCTTCCTGACTTGTTATAAAGGGCCAAGTTCATATGTTTACGAGAGGCTGTAACACTGTTTCAAAGTGGCAAGTGGTATTGACCTTCCGTTGTTTTCTGACGTTTATAGCTGTAAATGTCAGTGCACAATCATGCCTGTTGATTTATCAATTTATTATTGTTTTCCCTGGTTTCAAATTTTCACATATGAGCATTCTATCCCGGTAAAGTTTGCTTTGTAAGTTACTGACCTTTCGTGCTTGTTCCATTACAAATCTTCAAAAAATACATATATGGATTAATGAATAAGTAAATAAATAAATAAAATAGCTAAAAGGTTTCATGAATTTTACTGCTTAAATGAAGAGAGGTCCTGAAAAACTTTAAAAACCTATTTGTGAAATGGACAGCAAAATTAACATGAAAATGGCGCATTCTTCATTTAAATGCATCACACTAATGCTAATATGAGAATCCTGATTACAATGGTCGTAAACCTGTCTGCCTCTGGACCTACTAAAAATGTCACAAGAAACTTCCTATGGAAAATTGAACCCCACTCTTCATCTGGACATTAAAAACTAAAATTTTCAATTAAGCCTGATGACTAGCGTGACACGTATACACACTCAAGTAACTTTATGTAAATTACAGGTGATAAAATCTTACTGCTATGAGACCATCAGGAAAAGTACGATACGACTTTATACTGCTGTCACGCAATGTGCCAATAAATTCCGCCGCTAACAAAGCAAATAATGACAACGATGACAAGAATATGATAGCTTATTAAAAAACATAAATAAATAAGTACTAATAACATGCATATTCGATATCTACAGCGTGCTTACTACATACTCGTATGCATAAATTTATACCAAAAAATGTGATTAGTTTTATCCAAATAAACTTCCAAACATTTCAAAATACGCAAAACAATGCAGACTGTACAAACAACGACTCTATAGCACAGTGTTTAAGGATTCAACCTTGAGATGGCGATACCCCTTTTCTTGTAAGGCCTCCTGGCGCAGTGGTAAGCAAATGAACTCACATTCTAAGAAACCAGCGTTCGGCTCTCGAAGCGGGCAAGAAGGGAAGAATGGGCTTCTTCCCAATAATCCAGTATGCCTCCTCTGACCTAAACTACCAACTCTGAACACTCGGTAACCACAGTCTCCGACCCACCTAGGTCGTGCTCCGAGTTTATGAGCGGGGCCTTTCTGGACAGATTCTACCCTTCCCTCCCCCTCCCCCCTTTCCTAACTACAACCCAGCAGTTTCGACATTTTTTCTTCGTTTCGATATCATACAGGTTGCAGAATTCAACACAGTGTTGTCTATATAATCATACCATGACTGCTTTGCATTATACGCAACAAAATCATAAAAAAAAAACACCCAAAGCAAAATCCGGAAGAGTTCAAAAGGTGTTCGAGTGTTTCAATCCGTGATAGTTGGCGATGCCCGCCGTCCAGAAAGGCCCCGCTCATAAACTCGGAGCATGACCTAGGTGGGTCGGAGATTGTGGTTTCCGAGTGCACATACTTGTTAGTCAACCGTTATAGGTTGCGATTATGGGAAAGGAGTGAAGCAGAGAGGAAAAAAATCAGAGTTAGGCGTTCATTACTCCATCAAAACATATACCATCAAAATGGAAGGGCCTCGACCACATAATTCTTACCCCACCTCTTTCTAATATCCTATCAATGTAAATGAAAACAACAATATATTACACTATAGAGAAAACATAACAATTCACTCTCAAAGTAAGTGAACCACTGCAATAACTGATGGACGTTAGGGAAAATGAAAACATTTCAGCAACACTTGAACAAGGCTATTTCTCCTGTATTATTTAACATGGCATCAGCATTTGTGACAAAATAACTCCCCTCTCAAGAAAAACACTTCACAACTAATAAGACGGACGATTATTTCAGTAGAAGTTGCAATACTGACGAGAGGAAAATTAGGAAGAAAAACTGCATTAATACGAACACAGGAGATACGAGAAAACAACACATTTCTCTTTTAGCACAAAAAATAGTGCAAGAGAGCCCACTGAAATTCTCTTTGCAACAGCAGTAAATGAAACTCTGCCGTTGGGAAAGGCAACAGCAACACCAAAATGGTGTTAACTTGGGCAAAAGACAAGCACCGACAACCATCGCCAATAATTCCCCACGAGGAGAAAAGCATTTTCTCAGAAAATTCAGATGTACGACAACGCGAAAACAAATCACTGGAAAAACAATAAATGCTCTGCACGAGATTTAACGAGAGCGAACAAAACCTTTTCGCGAGATGAAAGACTTCCCCTCAAAAGCAGAGGAAGAAAGTGGGCTCTTTCCGGGGATCACAAATCCCTCGTATCGTCAAAGTCCGAGATAAGCTCTACTAAAAAGGTCCCTCGGGGAAATAACTGATAGCTTTGGTTATCCTTCTGGAACTAAAGATATAAACTTACACAATACACACTTATGAATATGGATGTACTATAATATTTCATGTATATGTTTTGAAATCTTCTGGGTTCGCGAGTTTTTAAACTACAAGGTTTAGAGTAAGAGAATTATAATCAAGACTATCATTATACTGACTACCCAAAAACAAAAAATAAAAAAAATATGCTTGTATATAGCCAAACAGAAAACTCAGAAGGAAATAATTTCAAGATAAGAGCGTGAGTCAGACATGCTTCAGATTATATATATATATATATATATATATATATATATATATATATATATATATATATATATATATATATATATATATATATAACATGAATGCAAAATACAGTATATTTATTTTTTAAAACTGATATTCACTGTGCGAATTACTGGAACGTGTCTGATAACTGAGCAATATTGCAAGTACTTCAGACTTCAAGAACATTCCTTATATCCAGCAGTCACTGACAGTCACCGACACATGAATTAATAAAGGATATCGAAACAAGGAAAATACTGACATGATATTCAACGCAAAACCACTTTAAGCTTTAGCGTCTCACGCACACACAACATAATTACACACACACACACACACACACACACACACACACACACATATATATATATATATATATATATATATATATATATATATATATATATATATATTTTGTTAGAGGTATTCACTTCTTCGCAGCTCTCTATGCTAACTTGTAGAGAAAGAGCACAGAGAAACAGGGAGAGTTTTAAGGATTGGCTCCCTGTTAATTCAGTTTTGCCCATTAAATTTATCAGGGTCAGTACTTTCACTCGCTAAGCCTCTTCAGAGCGCCTGCCTTAATCTGTTTCTATGACTTTCACTGGCTGAAAGACTCTTCTTCCCAAACAGAAACCTTCCTTCTTGGCACCAAAGTGCATGGCCTGCAGCAGGAATTAACGGGACTCACCCATGACAGTCAGGGTACCTGACTTGCTCAGGGCGATGAACACCAGCAAAAAACCGAGGTCATATAAGCACGACCCCACATCAACAACTGCAGAGGCAGCTAGGACACTGACCCAGTGACATGCAACTGTGTGGCCCATGTCACTGAGTTACACTCACCTCTCTTTTGTATGGCAGACCACTTTGCCATCCGAGTGCTACCTTTCAGTGCCACGTGTAGAAAGTCTCACTAGTCTGAGAGCCATTTATTCTGCAACCAAGGATCTTTGCTAAGGAGTAAGGTACTGTGCAGTGGAGAGTGTTCAGTCCTTTTATCTTATACTCTAATCTTGTTTCGTTTACCTTTTCCCCTTGCACTGCGCTTGACTATGAACACTGTCGGTAATCATTTATCAGTGTAAAGAATAATTTAACTGAACATAACTTGACGTTACTCCTTGAGCCTTCAACATTCCCTTGTAAGAATTAGACTGCATTTTGGCTTAACTAGTGATCGTGTTCCATTCTCCATACATTACAGAAAAGGGTGTGTGAACCGCTGTAGAACCATCTGTATCCACTCTGCCTCTATGTCCATCCATCAAGTATTCCTGGGTGTAATTTCATCGTGTTTATTCCATATTTGAGAGGTACTCTTAATCTTGCCACTTGTATAGTTCAAGTTGAATGTGCTCAGAGCCCAGCATGTACAGCTCCCTGTAACTTAAGTCTTCTGATTAATGTAAATACTTATAATTAACATAGACCTGGAATTTCTCTCCTGAGTCCTTCCATTACCTGAAATATAATTCTCACAGTATTCATTTATTACATGACGTGTTGGTTCCCAGTTAGATGTGGTAACTTGAAAGGTAAGAATTTGCAATACACCAACACTGGTAGCAATATATATATATATATATATATATATATATATATATATATATATATATATATATATATATATGTATGTATATATATATATATATATATATATATATACATATATATATATATATATATATATATATGTATGTATGTATGTATGTATGTATGTATGTATGTATGTATGTATGTATATACATATATATATATATATATATATATATATATATATATATATATATATATATATATGAATGTCTTTTACTGTAATACCACAGTGTAATATGAAGATAAGAAGGCCCATAAAACACTAATTGAACGTTGCAACCATATATTTCGAGCACTTCCTTCCTGAATACCATCGGAGACTTACTGCCACACCTACATATGCATTGTATATATACTCCTGTAACATTTCATCTGTCCATATTTTACCAGTGAACAGGGGCCCAGAAAGAAGTGCTCGAAATATATATAGTTGCAACGTTCAAATAGTGTTTTATGGGCCTTCTCATCTTCATATATATATATATATATATATATATATATATATATATATATATATATATATATATATATATATATATATAATTATATAAAACTGGTTCTCAATTAGGGGTGGTATCATAGAAAAAACAGGACAATATTCATCCCCTAATTCATCCGTCAACCGCAAAATCAAGGATGAACTACAGTGAAGAATACTTTATTCAACATTAGCCACTTCATACATTTACAATATATGGTTCATCAGTAGCATGCCAATCCATTCCACACACCTCTCCACCCTTGAGCGGTAGGGAACTTCAAGAAGCACAATGCCTCTTCCATCCGCTCTGCAAACACACTCTCAGCCTCCCACTCATCCTCTTCACCAGCCTATGACCCACGTATCTCTCCAAGTGACCAGACCACCTTAAAATAATCCTCCATCTTTTATCTATACTCACTTATTAATCTATCTTTGCACACCTCATTTTTGGGCACTACTCATTTTATGCATAACATGCACAATTTCTTTTCTACACCTCTACTCTTTTCCCCTTATTTGTAATCAACAACTGCACCTCAGTTCCATAAGAAAGGCTAAATAGTCCTTCATCCAGCCAAAATTTTCATTAGGCCCCCTTCTTTCCTCTCAACCTGCTACCTTCTTTGCTTGACTTATTTTGTGACGCACCTCTTCTCTCATACAACCATCATATATTAGATTTACTTTCAAATTTCAATGCGATTCAGTCTTTCCATTCTTAAACCATATATATTATTATTTATTTCTATGTTTCCCAGGCCTTCATTTACCCTCATTACCATAACCATGCTGGCATTCTAGTTCAGCATTTTCCTCTTATGAACTCTTACCAGTCCCTAAAGCTTCTCTTCAGCACCACCAACAAATAAATATTAACCATTCTACATCAACGTCACACACACACACACACACACACACACACACACACACACACACATATATATATATATATATATATATATATATATATATACATACATACTCTGTATATCTTGGTCCATTTGTTAGGATGCTTACCTCAACAGCAAAAGGCCCTAGGTTCGATTTCTGAGTGAACTAGAACAATTTACTCACATTACATTAAATCCCACTTTTTCCCTTTGTTAAGCTAGCCAGTAACTGTTATATTATAAATGAAAATAAAGGCTTATAGGGAAATAATTATATATATATATATATATATATATATATATATATATATATATATATATATATATATATATATATATATATATATATATATATATATATATATATATATGTGATTGGTATGGTTGCCTGATTAAATCAAAGTTAAGGTACTCCTGATTACTGACTAATTTACAGATTTTAGGCATACATGCCAAGCACTGGGGCAACTAAGGCCATTCAGCGCTGAAAAGGTTTGAAAGGTGTAACAGGAGGAAAACCTCGCAGTTGCACTATGAGAGGGTGGACAGTAAGATGGAAGAAAGAGAATATGAACGGAGGTACAGTAAAAGGAATGAAAGAGGTTGCAGCTAGGGGCCGAGGGAACGCTGCAAAGAACCTTGAGTAATGCCTACATTGCACCGCATGAGGTGCACTGACGGCACTACCCCCCTACAGGGGTACTCCTGATTAACAGTCAATATCAAACAAAAATATTCTCAGACGTTCAAAGGCAACTGTTAATACAACTTACTGTAGAATTTACTTAACAAAAGAACATTCTTTCTCCACTTAAAATTAACTCTAGCCTTTCCTGGCATTCCCGGCCATTTCGTTTCTCTAAAATTAGTTTATCTTGATGGAACTTAATCCATGCTATCCCAATTCCAGTTCGTTTCACTTAGGGAACACATCAAACAGTGAAGCCCTGCCCGAACCTAAACAAAATTAGGGAATACAGGACGACTAAATCCGCCATTATCAATTTGCAGTAAAACAACAGGACAAATATTTTTCAAAGATAAGGGACCACATGTAACAATAACTCCCCCCCACCTCTCTCTCTCTCTCTCTCTTTCCTTCTCCCTTCCCTAATCTAGGTGATCCTTCACAAAATCTAATAAGTGGAGTCCTCAATCTTTCTTTACTTAAATGGGACTACGCTTTCCCTACTCCTCTCTCTCTCACAAATGAGATCAAGCTGCTTTGGAAGGAAAATCAGAAGATATGAGAACTCGCTTTTCTACTATCTATCCAGTTCGACAATATTTATCAAAATATTAGAACTAAAAACAAATCTAAGATTCTGCGTTTTGAATGGCTGAACTGAACAGATATTCCTTTATTTTAAGAATTTTAGATGCTTCACTTGAATCGCTAAGCTACTTACAACCTTTATCCAAGACTGGACATGGAAGATTTGGAAAATAAATTGTTTCTGATATTGCGGAACGTCTCACCCCATTTGTCGTCATTGGATGCTTGGAGGGACTCGGTGATGGCGTCTCATTCCAGACACCTAATCAGGATGACGAATACGCATCCCTTTTACCAGCAATGCTGCAAAGTGTGTGATATTGTACATAACACAATACGTATCCAGATAGAAAGTGCATTTCAACAAACGATTACTCAGTCAATTGTTAATAAAATATCACTGTTGTTTTTATTTCACGAGCACAGACTCAGTTGAAAAAATTACTGAAAGAAAAACATTTTGATAAAGTACGACAATTTCATGGCCTGCACAATACTAATGTCCGTCCAGGTAAGCAACACATGAAATGATATGACACGAAAACAAATTGTTCAAACATGGATTGGAGCTTAACTCACGACTCAAGGGATAACGAGACTAGGAATGAAACTGTGGGAAGAAGGATTAAAAATACTCCATCAGCAAACAATAATTTGATATGTAAAAAATCTCTGCAGAAAACTACAGCGTGTTTTTCTTTACAGACGAAATTCAGATGTTAGTAGAAAGAATTTTTTTAAATGGAAGGAAAGCAAATAATTACAACGTTTTGTGTCAAATACGGATGGCTTATTATTATAAAATGATAATAGTTATAAGGGAAACCGACTTCTGTCGTTATCAATGCGGCTACTCTAGAAAACAACATCCCAAAGGATTAAAAAATAAAAATTTCTTCCAGAACTTATGATGTGGAAACCAATAAATTTATGATGTGGATATCAATACTTTCTTGGAATTAAACAGTTCATTGGTTTCTTTCCATCTACTGGCATTTACACCCTGCCTGTGTGTAACTGTCATTCAGCTTCCTTGTTTGTCCTTAAATTTTACAGGAAGTCCTTAATAATCATCACAGAAATTCACTTTAGTTCATCATCTGGGAAGCAACAGTTAGTCAAACTGTCTACAATGGCAGTCTATCTCGACTGCTGCTTCTCGACAAACATAAAGCAATTTTTTTCTTTACTAATAGTTTTCTTTAGAGACACGTCAATCGCTTGCTTTGCATTAAGCCCCAACCATTTTCATTCCGTTACTTTTATATTTGTTTTTTTCTTCAAATTTTCAGCTTGCCCATCCGGCAAGCCTATGCTGTTAAAAGACAAGGAGCAGCGAATCTAAATCTGGAATGATTGTTATCGAAACATAACCGGCATGATGCGAGATGGAGAAACACGAGAAGCAGGAAATGAACGTTTCAGTGAGGGACCACCAGAGGAGGGGGAGGAGCCTATGACACGCTCACTGATGTGCAGCTCTCCAAAGCGAATTGGATCAGACGACATGACCCGTCATGCGACGAAATGGTGAGATCTAAAGGACGGAGCCGAGAGATACATTTGGATGAGAAGGAACATTTTCAGTGCTCTGACACAAATATGAAGGGTAAAAGTTGTTGGCAACGGCATTGCGAAAGACGTTTGAAGTGTGTGTGTGTGTGTGTGTATATGTGTGTGTGTGTATATATATATATATATATATATATATATATATATATATATATATGTGTGTGTGTGTGTGTGTGTGTGTGTGTGTGTGTATATAATATATATACGAAAGCATCTGTGTTTAATGACCACCATGGCCTCTTAACTTCTCGACTTCTTAGCAATTTTTAAGACACCGATTATCACTGCAAGCCTTAATCTGTGCAGAAAATGAAAGCAGAAACTCACCCACAGATGAAGGATTCGGACCCACGCACGGGAGGTCAGCTCTGGTGTATAGACTGTATTTTTGTCAAATTCAGAAGCATTTTACTATTGATGACTAGATGCACTATCACTATCGTGTCACAGTGTTAGACTAACATTGGTCTTTGTAGTGAAGTGTGATGGTGTGTCCTTGCTTTGGCAGGTGATAGTTCTTGATTCATTCCATGCACTGAGATCGTCTTGCAGTGATAAGTGTATCCTAAAAGTTAGAAGAAATCGGTATGTGAAGAGATCACTGAGACCCTTTGGAGCGGCTGTTTAGATACCTGGAGATTGAACCAAAATGGATATCATAAGAAAACTCAAAACAAGCCCTTCCTATAAAACATCTAAAACTTATCTAGATATCACACAACAGAATGAATGTAACTACATAAATG
Organism: Macrobrachium rosenbergii; assembly: GCA_039081455.1. Classification (NCBI taxonomy): domain Eukaryota; kingdom Metazoa; phylum Arthropoda; class Malacostraca; order Decapoda; family Palaemonidae; genus Macrobrachium; species Macrobrachium rosenbergii. The sequence continues at coordinate 18,402,174 of JANJGK010000012.1, read as the reverse complement.
TAACGGAACACTTTCAAATAAATCCCAGAGTTCTAGATACCACAAGAACAATAGTCCTTGATACAAAGACACCATTCCCTTATTCTTTCTTCTTCGTGTCAATATTTTCTTCTCATCTTGTGTTTCGGGGAGACAATAGTTATTATTGTTCGTAGTACGCATATCGTCCTTTTGGATATTAGTTTCATCAATAAATCGCCAAATTCTTATCTGGATCATTCGTTGTCTGCAAATATTAATCTGTGGGCTGCCTTCGGGTGCTTAATTATTTCACGTTCTAGTCATAAAGTATTTTTTTTTCCTCACAAAGATTTCAAGTATCCATGTGAAAGGATGCAAGGCGTGCATCTTGCTTATTCCTTTTCGGCCATCCGACGTAATATTCCTCCTTTATCTTCAAAGGGCAGAAACTTGAAGAGTGCATCTAGGTGCGTTTCCATGCCATTTATGAACAAAAAGTATACAGCTAGAATCATTTCATTTTTCGGGGTAAATTCTGCATCATTAATGTAAGAACGACTCTTTCCCTTGCTCCTAAGAAGCTTATGTAAAAATACGATTTACATGATAAAAGCACCCTTTTCACCCTTTTATGTTCGCATTTGTAGCACATTATTCAAACTCACGCAGTATACTTTTGATAATAACTTCTGGAAAGGCTGCTCTGACGGGGTCAAATAGTTCAATTACGGTGCCCTTCACTTGCGTAGTTTAAACAGTGTGAGTTTAACGGCACTCATATACTTTTGTCTAATAGCGAAAAAACTCAAATGCGCTAGTAGATTAAAAAGACTACTAGATGAGAGTGCTTTTAAACAAAGGGCAAAAAGCACTTGCCAAAAAGTTTCATAACGAGTCAACAGGTATGCAAAAAAAAAAAAAAAAAAAAAATGTAGCACCACTGCAGAGCCGCCGGAAAATATTGAAATTTCATGTTAGTTGGCGTGATTTCCAAGATAATTGAAACCCATGTGCGTCATTTATTTTCGCTTTCCCATTTTCCTTTTTCATTTCAGGGCTAGGCTGTCCTCGCTTTAAAATCCCGTTTTCTGCTAAAAATTGGAAAAAACTTATTCTTTTTATGAAGAGTACAGAAGGCTGCTCATCAGCCTACATACAAACATTGGAAAAGTCGGTATTTTGTCTAAAGTATCTATAACTGGATCTTCAAACTACACTGGAAACCCTGGGCAAACTCATTTTTCATCCTACATAACTACAAAGCCAATGATAAATTGTTGAAATTGAAAAAATGTGTCGTTTTTTCTTTAATACATGGTAGCTTTAGGCACACAGCTACACCGAGATCTATACTTAAGTCATAAATGGATATTGATTAATTGATTATGAAATTTATGTCTTGAAGACCAAGAGCCGGAACCCATCAAGATTATTCAGCGCCGTAATGAAGGTGAAATATTTAAATTAATATGACTGATAATGGATAGGTGGATTATTCAGCGCCGTAATGAAGGTGAAATATATAAATTAATGATATGACTGATGATGAATAGATGAATGATGATATACTAGTAAAATTCAGCGTTAAAATATGAAGGTAAAAAATGAAGAATGATATTATATAGAACCCACAAAAAATAAGAATATATTAAACTTTTATATTCAAAATATATACTTAGTATAAGAATAAAGTGACTAAAATCTTTATTAAATATACTAAAATCATATCTCATTAAAATAACCAGATTCTTTCAGATAACTCATATGGTTATCTACTTCAACGACATCATTTAAAAATTCTAAAATAGTCTTCCCAGTTAGTAAGTACTTTGCCCTAAAGCGATTAAATTTAGGACATTGCACCAGCATGTGCTCAACGGACAGCTGCCCACCACAGTGAGCACAAACATTACCTTTGTTAAAATAACCAAAAATGGCGGCCTATTCACGAAGACCTTTCACTATATATTAAATTATAAACTTTTGGCAGCACATAATAATAATAATAATAATACAGCAGACCAACACCACCTCCTCATCTGGCAAAGCAAAACGCTTCAAGTCTTTTATTCGTTGAGGGTTCAGTCTCACAATACAAAAGGTACTGATGGGCAATGAGGTCGTACAAGGAATTAATTCTACAAAAGAGTACTAAAAGATGTGAGATTTAATGTGTTTTCAAATAATTTCGACTTGAAGCCCCACACAGCATTTACAGAGATCAACTTTGCGACTGTGATACTGTTTCAAGTTACGAAGGCTATCGAGAACAATAAACATTTCCTTCTAGAATAAAAGGTGTCCACAAGTAGACTCAATATTTTCATTAACAATATGGCATGCAAATATGGAACTATTTCTCTTTACATGTGAACAGGACGCTGCATATTTTTACTATATCAGTATTTCAATATCTATCTGCCGATTAAGAAATAAAGTGTGCGATAAAGTGTTCTGGCGCCTTTACTGTTTTCACTGAAATTCAATAAAATTCAGTAAGTTCAAAACAGCCATCTAGAAGGAATGATCTTGTATCACAGGATTTTTAAAAGAGAAAGAAGCAAATGTTTTCGTACGTGATGATGGGTAATTGAACGCGGGTTCAACAGGTTACTAATATAAATATTAACTTGATAACAGAGGCATTTAAACATGCCCATCAGGAAACACAATGGAAAACCTAACAGGGTTCATGTGACAGTCTGGTTGCAAAAACCAATGAGTTGGTGATATGTTTTCTAACTGAGTTACTACATTATGAAGAATGAAGGAGGCACCTCAGTGTTACCGAGGACCTGGCCACACCGGTACAGCATAATGGATGGTTTCCTTTGCAAGGAAACGTTTGTTTTATTCTGTTGGTTTCATGGGTCTCATTTTGACATCCCCTGAAACCGCAAAAGCCAACGCCATGCCCATGCCCTATCTAATGATAAATGAGAAGTTTTGGACATCGGTATCTGGCACTGATTCGTGGTCACCCACTCAAGAACTAATAGAAGAAGAAATTGCTTAATTAACTTTACCAACCAAGTAAAGGCGGTGCAGCGAACCTTAAGGTCTGGCATTTATTTGCGGTAACCAATACAGGTACCGTAATAACCAAACTTTCGTAGTTTAACTTCACATCACAGATCATGTGACCAGCTCTGAAGCAATCGAACGCACTACCGTACTTCATATTATATCCACGAACCTGGGAACGGATTTCCTTTAGAAAAGAGAGTAAGAGAACGCCAGCTATTCTTTATTCACCATTCTAGGCCAAAGACGATATAGTCTTAGTTCTAAGCCAAGAAGTTCTTTATCCTGCCACCATTAAGTTTCGAAAAAACTGAAATTCCTCATGGAAATTTAAGTTAATTCAACTTTTTTCCATGATTTGCTCTCCAGTCCAATCATCACTTTACTTCTTGACTCAATAGTGGAATTTTATACGGAAGGTTACTTTTGCACTTAGGGAATTTTCTGGTAAGTGTCTTTTTTATATATATATAATACTAGAATCAGCTGTGTTTCAAGACCTTCTTTACTTACTTACACACTTCTCTGGTCATTTTACAACTAAAAGGAACCACCCACCGTTCTTGTTATAACACCACCATTAACAGGAAGTTAATGAATCAACCATCGATCAATTGGTAAACAGTATATAAGAGTTAAGGCTACATTTTGTATACCTGTTACCTTTCATCCTAATATGCTGGTTTTAAAACACAACATTTTGCCATCATTGTCATTTTTGTTGCGAAAGAATTCTGATCCACCGCTTAGTGTTCAGCATGATCGTTTGAATTTTGAGAGAAGCAGAAATGTTTCACTTCTTTTCATTATTATCGCCAGGTTGTTGAAAGCATGTAATACGAGTTTTTCACTGACATGAACGTGATTCTGATACATTTCACGAAACAAACGAGAAGACAAGCAAACGTTAGCTAACACAATACCTGTAGCGTTGCTGCAAGAACTGAACAGACCGATATACCTGAAAAAGATTACAATACCCGAGCGGAGAATAAAACAGGTTGTGCAATGTTTGCCGTAAAACGATGTTTCAAATTCTGCCCCTCGCCCCACACCCCTTCTCTGTCATATCCAAACAAGACACTCAATTTCCCTGTTTAATGATATATATACAATGCTTGACAAATATTTACCTCATTGTTGTGACGCAGATGCTGAAGCTGTTCACATATTACGGATACGCATGGCATATACCTTATGCGCATAAATAAGAATACTACATGAAACACAAAAACTCAAACGGTTAAATGCGACAAGAATAGTGATGGTTATCAATGACTGCTTACTTCTTTTAACTGTTCGTATGAAGTTCAGAAAATTAATTGCACAAATAATCTACAGTTTAGTATCAGTATTTTCCTGATCCATCTTATCAAACAAACGTTACCGTTTCCTACTGTAGAACTGGTTGTATTCAACAATAGTAAAATGTATTAGCCTAACTTCAATTCAAAGTGATACCTTCTATTATTCTCTCCCAATGTTGAAGTCTAATCCTACATTTAATTTATTAATTTACTTATTATGGCCAGAGTTTTATCTGTACTTTGTGTGGTGTCCATTTATTTTCCTTTTTGAGAGGTTAAGTTAAACGCTTTATTTATCGCTGTTTCAAATGTACTGTTAATTCAAATCATTCATCTATCGTTTGCTAGCAACAGAATTATTGGTTTTCTGAAACTGAAAAATCGGCCAGCATATGATACATCGTGGGAAAATAATCTCATACGGGATACTGCAGCATATACTCTCTTTGGAAGGCTAGATCATTTTTATGAGTGGCCAATCTCTTCGAAACGATTCATAGCTTCTAGTGAAAAGCCTCTCACTTCAAGAATATAGAATATAGAGTTTAGGCCAAACGCCAAGCACTGGGACCAATGAGGTCATTCAGGGCTGAAACGGAAATTGACAGGAAAGTTTGAAAGGTGTAGCAGGAAGAAAACCTCGCAGTTGCACTATGAATCAGTTGTTAGGAAAGGGTGGAAATTATGATAGAAGAAAGAAAATATGAAAGGAGGTACAGTAAAAGGAACAAAAGGGGTTGCAGCTAGGGGCCGAAGGCACGCTGTAAAGAACCTACGGGGTTTCTTACTTCAAAAGGTTGCTTGAATTTCCAGTAACAGTAAACAATCTCTTTGCAAGGCTGCGCAGTTTCTAGTAAACAGCTCGCTCTTCGAAAAAAGCTATTTAGTTTCTGGCAAGCGAAAACATTTCGAAAGGCTACATACCATCTATTGGGTGGCTTCTCTGAAAGGCTACTTAATGTCTGGAAAGGAAACTACTTAACGCTTCTTTCTTTGAAAGGCTATTTAGTTTCTGGTAAGCGAATGTTCCCTCGAAAGGCTACGAAATTTCTAGTAAATGGCTTTTTTTTCTTTGAAAGGCCACTCAGTTTCTGGTAAGTGAATAATCTCTTAGAAAGGCTACGTTTTCAATAAATAGCTTATCTCCTCAAAGGCTGATAAACGTCTGGGAAGCAAATCTTCTCGTTACTGATTCTCTCTTCAAAACGTTACTTAGTTCATAGTAGAATACCCAATGTGTATTGGAAAATACAGATGATGATTATTATTATTATTATTATTATTATTATTATTATTATTATTATTATTATTATTATTATTATTATTACCTCTTCGAAAGGCTGCTGTTTCCGGTAAGTAAATCCTCTATTTGAAAGGCTACAGTTTCTAGAAGCAGTTTCTCTCTTTAAAAGGCTACTTAATTTCTGGTCAGCAGATAATATATTTGAAACACTACTTGATATCCGGAAATAAAATATTTTCTTCGCAAGGCTGCATATTTTTTAATTAGCGAATGCTCTCCTTGAAAGTCTGTAATAAAGTTTACAGTAACTGACTGCACTAATAAGCAAAAACGCGTCGAAAGGCTACATAATTTTAAGTGTATTCCAAATACAGATTTATAAAGTAATCAAATGGGATTGTTCTAGATCATGTACAGATTTCTACGACCCGAATCTTTATCCCACTAAAATCTAAATGCCTGTTCACTGGATTAATGCTGACAATGGGCAAAAAAGACTACTCCATCAAGGTTTGGTATGATCCAGATTCTGTCGTGGATTTTCACAAAACTTTCGGGATGCTAATCAAAATCGAGGAGACA
>JANJGK010000012.1:18383557-18386057 GCA_039081455.1 Macrobrachium rosenbergii | reverse complement strand
TCTTCTTTCTGTATGTCCCATTAACTTGTGTTACTTCTCTCTAATGAACACCATTATATTCTTTGGCAGCTTGAATTTCAAGTCATTGTCTCCTGTGGGCTTGTTCCATATGAACAGGGTTCATCTCAATAATAATAATAATAATAATAATAATAATAATAATAATAATAATAATAATAATAATAGGATGTAGGATTAACCTGGATACGTGTAACTGTGTACTTCCAAGACTCCCTAAGACAGGCATCGTGAAAAATCGGGAGAAAAACATAATATAAACACAGTTAAGGTGAGTGTCTGACAGATAATATAACGGACGACTGGCTGTGATACAGAGAAATGGACGATAAACCAAAAAAAATAATGTCAAAGAAAAACTTGAGGTAGCGGAACTGTTCACAGGTGATAGAGAGAGAGAGAGAGAGAGAGAGAGAGAGAGAGAGAGAGAGAGAGAGAGAGAGAGAGAGAGAGAGAGAGAGAATCAATAAAGGGAGGTACGAAGCGCAGGAAAGAAATGTGGTTTTAGGAAATGCCGATGATGCATTAGTTCCGTTTTTATCAGAGGAGCAATTTATGTTCATCTCTGATTATTCACACCGTATAAATACCCTTCATGACGCTCACAGGGAATTTACAAAGAAAATCGGCTAGTATGCCTTGTTAGCATAATCCACTGAAAGTCGTTCTCGGGTATTTACAGGCATGGTTGTAACAGTCTAAATTAAGAAAAACGCTAAGTAAGAAAATATTCGTTACTTTTGCATTTAGAGGAAGACGGTGGAGGGTGGGGGTGGAATAAAAGGTGAGGTGCTTATATGAGCAGAAAAATGTAAAACTAAAAACCAGCAAGAAGAGGAATGGCGATGGTTGTATTTAAGGGAAACAAGCCAAAGTTCAGGAACTACCTGATGTTCAAATACGTCTAACAAATAACTAAGTATACGCTAGCTGATGAGAAAAAAATTTATTTATAAGAATTAACGAAACTTACATAGAGGAATACAAATAATCATCACAAATGCGAAGAATGAGGAAGAAACACCACTCAGTATGGACAAGTTTCTTCATACAATGACATATTCCAAGGAGACATTGAAATTCAGAACTTTTTTTTATCATATTATACATACAATATAATATCTAGTAAGGAAATAGGGCAATCATGTGACGACATAACGTTTGTAAGGTATATCGAATGGGGTGAAATACTAATCGGTTTTAGTAAAAACTTTTCTATACCTGAATAAGGATAAGGTGTAATTGCTTGGGTTAATAGAGCACTTTTTTGGCTGGATATGTTGCTTCTACCATTATCATTTTACAAAATATAGAACCCGGTGATTAATACAGCTGGCCCTGTGTCAGCACAGAATCTTACTCATTCAAAGAGCTTACAAACTACAATTAAAGTTATCAATCCAACCCTCATTGCATATTAACCCTTTCAGATTCCAATTACTTAGAGTACTGCACCATTTTCCCAAACCTTGAGATTTTCCCTGGCTTACTCGGCTTGGCTGGGTTCCCCAAATAAGCCCAGTTAGAAACTCATTCTGTACACCAGTGGCCTTCAGGATCCCTTAAGAAACTCCTATATTCGCCTGCTACTCCATCACTATCTGGAAACCCAGGTTGAAACTGCTGACAACTCCAAGTCCCAAGAGTCTGTGAGATCCAGATGGCCACAGAGCAGGTTAGTGAATGGATACAGCGCCTCAAATGAACTGCAGAGTAAGAGCCGGGCCACGTGTCTTTTCTATTATTAGAGTAAATAAAACTGATCTAGAGAGGAACTCTTCTTTGGTTTTCGGAGAAGCTTTGGGTCACTCTCCAAAAGAGGCTCGTTTTGTAATGTTTCTCAGGGGAACCCAGAGGCCACTCTTATACAGAATTGGTGTCTTCCCTGGCTTACCAGGGAACTCAGAGGCGCAGCTCTTGACTGAATGGCCCTAATCCACAGCTTTCCACGGAAGCTAGGGGAAATCTAAAGGGTTGGGAAAGTGATGACGTTCTTTTATGTCATATGGCTCCGGACATATCTTTACGTTAATGAAATCTAATTTGTTAAAGCAGTCACGAGGCTCCTTCATGTACATAAAGTGGAAATCATTTTAATGCTGAAAATATATTATCTTTTGCTATACTAACAAAAAAAGAGAGAAAAGATTACATAAATAACTGTAAATGAAAGTCCTTGAAATATACTGTAACACTTTTTGGCCTGAATTAGTCTGCTAATTGAGAATTACCAGTGAGAATCTCTTGAATTTCAGGGATATGTAATTATTCACCATATTATTAAAGAACATCAGAAATATCAGTGAATCAAAGTTAAGTATATGTGATTATTCACCATTTTATTAAACAATATAAGAAATATAAGTTAATCTTTTGAACCAAATTCTTACAATTACCAGATGTATTGTGTACTAAGAGGAGATAAGAGAAAACAGTAAGATCAGAGAAAAGAAAAAGGTCAAAGAAAAAGTATCAATTACTA
>JANJGK010000012.1:18298557-18378557 GCA_039081455.1 Macrobrachium rosenbergii | reverse complement strand
ACGGGTATGAAATGAAATGGAATGGAACATAAAATTTAGGCTAAAGGCCAAGTGCTGGAACCGATGAGGTCATTCAGTGCTGAAAGGGAAATTGAGAGTAATAAAGTTTTAAAGGTGCAACAGGAGGAAAACCTCGCAGTTGCACAATAAAGCATTTGTTTGGCGACGGTGGAAAGTAACATAGAAGAAAGAGATTATGAACGGAGGTACAGTAAAATGAATGAAAGAGGTTGCAGCTAGGGTCCGAAGGGACGCTGCAAAGAACCTTAAGTAATGCCTACGGTGCACCACGTGGCTGGTTTGAAATGGACAAGAAAGCACGCACCTGTAGGTGTTTAAGTGAATAACAGTATATAGTTTGGTCTCTTTACTATGCTGACTACGAAAATACAATTAAAACTTCATATACGAAAAACCTCAAATAAAAAATGGGGGGAAAATTAGTGACCAATAAAGGAGAAAAGGAAGGGGTTAAATTTGGGACAAACTATATTTAGAACATACATGACACAAATGAGTAGAAAAAGGGTTAATCCAGATTCGCAGAATACCATCTATGGAAGTACTATCATTCTAAATTAATACAAAGTTTAGTAGTAAGCTAAGAAGATATAGGCTCTATGAGAAGAAGCAAATACAAATCTCCAATTTTCAATGTCTAGTAAAAACAAATTTTGCCATAAGCAGATAGAAATAAAATGCAAAACTAAAATTTCACACGAAAACACCAATCTTAAAAATGCAGCTGAAATAAATCCATAATGACAGGCAATAAATGAAACAGTAACTAAAACTTCCAGGCATATGAGAGCAAAAAATAAAAATGAAGAATAGGAAACTCTGTAAACATGACACAGCAATTTCCAGAGTGACCATAAACTTGCTTTTATGAGGAAAAGTATTGAATTTTTGCAGAAACTTTTATTCAGTTACAAACAAAAGACTTCACTTATGCAGAAGAAACCAATTTCAATTTGTCATGAAAATGCAATAAAAAATTTTACCCAATAACGCAATATCGACTTCAGATAAGAAACCGGATATTGGTAGCGCTTGTTATTTAATTAATATACAGCGATTTTCCAAAACTATTCGCTTAATACGACTAATTCGTGTGTGTGTGTGTGTCCTACGTTACACCTAATAACTGTATTATAAGCATTCATCTGAATTTCCCCATAAACTTGTCATACATATGGTAGCGACTTGTGCTTTTACTTTACTTGTTATAACAAATAAAATAGCGAATTTTCCCAAACAGAAACATTCAAAACACATTCACTTACAAAGACAATCCCTAAGAGATGGCAGCAGTCATACTTTCGTCGATGAAAACCAAAGCCAAGGAAAAAAAAAAACGCAGATAACTGCGTTCATTATGAGAGGCAAAGCGGTAACAAATCGAACTTATTCAAAGCCTACGTATTTTTCTCTCTTTATTCGAGCAAAATTAAATCAATTCTAGATATAGCAGACATGAAAAAATAGTGATTCCAAAGTTCGTTGAAAATATTTTCTCTTTCGTCGCAAGGGCAATATCAGTAGCAATATCTATCCCTGTTATTGGTCTGCGAAATGAAAATTTACAGGACACAAAACCGTCAAGAGACGGATATAAGGGAACTAATGAGTTTTATATTGGTTATCAACTTACGGAAAACTAAAACACCAACTCTCTCTCTCTCTCTCTCTCTCTCTCTCTCTCTCTCTCTCTCTCTCTCTCTCTCTCTCTCTCTCTCTCATGTACTCTTCGACCTCTTCTCAGTCATAAAAATGATTTTATTGATGAAATGAATCGGCAAAACAGTATGCTGACAGGAAACACACGCGATGACATCTTAACTAAAGAGATACTGGAAACAAATGAGAAATGAAGGAAAAGATAGAGGAAGAGAGGGACCGAGAAGACATCGAAACTACAAAGAATGTTAAAGGATGAGAGAGAGAGAGAGAGAGAGAGAGAGAGAGAGAGAGAGAGAGAGAGAGAGAGAGAGAGAGAAAATAAACATCAGAATAGAAATCCAAAACAATAAGAGTTGAGAGAAATAACACGAAGATTTTGTAGACTAACCCTTTCGTGATTCTGTTCCCTCGTGCTACAGAAAGCTTCCGGGGGCATATAGTTCCCATGTGGGTGGGCAGGGGAGTGGGCTGGAGTTGTAACCAAATCTACACGCCCACATCTTCGAAGAACGAGACCTTCGGGTGTTATAACACCCACAAGCCCTTCTCCTGAAAATAAAGGAGACATGGGTAAGACACTGGAAAATAGAAATATAATATCAATAATATGAAAAAATTATATTAATAATTGAGAAATAACTTTAGTTACCTTAAGTCACAGCATCATTCCACACATGCAAAGAGTTGATTAGTATACTCCTTCTTATGATCGGCATTATTTGCATTTTCTTTTACGAAAAAAAAAAAGCTGTTTCTTCAATTTAATTAACAACTCTACTACACAAAATAAAACGATAAACAACAACAATAACAACAACAGCAATTTTGAATGACAACTGCAAAATCCTTGTTGCTTATAACCAATATCTAGTCTCACCTATATATATATATATATATATATATACACATACATACATATATATATATATATATATATATATATATATATATATATATATATATATATATATATATATATATATATATATATATATATATATATATATGACTTTTTATCACATCACCGTGATTCATATACAATTAGTAAGCTACAAACGTCCTTTAATATCCAATTCGCTCTACCTCGGAAATAATATATTTTCAAATATGTTACCGAAGGGGAATTTTTTAGTTGATAATAAGTACGTCGTCTCGTGGGCTCGAACCAGCGAAGGACAAGAACTCAGGACTACAGTGGACGCATTTAGCCCACGCGGCCAGCAAGTGAGGTATAAGTGGATATCGTCCCCCATATACAAATCGCCCGTCGAACTCAGGTGTTTGTATTTAGAGACAATATCCACCTACCTCTGCCATGCTAACCGTGTAGTGCGTTTGTCGCACGCAGCCTTATTATGACTTTTTATCACATCACCGTGATTCATATACAATCAGTAAGCTACAAACATCCTTTAATATCCAATTCGCTCTACCTCGGAAATAATATATTTTCATATATGTTACCGAAGGGGAATTTTTTAGTTGATAATAAGTTCGTCGTCTCTTGGGCTCGAACCAGCGAAGGGCTTCCCTGAAACAGGGCTAGTTCTGCCAGTAGACTTAGTAAATAAACTCTATGGGCTTATCATACCTCATTCCAGTATACATATGCCTTACTATCCGGAAAAGAATACTGTGGGGGAAAAGGCATCAATGACACCATAAGGGGTGTAAATAAAATAAACAAAAACATCAGATATTAGTGTTTAATCCATAGTTTTCAAGGTCACTGAGATGAATAGTGACACTCCCAGCGCCCTTTAAGTCCAAGTTAAGCCCAGATAGGAGGGGGGGGGGTGAGAACGGTGTGAAAAATAGTGTAAAAAATGACAGATATTAATGTCTAAACCTTAGTTTTCGGGGAAACTGTGATGAATCATGACACTCCCGATGTCCAAGTTCAGCCCCACCCAACAAGAATGGGGGGTGAGAAGAGGTGAAATATAAAATGTCAAAAATGCTGGGCAATGTAACTGAAACAGCTATCTTGACAAGAGAGAGAGAGAGAGAGAGAGAGAGAGAGAGAGAGAGAGAGAGAGAGAGAGAGAGAGAGAGAGAGAGAGAGAGAGTGAGAGTTTATCAGTTGTCATTCAGGTTGGTCAGTTAAAATATATATATATATATATATATATATATATATATATATATATATATATATATATATATTTAACGTGTGTACAAAGAGAGAGAGAGAGAGAGAGAGAGAGAGAGAGAGAGAGAGAGAGAGAGAGAGAGAGAGAGAGAGAGTGTACCTTGTGAATGACTGAAGCTCGCTGATATGAGGATGAACTTGTCGAGTAACTCTCGGGTTTGATGGTACAGTAATACATTTTGACGGAGTACTGATCACTCACATTTTCTCCGCAAAGGTCAACAAACAACTAGGTACCTAATTTACTGATCAAGTCAACAACGGGATACTGGATATTAGGGAACTCGGACACATCGTCCCTCGTAGTACGGCACGGAATAGAACGCTGGTAATTTATTTAGTGAGTTGAAGGTGTCACCATTATGCTACAAGACCTGAGAGAGAGAGAGAGAGAGAGAGAGAGAGAGAGAGAGAGAGAGAGAGAGAGAGAGACTTGCATAGTTTCCATTTAAATTTTATATCTGCATTTCTGGACAAACATGAAATACTGTGTAATAAGGTCATGGGCAATTTGATTTCCATACACTCACGGAACTAAATCAACGCAACCAAAAACAAGTCCTTTCTTTCACCCCCAAACTTTTACTTTACTGAAGTACAATACATGGCAAGCATCGGCTTAAAGAGCCTATATTCATGACTCAACATTATACGAGAATTAAAAATAATGTAAATATCTGAGAACACACAGAAATTTCAAAGGGTCGACAAGCAGCCATAGGCGTATCTCCCTCTCTCAAAGGAAAACGCATATTTTAATCTTTTACTCTAGTACGTGTCAATAAACTTGACTGAAGAAAAAAAAAATTGAAGAAAACTGAGGTCTACAGTTATTATTTATTTGACACTGACTTATACAGGAAATTCCCAGTGTTCCAGTATCTAACAAAAATTCCCAACGAGGGCTAGTCAGCTGGCGTCACAGTATCAAAGGTTATCGACGGTGTAGATAAAACAATGTAGAATAATCGGCTTAAAATGCATCCATATCTAGGGGTTTTAGTACAAAACTGGGTCAACAGGTAAAAGTTAATCTCATAACACGTACGAAACTATGTCATACATCCTTATATATTAATTTTCACATAAATGATCCTCACTAGGAAAGGATTTCAGTGTTCACTGGGAGCCAGTGCCTGGGAAAAAAATAATTTCAACAAAAATGCAATGGAAATCCCTACACAACAGTAATCACAGAATAAATCACTAATATTTTAACAGCCTTTTAAATACCGCATTTGATATGTATGATATCCACGAACCATCATTATTGCTTTTAATTATCATCATCAATAACGTTCTTTAGAAAAGTTTCCGGTCCGAAAACTTAAATAAAACATATTTTGTCGCTACTGAGCGCCTTATCAAATTAAATTACTCCGCCTTATCAAATTAAATTACTCCACATTCACGACAGCCAGATAGCTGAATTTTTGCTTTAATTTCCTACTTCTCTAAATCCTGCGCTCTCAAACAAAACACACTGATACAAAAATACTAAGTAACCATTCGTGTATGTAAATAAATACATGTAGTACACACAATCTCAAAAGTACAAAGGCGACACTGCTTTCCATATGTGACATAAACCCAAAGAAGGAAGAACAAAGACACTGCCATGAAAGCTTTTTTTGGTCATTCAGCGCCTCTAAAACAAAGGAAAAGTGGAGTGTAACTCAGCAAATGTGATTTGCTAATGATGAAAAGCGTGCAGCAGAATGAAAACATAACGGCCCACGAACCCAGGAAACCAGCATAAACCTAATATATGGACACTAAAGACATCAGCGCCGTATAAATATGCATTATAAGTAGGAATATGGGTACAGCAGACGCACAGTAAAAATGAATAAAACGCCGCATATTATGTAAGAGGTTTATTACCCAATAACAGTTTCATAAAATAAAAATACATTATGGAGAGAGAGAGAGAGAGAGAGAGAGAGAGAGAGAGAGAGAGAGAGAGAGAGAGAGAGAGAGAGAGAGAGAGAGAGAGAGAGAGAGCACCATCTGCTAAGCCTTCAACACTATTAATTTAAGCATAACGTACAGTCCTAAACAGAACAAAGGGACTAAAAAACAAACGAAAATCACTGCATGGTTATAATTTTAAAAAGTCCGAACAATAATCAAATATTAGGGTAATTTTTCAAACCCTGTTAAAATGAGGGGACACTGCGTACAATGGAAACAATTACCAAACAAAATTAAAATCGATATACAATATTCCGCCGTCTAATGTCGTAAATATTAAGCGACGGTATATTAAAACTTCCATTAACTGCAGTACTTTCTAATTAGAGATCACAGCTAATCCATCTGGCCATTAAGGTGAAAAATGTTATTACCCAATCCAATTTAGATAAAAAAAAAAGCCAAGCCTGGGAAAATAACTGCCAATTTAGAAGGTTTCCACTCAATAGGACATAACAGGTTTCCAATCGGGATAAAAGTGCCGTTTTAATTGGGAGAAGCACGTTTTATATATACCCTAATGAAGGATGAAATACTCTAAAAATATTTTTCCCATTTTATATACAGTAATATTACTTGGTAAAACATGAATTTTTGAAATACCATGAACACATAAAAGATTTCACACTTTATGGTATTTGTGTCAGCACACTGTCAGTCAACCTACAGTGTATGTTCACTCTAGAAATAACATCAGATAATTGATACATCAATACAGATTAGCGAGAAACTGCAAATTGCACAGGTCCATGCAATTCTATTTCGACTAGCAAAAACAGGATAATTTAACTAAAATATTTAATTCAAGATGGCCTTAATATAATTACAGAATTTTTATAAAAGAAC
This sequence comes from Macrobrachium rosenbergii, assembly GCA_039081455.1. Classification (NCBI taxonomy): domain Eukaryota; kingdom Metazoa; phylum Arthropoda; class Malacostraca; order Decapoda; family Palaemonidae; genus Macrobrachium; species Macrobrachium rosenbergii. The sequence goes on along the minus strand of JANJGK010000012.1, from coordinate 18,371,902 downwards.
TGCGCGCGCGTGAGAGAGAGAGAGAGAGAGAGAGAGAGAGAGAGAGAGAGAGAGAGAGAGAGAGAGAGAGAGAACATTTAACCAGTACCACCTCAAACCTTACAAGAAAGAGCAAGACTGAATATAAGACATGTATGAGGGCTGGTTTACGCTATCCAAAGAGGCTGTGGTTTTGTGCTAAACAATCTTATGCACAATATTTCAACGAAATAAAAATAAAACTTAAGCTACGACGATTTATATTCTGTACACTTACAAAGCTGCGAAAGACCTTACAAATATTTCATGCTCTTAATACAAAACACATAAACAAAGTAACGCAAAATCCAATCATTCCTAAGAATAGGCTGAGAATATGAACACCTAAAATAAAATAAAAAATATATTTGGGGAATTTTCTGTTGGAAATATAATAAAAATGAAACTCCAGGTTACACAGACATGATGGAGAAGAATACATGCAAAAAATGTTAGAAGAAAATAAAGAGCATTCCAGAATGTGGGGGGCAGTACACAATTTTTGCGTCAAATATAAAACTCAACTCGACAGAGAAATTCAATTTAGCCACATGGTCAAAGCAAGTCTGAATGTAGTGAAAATTTTGAACTGTGAACTATAAAATCCTCATGAACAACAGTTATATTTTTTGCAAAGTGAAGAGGAGGGAAAAGCATTAAATTCTGAGAAATATGACACACAATGTGCAATGCAGTGCTAAATACATGGGAAGCAAGAATTTTCCGAAATCACTAACTCGGCCACAAGGGTCACTTCTCCCTCCCAGTGAAATTCCTCTCTCTCCTGGAATCTACACACTTGTTGCCAGTAGCGGTAAAATCTTTGGACAAATTTACATATTAACTTTTCTCAAAAGCGTGGTAACAAACTGATAAATGAACAAATAAACAAACCCAACGAAAAACATAACCATGACGAAGACAATTACCGTGGTAGCGCGTACCTATGCTAAAGTTAAGTATATCTTAGTTTAACCAGACCACTGAGCTGGCTAACAGCTCTCCTAGGGCTGGCCCGAAGGATTAGATTTATTTTACGTGGCTAAGAACCAACTGTTTACCTATTAACGGGACCTACAGCTTATTGTGGAATCCGAACCACATTATGACGAGAAATGAATTTCTATCACCAGAAATGAATTCCTCTAATTCTTCACTGGCCGCTCGGAGAGTCGAACGCTGGGCCAACAGTGTGCTGGCCGAAAGCTCTACCTACCCCTCCAATGAAGAACTGTACCTATGCTAAAACCACTAATAAAAACCAACTGGGATGGTCCTTACAATGGACAACGGAATACATTGAATGTACAGTGGCAGCAAAAAAAAAAAATCCTCTACGTTCCCTACGAGAGGATGACAATAAAGGCAGAAGAGAAAGAAATGATGAACGCCACAGCATGAACAGTCAAACGGTGGACACAATACGTCAATATACAAACAAAACCCTCTTCATACAATAAATATGGTGGGTTGATTCGGTTGATATGTAAGCACAACAGCTGGAATTGCATAATCTTTCACTTTAATAAACTAATAATAAAAAGAACAGAGATTGGCTGATGAGTCTACAGAACTTACATAAAAAGGATTAAAAGTGAAAATAAATGGGGGATATGGTGACAGTGATTTGACACAGTACCTTTGATCAGGTCATTACAAAAACCCCTCGTGTGATCAATTTTCCACTCTTCAATCGACGACCGCCACTCTTTCCCTCCATGATAAAAACTGTAGGATTCCCTTCCCGTACATTCTCACTATTAGTGCCAAAGCAATTTTTAAAAGCGTTCTGAATAGCACTTATAATATCCAATACTTACTCTGTTCAACAGATAACTTCTTCCACTCTCCCATATTCCATACTAGAAGTCATTGTTTCAATCTTCCTGGTTTCCTTTCCCTCTCAATACATCATTCTCACTAACAGTTTCTTCAGCTTTCTCCAATCCATAACACTACCGCAGCTTCTCACAAGAATCACCAAATAGCATAATTCCATCAACACACATCAGTCAACAGACATGCCTTGCAAAATACATCAAACTTGCAACTCCATCTGTTTTCCCCTGACTTCTCTCATCTCTACATCTATTGCCTTTAGAAGAAAAATCTTACGTAAAAACGAACCACAAAATATTAGAAACACTAGACTCAGGTATGTTGCACTGTGAACTGCCCATCAACCTTCTCATCTCCACTTAATCCTTCAGTATGATATCATGAATTTTATTTAACATTGTCAGTTTATATTTGTCCCCTTTTGAATTCTCGGATTGTCTCAAACATACTGACAGATAGACGGACATAGACACACACACACACACACACACACACATATATATATATATATATATATATATATATATATATATATATATATATATATATATATATATATATATATATATATATATATATATATATATATATATATATATATATATATACACACATCTTTGTCACTTATACGGACGTGACTATTTATCATTTATCAAGTAAATTCCCCCTGGGTGTAAATTATTCCCTTGGCATAGTGAATTGGATATTAAACAATCAACAATATTTTTTTCAGCTTTTGGGCAATTACCGCATTTTACAACTTCTGGTTTTTTATTTCCAATTTACTACTCGTATTTCTGTTTCTGTAGCTCCCCGTGCCAACTCCTCTAAATGTGTGTTTATTGCATATTCACTAAAACATAGGGTCAAGGCTGTTTTCCTTCTACTACCCGATGTGACTCCAAAAGGCGTTAACCTTCATGTTCCAAGTAAGTCTTCCAGTATTAGTATTAGCCCAGTGTACCCCTCCTACCAACTTGTGACGTACCACAGGCACCTAAGTACCAATTACCACATTTACTGGTTCAATCAACAGAGGTATAATGGGATTTAATGGAATCTGTGTACAGTCGAACCTAAGACCTCTAGCTTAGGAGGATACATATGTATGTATGTATGTATGCATTTGTTAAGATGGAAAAATGAAACCAGTTAATTATACGTGTCTGGATGAGAAAAGTTGAAATGAAAGGCAAAGTGTTAAAGTAAGAAGGGATTGTTAAGAGGACGAAGACGGAGAACAAAACAAAACAAACAAAATTTATTTGCATTTTATTTATGAAGTTTATGAGAAATGCGGGCATTAAAATTTTGTTTAAAAGGTTAAGGACGATGACAAAGTGTTTTGACGTGGAGCCGTCACGTGGAGAGAATGGAGAACTACCGGTTTGTGAAAGGAATGTATAATGTGGAAGTTTTGTGAGTCAAAGGAAGTAAAGGCCTAGAAACTGCTGCACAGTTGGGTTGGAAGAGTCATTAATATTCGGAAAGCGAGAGACTGTGTGAAAGTTGAGGTGAGTGTTATATTATTTTCTACGGTATTTCGATGCTCGGCTCATGAGGCATATTTTGTGGAAGTTTTCTGGAAGTTAGTTTAGACCTTGACTCCAAGGTTAAAGGCGAATTTCGAAATAGTTATATACATGTAACTTCCCATGCTTATCGCTTAATGTGTTACTGTAATGTACGTGAGTATTATATATATATATATATATATATATATATATATATATATATATATATATATATATATATATATATATAATGTGTGTGCGCGCGCGCGCGTCGTGTGAATCGTTATTATTATGGTTAGCGTAACTGTGACAACAACAATTACACAAGCCTGAAAATATTATTTTACTGCGGAGGTAAAAATCCAAAAATCTTTACAGAAAAGGTATACAACATTTCCAGACAAAATTACATTTACATACAAATTTAAAACCTCATAATGAAAATTCCACTAAAAATACAACTACGAATGTTGTAGACTTACAAATCCAACCACGAATATTGACGATTCAACATAGTTATAGCGAGTAGCCTACTCATCGAATGATGTTCAATACGGAGGAGTAGCAGTTAGTGAAAAGCCTCTTCATATGTATCCCATATCAGAGCGCATTCGTGGCGTCGCTCTCCTCGGATTAATCAGAGAAGACATTTCCGGCGATTACGCGAAATCGAGGTAACAGCGATTCATACGCCCTCTATCCTCTTCCATTTACAGACCCACCGAAGCGAATGTCCATTCGAACTCTGTTCCCATCAACCAGAGGGATAATACTGCTCACTAATGACATTCCCGATCTCCGCTTCTCACTCTGATACGCTTTCTCAATTGCTTGCTAAAGGGAACAGTTCATTAAAATAGACAAACACATGATGCGGCAGTTGATTTTATTCTAACTAAAAATTCTTCGAATTTAGAAGCCAAGAAAAATCATTCTCGTGATGTTTCAGAAATCTAATAGGGAGAAGAAAGAGGCTATAATTGATTTTTTCAAAGACTACATATATTTATAAATACATACAATACAAATACACATATATTTACACACATTTATATCTATATATATATATATATATATATATATATATATATATATATTATACATGTATATATATACACACACGCACACACACACACACACACACACACACACACACACACATATATATATATATATATATATATATATAAATATATATATATATATATTATACATGTATATATATATACACACACGCACACGCACACACACACACACACACACACACATATATATATATATATATATATATATATATATAGAGAGAGAGAGAGAGAGAGAGAGAGAGAGAGAGAGAGAGAGAGAGAGAGAGAGAGAGCAAACGACTATGTATAAACTAGAAGGCTGCTAGAGACAATGAGAAAATCTAAACTTTGTGTTTACATCCGCACGACCATAGATAGAACACAAGCATAAGCCGCCCGGCTAATGGCTGACATTCCTTGAGGACTCACTATTCAGGAAACATGTGCACGAAAAATTTCCTAAACTTTGTGCTCCTTAACAGCTTCAACAAGTTAATAATGATGATGACGCATGTGTTTCCATGTTAATTTCAATGAATGTTATCATTTACGAAATGAAAACATTTAAATGGCGGGTACCAATTGTTAGCAAAAAAAAAATCTTTTCTGTTTTCCGAATTAAGCAAAATTAAAATCATTAGGCAAAACATCTAAATCAAACATATTAAAATTTTCAATAAAAGACAATCCTACAACTATATAAACTGCAAAACCACATAATGCTCAAGTATGCTGGCAGCACGGTAAACAAAACGAATACTGATCTGCTTAGAATAAAAGATAATGATAAATTTTCCTCGATTCTCTCTCTCTCCCTGATACCTGGCACCCTTTACCTCTTGATAATCTAAAGTTCTGAACCTTCTTTAACCCAAACACTGAAACTTATCCCAAGGCTAAGTTTAAATAGCACTTTACCTGATGAAGGAAGTAATAATTTTGAAAAGCAGCTCAAAATAAGAATAGCTAAAGTGCACATCAAAAAGATAAGTTTTGGGGATGTTATCATCAAAACTTTAAGGAAAATTGATAACCAAAGGAAAGGGAACTAAAAGTTTGGTACAGATCCGAGTGGAGTACCCTGTATACAAGCTTGCTAAAAAGGAATATTAACTTACAATTGAAGAGCATTTTATCTGAGACGTTCAGTGTTGAAAATAACAACGAAATGAATGATGTCCATATAATCAGTACAGTTTCCGAGTCTGTTTCACTACTGACAGGTTTTCTTTGTGAAATGACGGTTTGTTATTGCCTTGTGAACTTACCACTGCAAAGAAGGGCACGTCATCAATAAAAAATATTTTACGAAGACACAATAGCAAAAACGGGAAAGAAGGGAGTGGGAATCGCAGCAGATATCAAAGATTAACAAAAAAACAATTACAAACTGTAACATAAAATCAGATTTTAATATTTCAAGGGCGCTGTACATGCGATAAGCCACATACATGCAATAAGCCACATGACTTCTTGTATCAGCACGCAGCAACGAAGAAAAAGATTAATATCCAGGAATAAAATAGTAAAACCCAACTAAGAACAGCGCGTTCAATATCACTTGCGACTGCTCTCTGTGATAAATCAAGGAAAGACAGGTTAAATGAGCATCAGCTTGAGAAATGATAACCAATATCATTTCGAACTACCAATTATGTATGGCTATACCAAAACCCACAGAACCACTTTTAGCCAGCTAATGAAAACACATGACCTTAATAATACAGGAAACTGCACATATTTTTACTTTTATAAATTTTATGTATTGTGGGCTTTCCTCTAAAATGCCTGCCTTTTACAGACCCACCTAAGAAATACGTATCGTGTCCCTAAAGGTCACTTTCACTGAACAGCAGATATGCTGTTGGTGATGATATTTCACAACACCATGACCCATTCTCAAAGAAAATACCCGTTCACTACTATGCTGCGGCATAAATATCCCCGCATGATGTATGGCTCTAGCTCTTATCGATGCCAGCCGTGGGTATCTACAGAGCTCTTTGTTGGTGGAGTCGGTAGAGCTGCGGACTGTCACTCGATGGATCGGAGTTCAAATCCCCGGCCGGCTGATGAAGAGTTGGAGGAATTTATTTCTGGTGACAGAAATTCATTCCTCGCTATAATGTGGTTCGGATTCCACAATAAGCTGTAGGTCCCGTTGCTAAGTAACCAATTGGTTCTTAGCCACGTAAAATAAGTCTAATCCTTCGGGCCAGCCCTAGGAGAGCTGTTAATCAGCTCAGTGGCCTGGTAAAACTAAGGTATACTTAACTTTACGTGGGTATCTACTGTGCCTAAAGATTCAAGGTGCGGGCATCAATTGTGTCTCTGACAATCCTAAAGTTCAGTTCAACGGCAGATGTTTTCAAAATGGATCAGCCTCTTCCTGTCTAAATTACATTTGGTCATTTGGTCACGCCTTCGATCATGGGTTTTCTGAGTACGCCTGCATCAGTGTCAAGAAGCGAAGAAGTGAAGGAGGCAACTTTTGTCTGACTGATTTATGAGACTGGTGTTGCGATTATCAAAAGGTCATCGACGCCGAATCATATGATGGAAATAGGAGCCATGAAGTAAACGCCGAATGAGCTTAATCCAACGCTACAACGGTTCTTCATTGGGTGGGGTTGGTGTCGTTCTCGGCTAGCGCTCTGCTGGGCCCGCGTTCGATTCTCCGACCGGCCAATGAAGAATTAGAGAAATTTACTTCTGGTGATAGAAATTCATTTCTCGTTATAGTGTGGTTCGGATTCCACAATAAGCTGTAGGTCTCGTTGCTAGGTAACCAATTGGTTCTTAGCCACGTAAAATAAATCTAATCCTTCGGGCCAGCCCTAGGAGAGCTGTTAATCAGCTCAATGGTCTGGTTAAACTAAGATATACTTAACTTTTTCCAACGCTAAAATACAGTCCCAAAGAAGCAACCCAGAAGAATCCAATATAATAAGGACTATAATAAATTTCACACAAGAGGTTCTCACTGACTTGTAATACTATCCCCTTTAGATTGCAGGAATTACAAAAATATTATCCACATGCTTTATTCAGTTGAATAGGTTTGTTGTTTCACTGCTCACATAATTAATAAAACTGAAAAATTCATTCTAAGTGTTTATTTTCATGAATTTTATGTCACAAAATATTTTAACTAGGTAGCTGGAAGCGATAGGTAATAGTTATCCTTTCACTGTGAGCTTCTTGAACATCCTGGCTATTCTGGCTTCACCAGGGAGAAATCTTTAGCAATAAATGATGTACCTGGTGGTTAATCAACTGTAGTGTGTTATAATAGGGTACTTCAAGAACGACATGGAACTAATAACCTCATTCAAGCCCCAACACCCCCCACCCTCACAAATTTATTTAAACTTGCTGAGAACCTGAAAGTGTAGTGTTTCATTGGTGAATGTGTATATATACAATATATATATATATATATATATATATATATATATATATATATATATATATATATATATATCTGTATGTATGTACATATGTGCGCGTGCGCGCGTAGCTGTACCAGATAAATGATAACTTAGAAACAGAACATGGATGAACCCTACAGCGAGATTAAAAACCAGTAAATTCTTGAAAACATTGATAATGTGGCTTCGGAGAACAACGGTATTTTTGTTTTTATCCTCTTGGAATATTAAGTTTGAGAGAATGAGGTTTAATTGTGCACTGGTTCTCCTCCTCTAGGGTGGGGCATTACTTCCGAGGGGTAATCCCCCACGCGAACTCGTATACTAATCGTAGTAATTACACGGACTGAGAAAGATTTACCTCTTGATCAGTTCCAATCTTAGGTGTGGGATTACCTCGTCGAGGTCCTACCCTCTGTGGACTCTGATCTTATTCCTAAGAGAGAGAGAGAGAGAGAGAGAGAGAGAGAGAGAGAGAGAGAGAGAGAGAGAGAGAGAGAGTTTGGGGTTACTTGTCGTTTGCCTCCCTTGAGTGGAGTTGGTCGTAACTGTTGCAGTTGTTGAAAGCAAAGATGTTAGGTCCAAGTTCGGCACTGTACAAAAGTTGCCAGATTGAACTGAGCCCCGTGTTCAGGTCGCTGACACGACTGGTGGCATTATGGTCTGTCACGTAGAATGGGTATCAAGGAATTTGTCACACTTGAGATTAAATTAATAATGTGTTTACTGATTAGTCTGTCATGGTTGAGATGCAACGACAGTGGCTGCTCCAGCGTTTAGAGAGTATGAACATATGATGATGCACATGCAATGGAATGGAATATAAAATTTAGGCCAAAAGCCAGGCACGGGGACCTATGAGACCATTCAGCGCTGAAAGGGATTTTGTGAGTAAGAAGGTTTTTAAGGTGTAACAGGAGGAAAACCTCGCAGTTGCATTATGAAACAATTGTTAGGAGCGGGTGGAAGGAAAGATGAAAGAGCGTATGAACGGAGGTACAGTAAAAGGAATGAAAGGGACGCTGCAAGGAACCTTAAGTAATGCCTACAGTGCACCGGGTTAGGTGCACTGATGGCGCTATACCCCCTACGCGGACAAGCAAATCGACCGGGTTATGGGGTTGGAGCAGAGAGCACCTAAGGGCAAAGGTTTCTGGTTTTAAGGGTAAAGTTGGTAGATTTAGCATTAGGTCCTCTTTTATTTCATAACGTTCATGGCTTCAAGGGCTTTCACACAAGAGGTTTCGTCACCTTGAGTCCAGCACAATGAGGGTAATCACGCAAATTTTCTATTTTTTTGTAAGAACACCCTTGAGTCGATATATTGGTGAACAATAATCTAATATTAGTCTGGTCACGTCGCCCACAGCGTGCGCATGATGATCATGTCTCTTTCTGAAAATGTCCTCAGTATCCGTGCCGATTTCTTACGACAGTCACTAATGATGTGTCAATGTGATGAAGCAATGGTAGGTAGTCAGAGATGATGTCTCCCTGGTCATTTAACTGCATCTTTGTTGGAATGGTATTTCCGTCCGAATCGAGATACTGAGCTGTAGCCCCATTAAAGATCACTTTGTTTCTCTCTGCACAATGTTAAACTATTGTACGTAGTTTGCTTTTAAACTGATCATTTTTCCCCAAGTCCAGCATGACTGGGACGCGTGGATCGTCAGTAAATAAAAGATATTACTGAGCTTTGCATACTGGTATCAATAACATTGATCATAATAATCGAGAGAAAAAGACCAAGAGCTGTTTATTGGGGGCACACGTAATGCACGACTTCGGTCGGTTGGGTAGTGCTCCATTAGCTGCTATCTTGAAGCAATCGATCTGAAAAGAAATTAAATAACCTGGCTTCTATTTGCTCACTACTCTCTTTTCTTCGAGTGTGCTGCACAGTGTATAGAGTTTTACTGTAATGTGTCGAAAGCCCCGGCGAAATCAAGGTAAATGATGTCAATTTCAATTCCGGATTCTTGGTTGTTGATTATCGGCTCTGATCGGTTAATTAACTGTGATCTCGTAGACCTTACTTGAATGGAGCTTGGTTGATTGGCAGGGATATCACAACCCTGCAAATGAGGTTAATGGGGGGTTCCTGCAGTTATTATCGTGATTTCAATAACAATTGCGAGGAAACGATCAGGACCAGCTGCGGATTTAATTCTCAGGTTATCGATCTCCTTTTTGACCACCTCTTCCGAGAAGCCTCAATCTTGTAGTGTCAGGGTTCATCGCTGCTCTGATCGAAGAATGCAATTGGATCATCTATCTTGTAACTCGGGTTCGGGAGTATTGCGCTGAGAGAGAGAGAGAGAGAGAGAGAGAGAGAGAGAGAGAGAGAGAGAGAGAGAGAGAGAGAGAGAGAGAGAGATTTCTAACAGTGAACCAGAGGAGAGTCGACGTATTCTGTCTGAAAACCGAACAGCCAGGAGAGTCCGAGAGCGCTCAGTAAAACGAGACCAGGACGGTGGTGGTCATCGTACGACTAGACTTTATCCTCTGCAAATCCTATCTGCAACGCCCCATGCACGGTGACATTTCGGGAAGTCTTTAATAACTTTCAACATCCTCCGGGATGCGATGGCTTTATCTCCACCAGCCACTGACAGTCGCGAGAAGACACGCAAAGGGAAGCTCCATAAATGAAGGTTCCAAGAAGAGAGTACGAAAAGAGGGAAGAGAGTACACAGGAAGGTGTTTTACACACACACACATACATACACACACACACACACAAATATATGTACACACACACCCACATACACCTTTTCCTCATGAATGGGGTAGCTCCGAAAATAATGTGCTAACTTCCGATTCCCAACCGTAGTTGGCTAACGTTCCAGTATACAGATTACTGCTTCATAAGTGTTCCACCTTGTCCGGGAATCACACCCAGATTCGTTTGCCACTAGACTACAAGGTCCATTCTATCGGTTTTTATGAGTAATGGGATGAAATTACAACTCTCACCTCACATTTGCTAGGTCCGTGGTTCGTTCCTAGATTTAAAGTCCACCATCCATTTACCCATAAATGGGAACCAATGTCTGCTGCGGCCAAGGCAAATGGTCATGGGACTAGAAAACGTATTAGGAAAGACTTGATGTGAACCATTCCAGAGAATACAAAAAGGCGTGTGTTGAAAAAAATTACATAAATACACACACACACACAAACACACACCCTGCTTTATAATTAACAAAAATCGAGCGCGAATACCCATCTCTAAAACTTCTTCAAAGCACAGCAGAGAGAGAGAGAGAGAGAGAGAGGGGGGGGGACTTAACAAATACACCTCCACAGGTAACGAATGAATTTAATTCCAACTTTTCCAGAGGTAAAGAGGCGGATATTAAGAGAAGGGATCGGAACCGAATTTCAGGTCTGGGCCCAATCTCCCCATCTCTTCCAAGGGGCAACGCGGCCTTATTACTCACTTTTTCAATACTCAAAGCAGGATATACTTTGCCCCAAGGATGTAGAAGCGTTTTTTTATCCATTATTTTCCATTTTTCGTAGTCTTTGGCCATGCCGTAAAAACAAAACATAATAATGCATCTTGTTCTACCAATAATAATAAGCTTAAATAGCACACGGAAAACGGGGATTTTATATGAGGATAATATGGAAACTATATTAATTAATGTCACCAAGTAAATCGTTTATACAACTTACATGACTATCATAACTATCTAAAGACTTCCTGAGCAATAAGGTAAAGCAAAAATCCATTATCAGATTTTGGAAATGTAAAAAAAAAAAGGATACCTTAGTTTAACCAGACCACTGATCTGATTAACAGTTCTCATAGGGCTTGCCCGGAGGATTAGACTTATTTTACGTGGCTAAGAACCAATTGGTTACCTAGCAACGGGACCTGCAGCTTATTGTGGAATCCGAACCACATTATACCGAGAAATGAATTTCTATCACCTGGGCCTAGCAGGTGGGAATGTAAAATAACCCACAGTAAGCCATGGCCTAAATATTTTCCACCACGACACAGAGTACAATTAAAATCGATATTTCCTTCATAGCTGGAACATGTCAGAGCGTATAGTTAATTATGAGTGAATTACTTTATATGAAGACAACTTATCGTTCGCAATTCAAGTACTGATTGAATGATTCTGCACCACTCCCGTCTCGACCACGGTCATGGCTGGAGCTCCCGTTCGTGCTGTGGGCGGAACAAGTACACAGGGTTGTATACTTGACTTGAAAATTCCAAATCATATTTCGAATAAAGAGGTATTGATGGTCGCTGAGGACTTGGAGATGTCGAGTAGTGGATCTGAACATCAGGATGGATTTATTGATGGCAAGAGGAAGAGAAAGTCAAAGAAGGGGGATAAGAGAGTTAGAAGTCTTGTTGACCCTCCTACAGGTGAAGAGACTGAAATTGATATGCAAGGTGATAGAGGTAAGTGTCTTTATTTCCCTGTCAATTTGGAGATGGGATACCATATGAAAGTTCAATGGGCAGTTAGATTGGCAAAGACTCGCAAGCAGTTTGAAGTTCTTTTCAAAGAAGGAAGGAACAGACCTTTCATAATAGTTAAGGATAATTATGCAGTTGATCATTTAACATCTGTTGGATTTGAAGACGTTGTGCTTGAGGCTCCTCAGAGTGATGAAAGGTTGACAAAAATCATCCTGTTTGATTACCCGATTTATTTGGATCCTGAAGATGTATTGGATACTGGCATGTTTGCTTGGATAAAACGGCGTGAAGTAAGAGTGAAAGGAAATATGGAAGCAAGACCTCAGTTGATAGGATTATTAAAAGGAAGTGATCCACCCGATCGAATTTTTGTGCATTGTCTGGGCTATAAAAAAATGGCGGTGTATAAGGAAATGCTGGTCCTGTGTTATAAGTGTAGCAGATGGGGTCATATGGCCTATAAGTGCTTACATAATAAATTTCGGTGTCGATATTGTGGAAAAGGGCATGATTCTTTGGAGTGCATAGAAAAAATAAAAAAATCTGAAAACGTTCCCAGAAAATGTTGTAATTGTGGTGCTCAGCATAATGCCAATGATTGGAGCTGTCCTAAGAGGCCAACAGAAAAATCAAATACGAGTGAGATATCCAAAAATCAACATGAAAGAGTTAATGTAAATGTTCAGGAAGGGAACGTTTGGTTGCGTCGAGAAGCGCAGAGAAAGGTTATGGTGGAGGGAGAAAAGGGTAGTTCGGGCAGTTCAACTATTATAAATAACAACGGTAATGTGGCTAGTGACGTTGTTCAAGAGTTACGTAGTGAGATTGAAAGTCTCAAGAGTATAGTACTTGATTTATCACAGTGTCAGAAATCTCCAATCAATAATTGTTAAGCAAAATGAATGTTTGTCACAGGAAGTTAGGGCTGGTGAAAATATGAGTAAAGGTAATTTGATATCAACAAATGACAGTAGTAGGAGTAAAAGCCAAGGTTCTTGTAATGGGAAAGAAAATGGGAATATTCTTAAAAATATGTTTTCTGTTTTAGACACTGTTGTTAATTACATGAATGATCCAACTGAGCGTTTAAAAAAAGATGTGCTTCTATCAGTGAAAAAAGTGAGGGAAAAATTACAGCATAATGGATATGAATAAATTGAAAATAATATCGTGGAATATTAACAGTCTTAGGAAAAGGAAAACTGATGTCCATGCCTTTATGCTTTCTAATGATGTAGATATAATGGCTTTGCAAGAAGTGGGGCATGATGTGTCTCAAATTAATCTGAATGGTTATCAGCGATTTGATTTAGTAGCGGACTTTGATACTAATACACGTGGATTGATCATTTTCATTAAGAATAGCATTCCTGCTACTCTACTAAGTTCCTATAAGCGGAATGGTACTGAATGTATAATTATGTATCACTGTATATTTCAAAGATGGTGAATTTTGTTTTGTTAATATGTACGTTCATGCCGACTCCCTGACGTTGGATGAGTTCCCTGTTAATACTTTTAGTGACTTCTGTTTGTTAGTTGGTGATTTAAATGCACGCCACCCTAATTATGGAAGTATTGGTGGAACTTGTAATAAGAATGGTCTTGAACTTAAATCTATATTAGATGCCAATGAAAATAATAAAGTACTCGGTAATAATACGCCAACACATGTAAAAGGTGGTAGATTAGATTATGCAATATTGTTTAATGAAGATAATGTTGACACAAAGGTTGCTCTTGTTCCTGAACTGTTAAGTGATCATTTTGCTGTATGTGTTGATATGAAGGTGGATAGAATGATCTATTCACAAAAAAGAAAGCGATATAGTTTGGAAAATGAAAATCAAAGAAATAATTTTTGCAAAAAAATATATGCTTTGGTATAAGGAGTATAAGAAATTAAGTATTGATGATGAGAATGTTTTTTATACAGATCTGCTCTCTATTATTGAAAAATTTTTGAGTAAGCCAGAAAGACAGCCATGTAGGGTCCAGACAAAGAAAAAACCAGATTACTGTAATGATGTAAAGGTTAAAAGTTGGAGTAAGATACTGAGGAAATGTCAAAGTAACTGGAGTAAGAATCCTAATGATCAATTGAATCGAGATACCATGATGAAGGTTGCTGAATTATCAACAGAAATTAAGGAAGAGGTGAGATCTGAATATTGGTGTAACTTTTTAGGTGAGATTGCATTATCTAAGTCTTTGAGTGCTATTTGGAATAATTTAAATACGGTTAGAGGTGTAAAACGGAAAATAGCTGCGCATTCCAATCCAAAATTAAAAGCGAATGAGCTAATGAAAAAATGGGCGTATTCATCTAGTGTTGAAAGTCTCCCTTGTAATTTACAAAGTATTATAAATAGTAGGAAAGAGAGAAGGCGGCAGTTGGTAATTAGACAAATTATGCTTAGTGATGATTCTTGTGTGTCAATAGTGGCTGATGAACTCCTATTAGCTGTGAAAAGGGGCAAGTCAAATGCTCCTGGGGCAGATGGGCTCACTTATGATATTTTGAATTGTCTTATAACTATGAAGGATAGTCCCATTTTGGACCTTATTAATTTGTCATTTAAGAATGGGAGGCTACCAGTTTTGTGGAAGACTGCCCTTATTATACCCATTTCGAAGGGTGACAATGATTATAGACCTATTTCCCTTACATCATGTTTATGTAAAATGATGGAGCGAGTGATACTAAATAGGTTAATCTATAAGATTGGAGATATGATGTCCACAAATCTTTATGGTTTTATGAAAGGTAAGTCTACTTCTGATTGTGTGTTAAAAGCATTAAGTAATGCTGAAGTAAATTGTCGTGTTTTTGTAGACTTAAAAGGGGCATTTGATAAAGCAAACAAGGATGTTATTCTAGAGGAACTTGTGTGCAAAGGTGTCAAAGGGAAGTTACTTGGTTGGATTGCAGATTATTTAAGTGGAAGAAAAGGAAGTGTGTGGTTTCAAGGAGTTTGTTCAGATGAACATAGCCTAGAGTTGGGTACTCCACAGGGAGGAGTTTTAAGCCCCATGTTGTTTAATGTGCTTATGGATAAAATAGCTCGTCATGATTTTCCTGCTGGCACACAAATTGTTATATATGCTGATGATATATTATTACAATGTAAATCTGAAAACTTAATGAGGGAAGCACTATCTGAACTACAGAGATTGTGCTTGTATATGGGACTTGTTATAAATGAAAGGAAGACTAAATATCAAAATCGGAAGATAGATAATTCAATATTTAGACTAAATGAACTCCCGATAGAAAAGGTTAGTACATACAAATATCTTGGTATGAATATTAGTTTTAACACAAATTATGAACATGTATCTTATGTTAAGAATAATTGTATGGCAAGATTAAGACCATTAAAGGTTTTGGCAAATTGTGGAAAAGGTGTTGGTATACATATACTAAGATCAATATATATATCTACTGTGCGATCAATTATAGATTATTCTGCGCCGCTGTTGGCATCATATTCTGATTGTAAGCTTAAACCTCTGGAAATTGTACAGAATGAAGCAATGCGTATAATACTGGGGTGTCCTAGAACTACGCGTATTGAGGTAATGAGGATGGAGTTGAACATAACTAGTGTTATTTACAGAGTAAGAGAGTTGTTAGGGGCAGCAGTCATAAGATTAATAAGGAGGGGTGATGTTTTTCTAAAAATTATCAATAAGGCTTGTTATGGAAGAGGTAATATTAAACTTAATGCATATTACCGTAGAATGTGTAAAGTATTGTCTGAATATGGTGTTGTCAATTATTGTAAGATTTCTCCTAAGGTAGAGAATTTATGTCCCTGGGATAACAGAGTTGTTAATGTTGATGTAGAAAAACTTGATTTTCAAAAAGCTGAATATAGCTCTATAGAGTTACGGCAGATGTTTCTTGAAAAAATTGCTGGTTATTGTAAACATAATGTCATACATGTGTATTGTGATGGTTCAGTAGATCGTGAAAATGCTGGGTGTGGCATAATAATGAGGGATTATTCTGAATCTCATGTTTGCTCTGAAGAGCGTCTTTCATGGCGTATTGGAAATATATGCTCAAGTACAACTGCTGAATTACATGCAATCCACGAGGGCCTGAAATTAGTTCTCTCAAAGAAAAAATCAGCCTATTTTTTTATTGATAGTCAGAGTGCTATATTCTCTTTAAATGCTAAGTACCCGTGCAATTATCGTCTTGTAACTGAATGCAAAAAGTTAATATTTGAATTAGAGTCTCATTGCTGTGATGTTCTGTTTGTGTGGGTACCTTCACATTGTGGTATTCACTTCAATGATGTTGCAGATGATCTTGCTAAACATGGGGCCCAAAAACTCTTAATTGATATTGATGGTGAACTAAATATGAGAAGCATAAAAGCTAGAATGAGATGGAAAAGGGAGAACTGGGAAACAGAGAACTACAGGAAAATTCTGAGAAATGGGAGTCAGAGTATGAATCATTATATCAAAGTGACTGAAAATTGCACGGTAACCTATGGTAATCTACCTGTCAGATATGATTATTTTATAATGAGATTGAGGTTAGGATATAAGTACTACTGGGAGTACAGAATAAATGGTGATGGTGTGTCCTGTAAACTATGTCACAAACAGAAGAGCCACACTTTACAACACTACATAATGGCATGTAGCGAGCTGAAAGAATTCAGAAAGGATGGTTTGCAATATGAAGAGCAAATTTGTTATATGATAAGTGATCTTATTATAAAAGATATACTACGAAAGTTTAAAAAAATGGACATAAGGTTTTGAATATTGTCTGTAAGCCCTATACTTTATCTTAGGCACATTATATTGTTGCATTATATTTTACAATTTACAAATACTATCACTTATTGTAAACATTGAGATTGTATTTTAGAAAGAATGAGTGGGTGTTACAGCATGCTGTACACTCCTTTTGATGTATTAATTTATGTCAATAAAATTTTTGAATTTGAATTTGAATGATTCTGCACATTGACCTGGCACCGTTACGCAAAATCTCATTTATCATATCTTCCAGAAAACGTTTTCAACATACGCGTCAGGATTGAAATCTGTAGCTTATCAAAATAAAATCTTCTGAACTGGTTTTTCGTTTGCTGCCATTCTTCACAAACAATTTTGGGAAAAGCAGTCCAAAGGCCTTGACCAACAAAGAAAAATAATTAACCTTACCCAAAGGATTTTGAGAGTAGAACTCTTTGGAACTCTATTCACTAATTTAGCATCGCCATTACAATGCGGCGCGCTGTGGACAGAAATGATACCGTACATTTGTTTGGAAAACCTCTTTCTACTCGGCTGAAAAAATGAATTCCATAAAACCCAATTAAATTCTGACAACGTAAACAACCAATTGACTAAAAACTTGTGAAGGACAATAGGGCTGAATGTCTTCGTTATTACATCTAACAATGTCAGGGAGACTCGGTTCATAAACAATTAAAACTTTCGCTTTGGACTAATTTTTAGAAGTTATAAAGCCACCACAATTACATTCTCTCTCTCTCAAACTTTTCCCTAGCGATCCAGAAGAAGATGTATTCAACAAAGCCCCTTTAGCGACCCAGAAAAAGTTTTACGACCTTTCACTACTAATTAGTGTGTGAAGTCGAAGTTCTAAATGACGCCTCGTCGGAAAACGTATCGACTGGAAGAGCAATCGTGCATGACGAGATGTTCGCACACGAAGAGTGATTGATGATGTTCATAACATAACTGAATGCAGAGAAGAATCGGCTCTAAATTTCAGGGGTTATTAAACTGTCCCATCACCTTTGTAGCCTAGCACAGAAGCTAACTCGAGATTTTTCAGCTTGCTGTTTACTAACAGCAGTATAATGTTTTATTCACTCAGCTACTTCCAACACTGATAACATGCGCTTCTCTGCTGTTTTGCAACAGAAATGTTCATTCACTTTGTTATTCATAAACAAAAGTAAAATATTCTTTAAATCGGTTACTTATAAACAGCAATAAAATGATGGGGAAAGATATTGAGAATTCCAGTTTCATCTGTTCTTGGCAATAGCCGAAGTATTTCACAATTTTAGATCTCAGCATAGCGAACCTTCTTCAGGAAGGGACACAATAAGATAAAAGCAAAGGACATTTAACCCACCCTCCTAAAATTACTCTTTGAAATCATCTGTCTGTCTCTCTGTATGTCTCTTTCTCATAAGATATCAAAAGGACTCCATTTTACCAACGTTCTGGTCAATATTGCCTTTCGATACACAACACAAACACGAAATGGGGAGGGAGGGAGGGATGGGAGGAGGGAGTGCTCAGAATACACAACTCATAACATCAAGAGATTATTTTCCCTGAAAGTCAAACGAATACCTTGCCCCAATACGGCAAATCCCTACAGAGTATTAAAAGTGTGTGAGAGAGAGAGAGAGAGAGAGAGAGAGAGAGAGAGAGAGAGAGACTGTGCTTGATAGCTCATTATCTTCAACATGACTGAGCTTTATGGCCTTGTGTATAGTGCACCAATTATTTGCAGGACAGAGAGAAAGCAGACGTGGACAAGTATGCCAGGCTCTCAAAATTCCTTCATAGAAAAATCCCAGTCCCATCAAAGACTGAAGCCCTAAAGGCTACCTCCTTCAAAAGAAAACACCTCTCTCCCTCTCTTTCTCTCTCTCTCTCTTGACATGACGTAAAATCCCCCCCCCCCCCCCACGTATTAATTATGAGATTCTGTGTCCTCTATTCAACTACTTGCAGGGCTTCTTTGTTGAAAGGGCTTCTCAGGGGTTGCCCTCAGGCAGTTCCTTGATGCACGGCTGAACTATTACGTGATCATACTTTAAGATGCTAGTAGTGGGGGAGCAACTAGAACGAAAAAATATAAAAAAAAAGATTATGCATGTACATGAAATATATCACTCGTGTCAAAATAAATCATACGAGTTTTATATAAACATTGTATTTATGTACACTGCATAAACCAACACACTTCATATTTTTTTCACAGTGGAGGCTTATTTCTTGGTGCGGCTGTGGTCACAGTACTTAGTATTTAGTCGCTTTATATTGTTCTTATCAAAACGTATGATTCGGCACTTTTCCTACCTAAATCACAGATGCATACGTAACCTATTATAACCTAAACTAACCTGATCCAGCCTCACTTTATGGGGCTCTGATATGTAAGACATTTATATTTTTGGTACGTATGACCGTACTTGAATCCAAATTTTGCTGATCGGAATTTGGGTACGTGCTCATACATAGTTCACATTTAATAATAGTATCCACCATCATTATCCTTGGGGATATGCATATCATAATAATAATTACTTTTACTCTCTCTCTCTCTCGTTTGAATCATCATAAAGTTAATGGCGTTTACGAGCATGCAAGCAAGCGAGTAACTAGTGTAGGCCACTGAGACTGTTGACGCCTCTTTCGAGTGGATGGGCGAGTCTACTGTACATACTGACGTCACCAGGTACTTGCACTCGAACGTATACCATTGGCTACGTATTTCTTCTTATTGTGTGTCAGCATTACCATTAACAGTGAATTTCAAGTACACGACAATAACCCCCTCCTTTTTTTTTTAGGATATTCTATTAACCAAGAATTTCAAGTACATGACAATCCCTTTTTCAGATATTTTATTAACCAAAACTTTCAAGTACACAACAATACGCTCCCTTTTTTAGTTTTCTGAAAAGAAAACTATTGTGCCTGGTTTGTCTGTCCGTCCGCACTTTTTTCTGTCCGCCCTCGGATCTTAAAAACTACTGAGGCTAGAGGGCTGCAAACTGGTATGTTGATCACCCACCTTCCAATCATCAAGCATACTAAATTGCAGCCCTCTAGCCTCAGTAGTTTTTTTTTTTATTGAAGGTTAAAGTTAGCCATAATCGTGTGCTTCTGGCAACGATATAGGATATGCCACCACCGGGCCGTGGTTAAAGTTTCATAGGCCGCGGCTCATACAGCATTATACTGAGACCACCCAAAGATAGAACTATTTTCTGTGGCCTTCGTTATATGCTGTAACGGCTGTGCAGAAAACTCGATTGCGACGAAGAAACTTCGGAGCATTTTTTACTTGCTTTTAGTATATTCTACTATGTATGTAAAAGTTTAATAACACGCATTTTATTACTATTGCCTAAAAGCTTTACTACCATCTCCATCCCCATTCTCCAGTTAAAAAAATAGCTATATATTTTTTTTCACTGGGGAAAGAAGCGAGCGCTCGTGATAAAAAAACAAGTTTGGATAGTAGTGTAAAAAAAGAAAAAATGGAAAAAAAGACTGTTTAGTCGAAACTTCTAAGAAGAAACGGAAGAGCACTGGATGCAACGGTGCGGAGGAAACAGTCTGGGAGAGACGCTAGTAGACTGAACGCATTCAATATGATTCTGGATGTTTCTACATTTTTATTGTTAATAATTATACTTTTACAATTTATACTATTTACGGTTACTCTTTTACAGTCTATACTGTTTATAATTATACTTTTACGATTTATAGCGTTAATAATTATTCTATTTATATTGTTTATAATTATACTTTTACAGTGTACACTAGCTACAATTTATATCGTTTATAATTATACTTTGACAATTTCTACTCTTTATATTTATACTTCTACAATCTATACTGTTTATATTTTCGCCTTTACAATTTATACGGTTTATCATTATACTTTTACAATTTATACCGTTTATAATTGGGGTGGCTGGTCCCAAGCCCTTTTGAACACAGTAAGTTGAAGTCTGGAAGGGCAGCCGTCTGTAAAACGTCTGCCAACGCCAATTATGAAATGAGCTGTTCAAGACAGATACAGCTGGAGGAGGCTCATTACAAACAACGACCCTGACTAGGGATTAAGCTGAGATGTAGATTATCATGGAGTCTATCTTCACGTTTAGTTTAATTCAGAGGAGTGGTTCTCTTGAACACTGTCGTGTTCCACGTTTATTATTTTTTTCTTTCTTTAATTTGAATATGATAAGAGTTGATGGAAAAAAGAAAAAATAAACTATTGTATTATGCGTGAAATATAACACAAATTAACAGTATTTACAATACAAACTAACAAATAATCATCAGGTAACAAAAGAATTTGTAGGGAATGGACGGAGTAGGTTTCGAATGGGAGGAGGAATAAATGAAATATGAAATTTAGGCCAAAGGCCAAACACTGTGACCTAAGAGGTCATTCAGCGCAGAAAGGGAAACTGACAGTAAGAAGTTTTGAAAGGTGTAACAGGAGGAAAACCTCGCAGTTGCACTGTGAAACAACCGTTGAAGAGGGTGGAAAGTAAGATGGAAGATAGAATGGGAAGAGGTTTAAATCCTATATGAGAAGTTTAAAGGTAACGGAAAAAGGCGTATAAGACATTCATGAACCTAGAACAGGTTTACAATAGAATCACTAGAGGGGATTAGAGGAGATAAGTTGCTGAAATTGATTAAAAGTCTTTAATGATAAAAGCAAAACATTTCTCAGAATATGCACATAAGAGAGTGACTGGTTTTGTGTGAAAAGGGTCTGACACAATGGTGTGTTACGACTCCATGGCTGTTTTATATTTTACGGGTGGAGTGATGGATGAGTCAAACAAAGGGCATCAGATGTGAAGTGGAAATTAGATGGATATGAAAATGATTTGTGAGTGTAGTGGTGCATGCTTGGAATTCTGGGTTCCCAAAGAGGAATATTCATGATAAAGACCGGGAAAGTTTATAAGTTATTAAACAGTTGATGGATGACATACAGAGATGAGAAGCTGAGATGCTGAAAGCGTACCTAGCATTAAGTGGTATGAATGAAGTAACAATAGAAATAAGTTTGAATTGCATAGGAAGGGTTAAAATATGGCTATTTGGGAATGAGACAGTTTGATATGAAGGAAGTGAGATACCACATAATGATGAAATAGATTAAAAATGGATAGTTTTGAAGAGCAAAGCGTTATGGGTATTTAATGGGTATGAAAATTCAAGGACGGGATCATAAAATAAGCAGGAATATTTGTGGACACAGAAGCGTAAGAAAAGGCAATAAAGAGGCACTCGGTGTGATTATGAAATCAAAGGGTTGTCTGAAATGCAGCTTACAAGAAGAGATTATCATATAGCTGCAGCTTACAAGAAAAGAGATTATCATATAGCTGTATGCTAGTGAAGGCACAATTAGTGAAAAATAGTTTTGTACGAAAAAAATTACAAATAAGTCTGAGTAAATAGTTAACGGAATATAAAATGCTCTTTTGGGAAATAAACAAACACATTCACCTTCGAGTAAGAAATGCAAATAAAGAGATAGGGGCTCGAGAGTTTACATTCCAATTTGACAGAGGACGAAAGAAGACGCGAGACTGAACAATATAAAAATGTACTGTGTTAGTGTGACATTCCGACAAGTCCACTTTCATCCACAAACAACAGCACAATCTCTCTTATTATTCTTTCGCTTTCCACTATTCTTCATCACTAATCCCGGTTCTTATTTCATGCGCTGAATTCTGTCTACTCCAGTAAAAGGCTGCGTAACTCCGACCTTTTCAAATAAAGATTTCAGATAATGTAATCGACAGCTGGGCGACTGTGTCATTCCCTCTGGCGCGGCATGTGGCAGGAGGCCTTTTTATCCAAAAGATATTGAGTGAAGAACGTTAATTTAAAGGTTAGTTTTTGACGCTTTATCTTCCCCTGCATCACAATTTTCTGCAATTTACTCCTGTGAACTCATTAGCTCTTAGAAAATATTATTGACAACTATCATACTTTCTGTTTTTTAATAATACATTGAATTTTTATGTAATTTTATTATCACTGTCATTTTTACATACGTATATACACACACATACATACACACAAATATATACATACGTAAAAGAGTTTTAGAGTGTTTGCAAGAGGAGAAAGTTGAGATTAAATGTTTGCAAGAGTACGATTATGCGGGTTATGAAGAGAATGAAGCAGTGAATGTTAATACGAATGGTAAAAGAATGGAAGAGGTTGATTCGTATAAGTATTTGGAAGCTAACAGAAGTATTGATGGAAGGACGATAAAGAGGTGAGTTACAGAAAAGGTGACGCAAGATAGGTAGTGCAGTCTGTGCAAAAAGTTGGGAAGAGACTTGATTTGTCTATGGAAGCCAAGGTCGGAATGTAAAAGTGGACTACTGAACCAACAGTCCAAAAATGAATATTCTGAGATGCACTGTTTGTGTCGTATGTGCAATAGAAGGAGAACTGATGGGTGATGGTAAAAAATTTAAAGGAAGGAATAGAGTATTCTGAGATGGTTTGGTAACATGGAGAGAATGGACGATGATTGACAGGTGAAACAAGTAAACAATTCAAGTGTTATATATGGGAAAGAGGGAGAGAAAGACCTAAAAAGGAAGACCTTAATACCCAGGAAGAGAAAGAGGTTTGTTTGTGTGTGTGTGTGTGTGTGTGTGTGTGTGTGTGTGTGTGTGTGTGTCTCTGTGTGTGTAGGGGTTGCGATATGCTGCTGATGAGCGTTCTGTTGATGTATGAAGCAGCCAATGTCGTATAAGCTTCATTGCACGAAGGGTTCTTTCATAAAATATCACTTAAAAGTAGGAATGTGGTGTTTAGGAAATGAACTATTGCTTAGTACACACACATTAGATTATATATATATATATATATATATATATATATATATATATATATATATATATATATATATATACATATATATATATATATATGTGTGTGTGTGTGTGTGTGTGTGTGTGTGTGTGTGTGTGTGTGTGTGTATAATTTTATATGAGAGAGAGAGAGAGAGAGAGAGAGAGAGAGAGAGAGAGAGAGAGAGAGAGAGAGAAATAACCTTATCTCAACTTGTATTGGAATACATAAGTCAGCTGAATTCGTGGAAAGGCATTAGACTTGCAATTCCACGTGGGAAAAGATGTCTGTCAGGCCGTTCCCGATCATCTGGAGCCATTACTGTCCTCCCCTGCTGATGTGGCTGATTTATCACCTCCACCATGTTAACCTTTATTTTTTATCTCCGGACCTTTAAATTACTCTTAACAATCGTCACAATTATCATGCTTTAAAAGGAAGTCTGACCTAGTTAGCTGCAAATTTAATTATTGCAGCGAATTTTTGCTACTTTTTTTTTTTGGTGAGCAGCTTTAATACTTTCTGATGAGGCTCAATTAAAGATGAAACTTGAACTGAAGCTTGAACTCGTCTCGTGAAAAATATAGTGTACTATTCTTATGTTCCAAGGCCTTGGGACATAGACATGTTTCTGGTAGCTACCTAATATTTAAACTGAGTTCTCGCGTGGGCAAATGACTAGTACTTACCGATTCTCTTCTTTGGCAATAGTGGTGTAATCTCGGAAAGTTTTGTTCTTCAGAAAACCTTAAATATATATCATATAATACTGTCCGAAATCTAGGTGTTGTTCTATATCTCATAGACTTTACAATGCTTTGCTCTGACACTGCTCATAAATCATTCTTCAATCTGGATGTTAGTATCACTCAGAGCTTCATCTTTAAGATACGCAAGTCTTATTATTATTATTATTATTATTATTATTATTATTATTATTATTATTATTATTATTATTATTATCATTCAAAATGTGCACTCAGCCTGCAAGAACACGGCAAAAGACTGGACTAATACAACTCTAACGATTAAAATGTCAAGATAAAAAAGAAATACAGAACAAATAGAAGGCACAGAGAGAAACAATCAAACAAAATAACAAAATCTTATATAATTTTTACATATTTTTCAGCTCTCCCGTCTTCCGCTATGTCTATTTCAAAAGGAATTCTCCTGCTGACCTTGGTGAGAGAGCCTAACGTGTTATCGAACGCTAGTCCTTTCGCAGAGCATCGGAAACTTGACTGACTGGTATGTAACAATAACTATCTACCAGCATAAGACGTCTTCTTCTAATGAAAAAAAAAAAGTTGATATGTTTTCCTGGCAGTGTTGCATCTGTGAATGATCTCAAGTTCCAATCCGAACATGCAGTCAAAGCTCTTGGATTTCACTGTCTCCTGCTTACTCCTCTCCCGACTTCCGAATGATGCCCACAGCCATACATGTCCTTTCCCTACACAGCCAAACCACCTCATACTACTGAACTTTTCTTTCCTTTTCAAACCTCTTTGCTTCAACTGACATCAACAATATACTTTTGGGCTTTCCTTCACATTCACCAGCAACTCTTTACTTCCATAAAGAAGTGATGACCACATCCCTTCACAAGTTACAACTTTTGTCCTCTAGATACCTTTTTACTATTCCAAAATTCAGCAGAAATTGAGTTTCAATTAATACAGCCAAGGAAAATTCTCTCTCTTTTACTGTTTCTTCTACCAACCAACCAGTGTCTCTGCTTCCTCTAATGAAACTGAAATTTAGCATTTCTTTTGTACCAATACTTTGGTCATCCCGTTGATATCGAATCTGATATTGTAAGCTGTATGCTAGATATACTAGAATGCAATATGTCGCTTTGTTTGGATAAAGTATTAATATATTTATCCTGGATTTATCAGTCCTTATTCTGAACTGGCTGAGGTGCCACTTTTCGTGGTTCTCCTCTTGATATGACTGCATACTAGAAGATAGAATACACAATTTAGACCGAAAGGAAAATAGAGAGTAAGAGGTTTAAAAGTCGTAACAGGAGGAAAGCCTCGCAGATGCTCTATTAAACATTCTTAGAAGAGGATGGAAAGTAAGATGGAAGAAAGAATATTAATGGAGGGCTGCATAATAGGCAACTGGCATAATCAACACGCATGCACGTCTTTCTATCTGTTAAAAGAAATTTTTTAATAATTGCCTGCTCCTTTCCAATATCCTTGTAATAGCCATCGAGCAAACTTTGTAGAAAATATAACAATATTGTGAACGTTTTTTCAATGAGCGAAGGCTTTTTCCGCTAGCGAATTTATGGTTCTCTTCCGCCTTCCGCTTCCGGATTCCTAGACGTTTCTCGGAATCAGGAAGTACACCACTCACTATTTCTCAAAGGGTTAGGCTTAACTCTTCTTCCCCTGCCTCTTTTTTTTTTTTTTCCTTTTCTTTTAGGGTGGTTCTCGATTATTATTATTATTATTATTATTATTATTATTATTATTATTATTATTATTATTAGGTAGGCATTTATTATTCATTATCATTCTTCTTCCTTTCAAGAAGGTCTTACTCATTTATTAATATTAGTCAAAGTGTGTAAATCAAATAAAAAAACGAGCTTTAAAAGCCATGATGTGAAAAGTACATATTAAGAAAAGAAACTGCTTAATAAATAAATAAATAAATAAATAACACACAAAAGAATAAAGAAATAAATACAGAAAAAGCAAGAAATGGATGAATGTCTACGTAGCCTACATGAACAGCGCAAAAAATAAAAGACAAACTATGGCAATGGTCCGTGGCGCTTTAAAATAATAATAAGATTGCCACCTTTTAACTCATAGTCATAAAGATATAAATCAAGTCGACCACTGTGTGAATAATACATAAGCTACTATAAAATTTATACACATTTACATTTGTGAAAAAATACGCCTAGAAAAATAGCCCACCAGACATTTCGTAACCTTCCCACCTAACTGCAAAGCGCCTCCTCATTTCTTATGAACGCATAAGACCCAGTTTGATGAGAATTTCCAAGAAGCAAACAAAAATCTGGTCGAGAGCCTAATGAGTTAGCTGGAAGGGTAAACCTTTGATTAAGCAGGTGATGACACTGGAAAGAACGGAGATATTTTCATGGTGATGTTTCAGATACTTCCTGAACATTGTCAAAAGAAGTGTTGAACATTGTCAAAAGAAGTGTTGAACATTGTCAAAAGAAGTGTTGAACATTGTCAAAAGAAGCACACTTGAGAGAAAATTACACATAATATACTTCACACCCACCAGGAATGTCTAACAAGACTTACGTATATATATGAAAGCCGGATCTTTCAGCGACGACAAAAACATAATCATTCCTATTTTTATGTAGATTCCCGTTGTAAAGGATGCTGTTAACGAGAAGCAGGTGACAAAAACACCTACATAAAGACACAATGCTTCTTACCCCTCCCTCACCTTGAAAGAAATTAAAGAGTATAAGCAGCCTGAATTTCATTTATGCCCACCAATGTTACTTAATAACGTTTTGCTTCCATATGGAGGCACTTCGTTTTAGTCACAGCTTTCAAAACCAGATTTCCAAAAGTTATACAATTTTCTATGTAGCAATAAATAAAACATCAATAAAGCTTATTTCTTTCGAACATTCCATTACTGTCACCAAACCAGATGACTGATTTATCATACATGTTTAAAGGAGGGTTGTGGTGCATAAGTTGATATGAACGGGAAAATCCGTACCAATAAAAATTATTTAAAATTCACTGAGTGTGGGAATTCTTATTACGGAACCAGTGAACATGATAAATGTCAATAATTTGCACTTTTAAAGAGTTAGTAAATTTGCAAAGTGTAATTTCAACCTCCCTTAAGAACATAATGTTTTTGGTCACTTAAAGTATATCATGAATTTCATTTCTGTCATGGGGATCAAATCTGGCAGAAGCAGTCTTAAAACAAAACATGTGATGTAACCAGTCAATAATAGACCTGTCCTTGGGTTATGAATGCTGCTTCCTCTGAAAAGTTTACACAATGAAAACTCCACACCTAAGTATTGCAAACGACAATGATTTAAAACAAAAATAAATCAAAGTTTACTTCTGACTGGAGCCTTCGACGACTCGGTAACACCTAGTAATAAAATTGTTCATGAAATCTTATTACTTTCTATCCAATGCACAAGAACATGAACACAAACGGCAGATGCACCACAACCAATATTAGAAGCTGGCCTTAATAGACTGACAAGCAACAAGTACACTGCTAAAGGTTGTCATCTACATTTTTGGATTAACAGTTATATAACTCCATTACCCAACTAATTTCCATATTAAGGTAACATTATTCAAAGAGCAGCATCCGGCACCACTAATGTTAAAAATGTTACTTCTCCTACACTCTAACATCAGTAGAACTGTACGCTTTTCTAATTCTTGGATGGACGTAACCCTTTTTGTCAGTCTATCTCATGTGTGGATATCCTTTTAAACATGTATTAAGGGATTTTACTGTGGATAATATACATACTATTTCCTGATCATATATTTTTTTATAGTTCAAAGGTTATTTCAAACTTCGACTTATTTGCCGAAGCAAATAAATGTTTCCCAAACCCTTTTGTAACCCCATACGCATGTGCCCATATGCGTCTATCCAAATAAAATAAAAAGGCCACACTGATGTTCAGAAAAAAAAAAATCACAAATGAAAATATGGTTTTCCAAAGGTAAATGAAATATAAACTTTTCAAAGGAGAGAAACTGGTTTAAATTTTTGCACGCGTTCTAAATACGATGAAACGTTAAGATTGAAAACATGAAACGAACGCTAAAACTGAATTTTTCTGTCACTACCCAATTTCTTTCATCCTTTGATACGACCGTGGAACAAAACACCCGATTACCTTCATTAAACCTTCAATTGTTTTCATATGACAGAGCGAGGACAATACACAAACACACAAACACACACAAATGACTGTAATCCATTCGTAACCTGCTCGTATCGTTTTCACTTTTGTCAGTGACTGGGTTAATGAGAGATAAACGTGATCACTACGTTAGTTAGTTTGTTGGTACTTTACTGACAAAGAGAAGCGTACAAATAAAACAAATTAAAATGACTGAAACAATTACAAATATTTTGGTAAAGTTCCTTAACAATTAAAAAGTTCCTTAATTATGAAAAGTTCCTTAATTATTAAAAATGACTGAAACAATTACAAATACTTTGGTGAAGTTTTTTAATTATTAAAAATTTGTCCATTATATGTAAGAACAATATTATACTTGGAGGCATCTGACAAAAATGAGAAGGCAATATAAATTTAATTTTTCCTATTGTTCACATAAACAACCAAAGTTACCTTTCATTAACTTCACCAATTCGTTTGCTCATTTCATAAATATAATAACAGTTTCACTTCATTACCATGTGTAATCACTGACCCCCATGAAGTAAAGTTGATTTCATTAGAGGTTCCTCTCACATCTTCCAGTAACGGCCACTGTAAAGTACAGGCAGCTCGTCCTGTACATCACCAAATGACCAAAGTCTCATGTTCCTTGGTATGTATGTATGTATGTATGTATGTATGTATGTATGTATGTATGTATGTATGTATGTATGTATGAAAAAAGATTAGAACTGTAAATGCGACTCCTGAAAATTGGAGGAGGAATATACCAATCTTGTATACAGGAATATGGTTAACATACTTGATATAAGGAATACAGATATAATGGAAATGAATAATGCATAGGTATGTGAAATCTGTTAGATACAAACAATCTTGAACAAGAAGGTAAACATTAAACCATAATCAATTCTGGATGTACTACTATATCCTGAACGGTATTTAGTAACTGTGTAATTTCACAAGCAATAAAGATGCTTTTGTAATAAATAATAGGTATGAACAGGTAAAAGAAATATATGAGTTTTTCAGTCGAGAAACATGCCAAGTGCCATTTTTAAAATATAATAAATTAAAAATACCTATGGCCCAGGATGGCACTTGGCATGTTTCTCGACTGAAAGACTCATATCAGAATATAAATGTACGTACTGCCCCTATCATAAAGACAAAGGAAATAAGAATACGAAGACCGAAATGTACGATATGATACAACAGCGTCCTCAAGCTATGTTAACAGATCAGCGATATTCCGCAAAATTCAAACAGGACAAACTTCCAAGAAGTATCAAGAGTATGACTGTAAAAATACATTTATAACTAAATGTGAATTTGATATAGCATGCGGCAGGAAAAAGTTTATAAAGCAAGTCAGCAACTGATTTAGAGGAGGCATAACAGCTACTAATTACAATGGCCATCAAGATGTCTGGTACTCAAAAGTATGAATGTGAGCATAGACAAAACGGGAATAGCAAGGCTGACTATTTCATCCACGCAGAAGTTCAACGTAGAATCCATTCACAAGTACGTTGTAGAATCCAAACAAAAGCAAGATGTAAAATCAATACAGAATTACGAGGTATACAGTAAGTACGATGACCAGGGTAAAAAGCAACATCCACATCACGCAGAATGTTACGGAAATAACAGGCCGCAGGAATTTTCAAACCCAGATCTTGTAGCTGTTTATTGGAACTGAAGCTTTCGGAGCAGCTTATTCAAGCTGACTGCGAGCAGCTCTCCAGCTGGTAAACTCTACTACATCGAGAGCTGGTAAACACTACTACATCGAAACAGACTCAAAAAGGGGGCGTGGTTGAAAGGGGCCGAAGCCAGTGACACGAACAAAAAAGGACTCTGGTGGTACACCAACAATTTAAACAGCTAATTAAACAGCCATTTACAAATTTCTAGTAAAATCTAGGACAATACCTCGAGGGAGA
This sequence comes from Macrobrachium rosenbergii, assembly GCA_039081455.1. Taxonomy (NCBI): domain Eukaryota; kingdom Metazoa; phylum Arthropoda; class Malacostraca; order Decapoda; family Palaemonidae; genus Macrobrachium; species Macrobrachium rosenbergii. Next base: position 18,341,061 of record JANJGK010000012.1, on the reverse strand, counting down.
GTTCTCATCTTAAAAATTTTTACCTCGATCTAATCTTAAGCAATTTAAAGACACCTGAGGTCTCTGGTCTCCAGCGTTCAACAATATGTGTTGAGGGATTACGGTGTTTTCGATCTTTGCTTAAATGATCCCCATTTTATTTGTTTCTGCTTTTGATGAAACGTTGTAGGTACCTATGGTGTTGGTGTTTATCTTCTCATAACTGTTTTAACCTTGGTTTTCTCTTCCAAGACAGGGATCAGTTTAAAATTCAACATTTTATTTAATTATGATGCAACTTATTAGGTAAGTGTATCTTGGGAACTGGTCATTAGTTTCTCCAAATATATTCAAGGTTGGCTTAATTTTGACCGTCACAGGTCAACCTTTCACTATACTCAGATTTTATAAAGTAGAAGGATGTTGTGTGGCTTGTAATTATTTCCCCCCAAAATACTTTCCCCTTGACCAATTTTTAGTTTTCTGCAAAAGAAAACTACTGAGATGGCTTTGTCTGCCCGTCCGCACTTTTCCTGTCCACCCTCAGATCTTAAAAACTACAGAGGCTAGAGGGCTGCAAATTGGTATGTTGATCATCCACCCTACAATCATCAAACATACCAAATTGCAGCCCTGTAGCCTCAGTACTTTTTATTTTATTTAAAGTTAAATTTAGCCACGATCGCCCGCCTGGCAACGCTACAGGAGAGGCCACCACCAGGCCGTGGCTGAGAGTTTCATGAGCCGCAACTCATACAGCATCATACGCTGTACAGAAAATTAGATTGTGCCGAAGAAACTTCGGCGCATTTTTTACTTGTTTTTAGTGTGACTAAACCATTTTAAGACCATTATTTTTCCAGTGATTTTACTTGAAACTTGTTAAGCAGTTGTGATCATTTTCCATTAAATTTTTATCTTGACCAAGTTTTTCAGGGTCATAACTGAATTTAAAAGCAAAACGCTTTGCATAATTTCCTTAACCTGCAAAACCACAGTTTGGTTTTTCAGAGTCCTTATTAGGACGTGTAACAAGTAAGTTCTAAGAGTGAAACGGCAGATCTTGGAGGTGAAGTATTTAATCACCTCCAAATTCCCCGCAAACTTAGGACCACTGACTCCAAACCATATTATTCTTATAGCTACTTTATCATCTTTCATCATTATTTTGAATGACAGTATCTTTTATAGCCTATGGCGTAAAAGGTTTTTTAATACTAAATGCGCTACAAAGTGTACATTATGTAATGTCGGTGGCAAATGGTAATATTTGTTCTTCAGACATAAGCCAGTTAAAATCTAGCTATTGCATTTCTTAGCTCCTTTTCCCCTTTTTTCTTAAAGACACCAAAGAAGCGGATCCCTTGGGAACTAGAAATTCTTTTCCCCAAACATGTTTAGCTTCAGCAACTTTTAAGAGCTCCGGTCAATTTCAAGGACTTATTTTTAGATTTGTTATTTACATAAGTAAACCTATGAAGTTTTCGTCCTTCCAATAACAACACGCGTTTCTACGGCTTTCTTACTAGAAGTTTCATATTCGGTTTCTTTAAATATGTGACGTGAAGAACGATATCGTCCACTCATATCTAATACAGCTACAGAACTTACTCCTTTCAATTCGGAGAACAAACACATAAGAAGATTTCAAGAAAGAATCTGATTCAAGTACTTAGATGATTATGATTCTGGAGAGAGAGAGAGAGAGAGAGAGAGAGAGAGAGAGAGAGAGAGAGAGAGAGAGAGAGAGAGAGAGAGAGAGAGAGAGAGAGAACGAAGCTAAACTATCTGGTAACATTTACCACCTTACAATAATGCGAATATCATTCGTGCTGAAAAATATCAACTGTTTCTGAAAACACAGGACAAAGGGAGAACAATTTCCAAACTCTGAACGCCAAAGAGATCCAGTTCCACCAACTGCAAGCATCATACCTACGACAAAGCTGAACCTACGAAGAAACTTCACTTTTTTTCGCAAGAAAATAGGGAAAACCGTAAAACAAATTTTCTTTGCTCTGTATACTGTAAGAGAATGAAATCTACATAAATGATAAAAAAAAAAATTAAATAATGTGAAAGAAAGGGAAACAGCATTCTTGATGATGATTCGGACTTCGTTAGTATGGCATCAAATTACCACAGATGTGACTGACAATCAGCACAATGGCCTCGATCCGTCAATGTAACTTAATCTAACCTAACTTAACCTTGTGCACAAGTGATTCTCGTAAGATTACTAAAATTTTAACCTTGTACGCAGTAGCCTAAAATATTAATCATACATACACTGGCTCAGGATATATATATATATATATATATATATATATATATATATATATATATATATATATATATATATATATATATATATATATATATATATATATATATGTACATATTGGTTTTTTGTTATTCTGAGCCAGTGTATGTATGATTAATATTTTAGGCTATATACAGCATATATATATATATATATATATATATATATATATATATATATATATATATATATATATATATATATATATATAAATAAATTATATATATATATATATATCTGCAATAGAAGAGTTCCGTGGAAATCGGAGACGAATAATAAATATTAAAACCAGGGCTTGAATGAAGATCACCTTTATTAGTTGCGACTAGTTTCGGAGGTTTACATTCCTCCGTCATCGGGCAATCTATAATGGAATATAATTATCTTACATTTCAAATCAATGAAGTTGTAAAGTAAAAAAAAATTACATACTACAAGATATAATAACCTAAACATATAACCTGAATGTGTATGTATATATATATATATATATATATATATATATATATATATATATATATATATATATATATATATATATATATATTACACTTTATTTGCACGGGAGCAATCCTACAAAATCCGACAAAAGTATACACTCACAATGTATACCAAAACATTAGGTATGCGGATACCTTACACATCAAATTACATTTGAAACTCTCATGTTTGATTTGCAAATCTACTTAACGTCGTACTCGTACACCGAATAATTACCCTGGAGGTTCTGCACAGAGAAAAAACGCACCCCGGATAGAGACACCCACCGTAACCTAAGCATTCTAATGAAATTATATAACTTTTCATCCTTAAGAAACGATTATTATCCTAAAGACTACTATTAATGACAAAAGTTGCTTATTGTCACTATGAAGGGCAACGCCGCCCAACCCAACTAGGTCCCTCTTTCTCAATCTCTCTCCCCCTTTCTCGGAAAAATGGATTAATATCGGATTATTATCTAACGGAACTCCCAAGGACTCATATTATTCCTTCGTTCCTCGTGCCACGAGTCAAAACAGCATCATTCCCCATCTCATCATGTTTATGCAGTATATTATTAACTCTCTCAAAACAGAACCTCAAGATTCCCTCGGGGCTATGTTTTCGTTTTCTTAATCTTATTCAGTCACTGATTTTTGACCTGTGTTACTTCATGACCTTACAATTTTTTCAGATTCAAACTTTACAAAAAACAACAAAAATAAAAGGAACGTATGGAGAATATTCATAAAAATGGAACTAAAAGCCAAGGAGGAAAAAAGTGTTCGCCTGAATGACATACAACAAAAAGGTATATACATATATATAGACATATATATATATATACATACAGTATATGGAATTGAGTGACACACTCGGTTGGACATTAATGAAACTGGTCAGGATTTATACCAAGTGTTACACTGTCTTTCTGTTACTTCTGCATATAAACTTGATGTCGTGTGTGCGTGTATGTGTGTGTGTGTGTGTGTGTGTATATATATATATATATATATATATATATATATATATATATATATATATATATATATATATATATTATATATATATATCTAATATATAATATATATACATATACATACATACATACATACATGGCACGAAGCTTATATGCAGAAGTACCACAAAGACAGTGCAACACTTGGTATAAATCCTGACCAGTTTCATTAATGTCCAACTTTGTCAAGAAGACGTCGCCTCGCACATCTACACAAGAAGCTCATCAATGACCTCTTCTTCCAGGCATTCTCTTGCTTCTTCGATATGAGAGTCCTTCCTTTCCAATACCACTGCTACTATCCTGGAATGTAAGTTTTCTTTTCCTTGTTCACCACAGTACTTCCGAATTATGCAATCCTTCTCACCAAACTATCGTTCACCCTCCTCTCCACATGAACAAACCACCTCAGAACATTTTGATCTATCTCTTCACCCATCCTAACCCTAATACCACTTACATATATGGCTACATTTCTCATCTTTTTACTCCTAGCTCTTCCTATAATAAATTTCAACAACTTGAACTTTGTTTTTAAATTGTTGTCAATATTCACATCTCACTTTCAATAGTATAATGCACACACACACATAGTAGATATATACGTGGTGTGAGTGAAATGTTTTCAGTTAACCTCTCACAAACATACATACATACACACGTGTATGTATGTATGTGTGTATATATTGTATGTATGCATACATACATATATACAAAATACATGCATGCATACACACATAAATCTGTGCAGGTACATGAAATCTCAAGAGTAAATATCGCGACTAATTTTCGTGTGTAAATGAACTCCCATGAAGCAGTTCTTTTCGCCAGGAATTCTCGAGCACCTCATTTATCTTCTCCAGTGATGCTGGGGCCGAGCGATGGAACTCTCATCATTTAATATCCGTCCCTCTCTATCTTCTGCGATTAATTTTCACTCTCTAATGAATGCTAATTAGAATCAATAGAGAGACCTGATGAGGAAGTTTAATCCAAATTCAGTATGAAAGGCAAAGAGTGGCGGAGTTATGACCCCTCTGCTCCGCTTTGTCAGGAGATAAATTTCCTAATACTAAACTCAAGAGATAAATTTCATAATATTAAACTCAAATAATATAAAATACAATACTGGGAATATGCATTTCCTATAGAGAGATCCAAATGGTCTTTACCTGTATTTGGTCTTTATCTTTATCTGTATGCATAAGGATGTCACTTACATCCCAATTAAAAGGCAATGATTAGTTAACAAGATTTAAAAGGTTTTAATTCCGAAAACAAATGCAAGGGCTGCATTTAATGATTCAACTCATTCTGTTGCTCTGAGTGGCTTTGACGTTTTGACAACGAAAAATTCTGCGAGGTCTCACGATACTGCATTACTCTAAATTCTCTGGTGAAAGAAGAGAGAAAATGCAATACTGAATATAAGGAGACGACATATCAAAAGACTGAAATTTACTTTCTCTTTCACATAATAACTTTCTTGGGTTACCAAACACTGCACAAATCAGCTCTGGACGACACTCCTCTCAAACACCTTTCTGCCTTTAGTGGCTCTTGAGCTCATTATTCAAGACAAAGAAACATAAGTTCCCGTTGGAAACTGAAAGCTACGCATTATCACAAAGTACGATTCTGACACTGATCAGTCTGAGGTATACGACTAAGCAAGTTCTAAAATAACAGGCGACTCAAATATCACTAATCTTTAAGAAACCTTGAGGCTGTAAACAGGGAAAAGCTTAATAATAAATCCCATGGAGTTGACGAATTACCCAATGAAGTTTTGCAAGTTTTAAATAAGGGATCGCTTTAAAAGTTTTTTGAGGTGATTAACCTCCACTCGATATCGTACTCGACTAGCACTCCGCTGGGCCCGCGTTCGACTCTCCGACCGGCCAATGAAGAATTAGAGGAATTTATTTCTGGTGATAGAAATTCATTTCTCGCTATAATGTGGTACGGATTCCACAGTAAGCTGTAGGTCCCGTTGCTAGGTGACCAGTTGGTTCTTAGCCACGTAAAATAAGTCTAATCCTTTGGGCCAGCCCTAGGAGAGCTGTTAATCAGCTCAGTGGTCTGGTTAAACTAAAGTATACTTGACTTTTTTTTTTGCCCAGAAGATGACACAGATTCTCGACGCTACATTTGTATGACTGCAAGAACATAGTCTTCGGAAACTATTAGACCTGTTACAGATGTATCTCTTATTTGATATAAGTAAAACTTGTGTTCCGAAACAAAACTACAGTCACTTGGAGATCATGTAGATTCTGTGAGAACTTCTGACTTGTTTCTTATATTGCAAAAACTTGGCTGTAAAGTGTGTAAAAATGATCTCTGGGTTACATGTAGTAAACCCAGGGATCATGCGAAAAAGGTGGAAGGAGTTTGTTGTAACAGTCAAGTGAAGAAGGAATGTTTGCTGGCACCTATCTTTTTGAATGTAAAATTTCTTACTTGTTATGCAATGAAGATGGAGTTTAATTTGTTTTTCAAGTGGAAGGGGGAGTTAAACTTCTACAGAGTTCAGGCCAAGACAAAAATAGTTGATTTTTACAACAACAGATCTACTTTTTCTTCATGATGCTACCATAATGCCACATAATGCCATAAATTGTTGCAAAGGCTGTCAAAAATTATCATGAACATTCAGAAAATGTCTCAACCACAGGTAGAAAAAAAAAATAAATAAAAATTATGCAGCAAGGAAAACACCGGAGAAGCGTCTTTTACTTGAAAGGTGAGTTGATTAAAATGCTGTTTCTTCTTTGGTTTCTTAGTTCTGAACTTGGTTGAAACTGAATTGGTAGAGCAGCAGGAGATTTTGGTTCCCTGTCGAAGACAGTTTGGTTTAACATGATCATCACAATAAAAGTAAAGGTTTTGTTTCTTGCTTGTATTACTGGGGTGAGGCATGCCCTTGCTATGAACACCAGCTCAGGAGATTTACTGACTTTCATTGAAGTTCGCTGATAAGATCCTTGGGATACAATGATACTGAAGACTGAAAAAGGCAGAGGCCCTGAAATGTCCAAATTCTAACCTATTTTTAATCCACCTAATTTAGAAAACACTGCGCAGCAAGAGGAGCAGAGTGGTGGCTGGAGCGATATCTAATCACTGTCTGTTTACATTGATATATTTAGCTGGAAAGAGACAGTTTAGAATGAATGTGGCTATAAGTGTAATCAGGACAAGAAATGAGTTTCATAAGAAAAGAGTTTGGATGACATATATGGAGATTACGGATGCAAGAAGGATGAAAGAAGGAGTATATGAGAAGCGCCAAAAAGTCAAGGACTGTGTAAGTATGCCAGCAGTAGAATCTTGCATAGAGGAAAGATAAAAGAATTCACGGTAGAATAATAGACAAAACTTACGAGTGATCACGGAGATTATTTGAAGTACAAGTGAAGGAGAGAAGAAAGGATCACTGAGAGATTTGCTGTATGATAATGAAGGAAAAAGTGAGATGGAAAAAATTCATTAATTCTGCGGTGAAATTTAGCAATACCTTGAACAAACAACTTCTATATAATTCCAATGTTGAAAATAATGGCGACCATACAGTCACAATAAATAAATGTCTTTCCAAGTCTTTCATTTTACGGCACTACGTAGAAATCGCATACAGACCAACTCCTTTTCCCATGCTGAATCCGAAACTGTTCTTAAAAATGCGAGTCATAAAAATGAGGAGACCTTCAACACCTCCATCAAATCTTATTTCTCTCAACGTTCTTAGCTCCAGCCTCCTTTCCTATCCCGGTAACGAGGGAACAAGAACCACCTGAGGCTCATACGTCCCTCCCTTCTCCTCTCTTCCCCTCACCTCCTCTCCCTCCCCAGCCTCTGAGATTTACATTTCCATGAAGGGCAATCCATTCTGAAGTTCCTTCTCTAGTAGATAATCCCGTTCGACGGCTAAAAGGATTGCCCGAGCTCTTTATCTAACTGTTCAAATGTTCGTAAAACGTTTTGTGAAATATCCTCATTTTTCATAAAAATCTGCAGCCTACATCGTACTGACATTAAAATTTTCATCATTCTAAAAGTCTCAAACGATAAAAGAAAATATGAAAAAACCTACTAAAAACTATACCAAGTCTCCCTTACTTATTTCCTTCTATATTCAATCCGCTGCCAAAAAATTTTACTCCCGCGATACCTCTCCCGAACTTTTTAAGTGTGCTTCGAAATGTTTCAGTATTTACTATGGCAACTACGTTTTACATTAATAAAAGAAAGATCTGTCTCCATTATTCAATAAAAAGAAATAAGTTTTTTAATGTAAAAACTCGGCAGTCTATTTAGGAAAATTAGAGGTGCCACACAGAAGCCATAAGCAGGCTATAAGGAAAAAATAATCCAACTTTGCGCCTTTCGGTACACGATGCTATTAAGGGTAGATCTACACGACACATTTTTTTCTGCAATAAGACTGCATAACTTACTGAGTCACCCATCTGCCCTCAGCCAGTTAAATATCATGCTAAATATCTACAGTTTTTCGATAGTAGCATGCCTGTTCTAGGTACCCCCGTTTATTTCAGTATTTTAAGGTGAAAAGTAACGTGCATTGTCAAGTCAACGATTACTGTGTCAAAGTTACCTTATTACTTTGTTTCAACATTACTGAAAAACACTTCAACCTCCCCTCTACACGTTCAATAGTTTCGACAAAATCAGAACACTGTGCAATAATATTTATTGTGTAGTTATCCCCTATAAGTAACCAACTGTTTCTTGCTGTTTCAGTGCAGCCAGTTTCATTATGTAGATCAACCAATATGAGTGAAGCTTGTCTATTCTTTCCATTTAATGTCGATGGCTGCTCGAATCACTCTCAGTTACTCAAAGGTACGTTATTTTTAGGCTTCTTAGGCGGCATATTAAATCATTACAGAAGCAGGAAGGAAAAAGTTCATTGTTTATCATCGCAAGAAACTAATCTATTATTAACGTGATTATGACAATTAAAACCTACCCTAAACACACTGAAGAATGATTGAAAATTCAAAGCATAAATTTATCAAAAAGTAGGAACGTAACAGACATGAATAAAAGAGAAAAAGAATGGACGCCAATGTAGGAGGAGACTCGAGAGAACTTTAATAAAAAAAAACTTGGGTCTTCTCCTTCACAAAGGATAATTACCGTTCCTGGTAAAACGTGATGCACATCGTAAAGTGAAGAAACTTAACGACTATATAAACTAGCGCCTCTAAAAATAGGCACAAGATAATCTTTGCTGTCAAATTTTTACAATCCCGTAATGCATTAACTGAGTCTTCCGTACAAAACCGTGGAAGGCACTAAGGCAAAACAAAAGGATTAAAGCAATTTACGTAGTATTACATCAAACGCCAACAATCTTAAAAGACTTCTTGCACATCAAGTAAAGTACACAACACGTAATTCAAGGGTCACTTTTCTGTTTCTGGTTCCTCAAATGTTTTTATATGGCACCTATACATAAAAGAACGCCATTAAAAATAGGGGAATTACACAGGAATATGCCAGAGTCCCACATTTAAGCTAACATCATCAGAAGTTGGGCAAAGTTTAATAATCCATTCCGTAACTTTTGCACCAAGAACTACACTAACCTCTTTCAGTGGTTTACCACACTATGAAAATGATTCTCCATCCCACCCCATTACAAACCAAAACTCTTGAAACGAGATATTTTCTTCACATACTGTACATATAATGACAAACAATAAAGGCCAAGTGTAGTCTTCCGATACAACAAAATCAACTTCCTAAACTCACTTCATCTTGCTATTAAAATCTCGGGGGCTGTTTATACCCACAGCTTTACTGTCCTGTCTCGAGAGTATGAGCTTCGTGATCAACAAGACACTGACAAAGCAGATCAAATTCAAGCTTAACTTCTGAGGGGAAAATAGCCTAAGGACGTTTCGCAGGAATGACGAAAAGATGATTACGTTTGGAAGGCACGGAGGAGGGGAACAATCCAATTACTTGCGCTGCAGGTCCTCCATTAGGACTTTCTCTAACGCAAGCCCACCATTAGGGCTTCCTCAAAGTCCAATGAAAGTGTTTTGAAATAAACAGCAACTCTTGTCTGTATATAAAATATAAGTCTTTTTTCTAATTCACTACAGCTGTTGCAATTAACACTTTTATTATTATTATTATTATTATTATTATTATTATTATTATTATTATTATTAATTAACCTAACCGTACGCGAAAAATGACGGTAACATAAGATCGGGTCAAAAGCGCAGATTAAGACGCCAGGGACATTACGAAACCGCCCGAAGCCCGGACAAGGTACAGAATCTTCATTCTGCATAATGTACTGTACTTATAAAGGGGGAAGTGGTGGTGATTGTGAGGGGGGAGGGGATGTGGGGTGGGTGGGGAGAGGGAGAGGGAGAGAGAGAGAGAGAGAGAGAGAGAGAGAGAGAGAGAGAGAGAGAGAGAGAGAGAGAGAATAAGGGTTGGGTGACCAGGTCTGAACGTGGAATCTACTTCCCGTAGGCTATTAGTTCTCTCTCTCTCTCTCTCTCTCTCTCTCTCTCTCTCTCTCTCTCTCTCTCTCTCTCTCTCTCTCTCTCTCTCTCTCTCTATATATATATATATATATATATATATATATATATATATATATATGTGTGTGTGTGTGTGTGTGTGTGTGTGTGTGTGTGGAATCTACTGGTCGATTTTTGCCAGATACATGTGTAATTGTTATGTCACAAAGCCCTCATAATTTCTCAAATTCTTCGCGTTTTTTTTTTTTTTTTTATACACTCGTCACTACAAAGCCTTAGGTCCAAGTGCAAGAAATTTGAAGCAATTATGATCTCCGGTAGGTCGGCAACGTGACCTCCTTGTGATTATGGGACGCGGATTCGTTTCCCGCTACCGGACATCATAATTACTTCAAAATTCTAGCACTTGGATCTAAGGTTTTGTAGTGACAAGCGTATCCAAAAAAGCCCGAAGAATTCGAGAAGTTAAGGGGGCATTGTGGCTATTACAACAGCATACATACATACATACATACATACATACATACATACATACATACGTACATATATATATATATATATATATATATATATATATATATATATACATATATATATATATATATATATATATATATATATATATATATATATATATATATATATATATATATATATATATATATATATAACAGGACCTCATTCAAACCGGATGGTGTCTAGTGGAGATATTTATTCAGAGAAAGTTACAAGCTTCCCGGACAAACAGTCCTCATTATCGAGTATCCGTACAATGACCAGACGCGTAGTCCAACTGTATTTATATCTGTGCTGGGTACTTTAATCCTATAATTGCCTTCCTCCTCCTGTGTGACCAAGCAAACCGGCCCCCCGGTGACCTTGGTCTTACTCCACCCGCATCTTCATCCAGGTGTCCGTGTCCTCTTGCGTTTTTCTTTTGTTTCCTTCCTCCTGTGGAGTGTACGATTTTTCTTGATATGATGTCTTCAAAGCCGTTTCCGGTGTTCCCTGCCATTGTGTTGTCAGCGCATGTTATGAAGGCGTTCTCAACAACCACTTTGGCCATTTTGTTGGTGTTCCTGTACAGAAAACTCATATTCTCCCAGTCTATTTTGTGGTCATTTTTCCCAACAATTTTTGGCAACTGCCCACGTCTGATTATAATGTTCATGTTCTGCATGTGTTGTTTGCTTCGCTCTTTACAGGATTTGCCAGTTTCGTGTAGACTCGTTGCCACTTTCGGTAGGTCAGGGTGGGTAAAAAAAAAAGGGGGGGGGGACTCTGATTTAGTCAAGAACAGTTCCAAGAGACCCCTAAGTAGGGATGAGGCGATAGTGTTAGGATATAGTCTTAATTTCTGCGTGGGGAACGATAGTCACGATTTCATTGAAATGTATAGAAGCTTCAGGGAACTACAAAAGAACAAAAATGGGGATGAAGCAGCTTTTTGTAGGGGGGCCATGTGGGCGGGGGTTAGGTTGAACAGATTCGTGTTTCCGGATAGGTTACGTAAGGCCCTTTATAGATTAGGAAAATACAAGGACATAAAGGTTTGTAAGGCAAACAAAGGGGGGGGGGGGCGGTAGTAGTAATGGATGCCATAGATTACGAGAACAAGTTAGAACAACTGCTAAACGATGAAAACACACACGAGGCTTGCAACAAAAAACCGGACATTTGGGAGGTACAAATGCAATTTTAACAAAAAAGCACGGGAAGCGTTGACAAAAATCCACGACAAAACTAAACGAGAAAAATTAGAACAGAGTAAAATCAGGGGAAAGTCCAGAGATCCCATATAATCATGGTAGTCCCAAGATCCATAAGGAAGGTTGCTCGCTAAGACCGATTGTGGTATCGACGAGATCACCACAGAGGAGGCTGGGGAAATTTCTTTCCAACATAATGGGAAAATGGGTGGGTTTAGTATCTGAAGGGCATTTAAAACATAACATGAACCTCATAGATGAATTATTTAAAATCAACGTAAAAGATTGTAAATTTGCGAGTTTGGATGTAACTTCCCTGTTCACCAACGTACCAGTCAAGACGACGATGGAAGTCGACGATGAAAGTAATAAGTAATAAAAAAGAATATGGAGGAAGGGGTTATACATGCGACTCAGATCATGACGTTTTGATAAAATTGTTGTCAGCGGCCCTTAGCGTTAATGTGTTCAAGTGGGGCGAAAACCATTATATACAAAGAAATGGCGTGGCCATGGATTCGAGTCTTTCGCCAATCCTGGCTTATATCTTTATGGAATGGTTTGAAACGGAAGAGGTAAGCAAAGTAAATAAAGGGAACTTAAATATCGTAAAATGGGTAAGATACGTGGATGACATCATGATTACTTATAAGGGAGAAACGGAAGATCTACACAAGTTCCTAAAAGACATAAATAAACTAAATGAACACATCAAGTTCACAATAGAAGAAGAGGAGGGAGATACTCCTTTCTTGGATGTCCTGGTAAAGAGGAAAGGGGAAAATTTAAAATTCAAGGTATACAGGAAGAAGACACACCAATTCATACGTACATACATATGTTCTCCAGTCATAGGAATGAAATAAAAATGAGAGTGATGACAGAGTTGGCCATAAGGACTTATGGGATTTGCAGTCCAGAATTCTTAGATGAAGAGTTGGAATACCTGAGGGAGAGTTTTAGGAGATTAGGATACCCTAAGTACTAGTGGGAGCGGGCACACATCAAGGCAAGAAAAAACTATTTTGGGGAGAGGGAAAGGATTGAAAAGGAACATTTGGTAGGGAAGAAAATAATTATAGTCCCGGACAACAACACTATTACACCCATCAACAAGAAGCTAGATATTTGAAATTGATAGGCAGCTACAAAAACACCATTAGGAATGAAATAGAAACAAAAAGTCAGTAGAAGGGGGAGAGATAAGAGCGGGGTTATATATGGCAGCGTGTCCAGACTGTGAAGATGGGTACTATGGCGAAATTGGCAAATCCTGTAAAGAGCGAAGCAAACAACACATGCAGAACATAAGACATTATAATCAGATGTCGGCAGTTGCCAAAAATTGTTGGGAAAATGACCACAAAATAGACTGGGAAAATATGTGTTTTCTGTAGGAACACCAACAAAACGGCCAGACTGATTGTAGAGAACGCCTTCATAGCATGCGCTCACAACACATTGGCAGGGAACACCGGAAACGGCTTTGAAGACAGTATATACAGAAAAATCGTACACTCCACAGTAGCAAGGAAACAAAAGAAAAACGCAAGAGTACGCACGGGACACAAACACCTGGGTGAAGATGCCGCCAGAGAAAGACCAAGGTCACGAGGGTGGAGGGGTCACACAGGAGGAAGAAAGCAATTATAGGATTAAAGTACCCAGCACACACACAGATATAAATACAGCTGGACTACGAGTCTGGTCATTGTACGGATACTTGACAATGAGGACTATTTGTCCTAGAAAGCTTGAAACTTTTTCTGAATAAATATCTCCACTAGATACCACCCAGTTTGAATGAAGTCCTGTTAGTAATTGTACTAATGTACAGAACTATTTGTGTATGTGATAAAGTTAATACACATAAAGATATATATACACATACATATATTACATGGATATATGCTGTGTTTTATAAACTGTGTTGTTGTTGTTATTATTATTATTATTATTATTAACAAATATGAATAAGCAACGAGCCTACAGGGCTCTAAATAACAATATTCATTTGTTAAGCTCCAGTTATCTACACATTTGCCCGTTTAACATACATATAAACAGACATTCCTAATAAGATTAAAAATAAATGTTTCCAATTATGGAAGGTACAAGGTAATAATCTCCAATGCAAGTGCGAAAAAATTCTCTACATGAATCAATGTAAAACATTTTTCCGGCATCGATGACCATAAGTGCTGCGACGCCAGTCTAAAAAATTGCACTCGCTAGGCTCGAGTTCGAGTCTCCGGCCGGCTAATGAAGAATTAGAGGAATTTATTTCTGGTGATAGAAATTCATTTCTCGCTATAATGTGGTCGGATTCCACAATAAGCTGTAGGTCCCGTTGCTAAGTAACCAATTGGTTCTTAGCCACGTAAAATAAGTCTAATCCTTCGGGCCAGCCCTACGAGAGCTGTTAATCAGCTCAGTGGTCTGGTAAAACTAAGGTATACTTAACTTTTTATAAAAAATTAGTTAACCGAATCAATTTAAAACTTCTACAACATTAAATAACACGACCAAACAAAGTTATACATGAACCTATTTATCGTGAGATATCAGCTGCGACCCACACCTCTCTTATTTTGCCTAATAATTAACAGAACACGTGTAATTAAAGGTGGTACAGTCTTTTCAACACGAAGTAATAACTATCCTATTGTATCTTACGACACATAGGGGGTAGCTTTGTCTCTGTCAATTTTAAGACTAGGGTCTAGAATACTATGTTTTTTTTTTTTTTTGTCTGTTATCAATATTTGCTTTAACCTTTACTGAAAAATCCATATAGTTACTTTATACATGTTCAAACGAATTCAGTTTTCGAAGAGATTAGAAAATTTCTAATTTCTCTGATGCAATTCGTGGATTCTTTTCACGACAGTAATGAATCGAGCAAATATTGTTTCATAGTGATCTGGAATAGAACGGAAAATGAACGAAATACGCACCTGTAGGTTATACACAAAATAAAACACAACAACAGACAAAAGTTTTCAGAACGATGTAATGTGATCTCTCTCTCTCTCTCTCTCTCTCTCTCTCTCTCTCTCTCTCTCTCTCTCTCTCTCTCTCTCTCAGAGTCATTTCCGTAATCAGTCATAAAAACTTTAGCGGAAAACGATGAAGTTTTGCGAAAATAATTGAGCCTTTTAAAGTTGCCTCGAATTGGTGAAAGGAAGACTGTTATTAACAATAAAAAAAATCTAAAGAGACCACAGAAAAACATTTCCGTATTCTTTAGAAGGTCACCCAGAGGATCTAGTTTTAATGGGAAGAGAAACTTGGAGCAAGGAAAAAATCAAAGAAGTATGACAGCCAAGTAGAAAGAGATCAAAAGGAACGGATGAAAGGGGAAAAAAGCAGAAATCAATGCGGCTGGGGGACAAAAGGTGCTGCAAAGAGCCTTTGGTGCAGTTAGGCTGTGCCTCTCTAAAGTTTGTGACAGGAATAGCGAATATTTACGTACTAGATATGACTGCAATAATGCTTCAAAAATAAACTGCATAAAAAATATATATGTTCATCTTTATAATCATAGCAAAAGTGACGGTGAAAATTGCTTTAATTCGCGATGACAGAGAGACAGACAGACAGAGACACGATCAGACAAGAACGAAGAAGGAAACGCTTTCGCTGGGATGCTGGAAGATCTCGGCCATCTTTCAATCCCCCTAAAGGAGGATTGGCGTGATAAGAATGTTTGCCCTACTATAAAGGCATCGGGAGAGATGCCGCGATTGAAGGGATTTCTATCGCAAAGACTGATTTCCTGGATCTTCGGTCTTGGACTTTTCAGTCGAGGGATTTTTTTTTTAAGCAAGATTTGGAGCGATATAGTGAAAAGCCCTTCAAATCTAACAAAGCTTTCTAAGGGGGAGGAGGAGGAGGAGGAGGAGGAGGAGGAGGAGGAGGAGGAGGAGGAGGAGGAGGAGGAGGAGGAGGAAGAGGAGGAGGCAGAATCGAGAAGAAGGATGGAGAAGGGGGAGCAGATATGGAGGGCATAACCTTAGAGGTGTAAAAAAGAAATATACCGTTTGGCGAAGGCTGTTTCATAAGATTTTATTGCGATTATTTTAGCAAGGAAAACTCAAGAAAGTTGTTTTTTACGGATTGCTCGTAAGAGCAAGAGCCCATACTAGCATAAGGCCAGCTTAATGTAACAACCTTGCCTACCAAAGTCATAATCATTAACTAATTTCTCTTTCAACTGTTTAAATAATCATCTTTACAGTTTACTTATTTTTCAAGATCGTCATATAAATTAGTCTTACAAAAAGTATTCTACCTTTCTATTAAAAATCTTGTAGGTTTGAATGGGGCTATAAAAGGTACTTTAAACTGCCATGAATGGATACCTTGGGTTTCTGTGCCTTGTTTACACATGTATTTATCCATTTGCTTAGTTTATGTACACTGTTATTTATTTGTTACTTTCCTTTCTTCATTTTATAGGTATGAGAGTTAGTGAACTTTTATGGTTTTCTACTCATAATCGTTTCTTATTAAACCGACTTCCTTATGAAAGAATGCCCATACGCGAGAAAAAAGGCTAAAAAATGTAGCGCAAGACGGTAGGAGTAAAAGAGACAATAAATACCATATAAAAACTACAAAGTAAGTTTAAAGGAAAAAGAAAACAGTGCAGTATCCCTGAAACTTATAATATTAACATTCATTTCATTTTCCAGAAGACTGTCTAGCAGATCTATGAAACTGGGAGATGTTACATTGGCACGTTAGCCGAAAATGAAGGCTGACGCTTGAAGTCAAAGGGGAAAAAAAGATTACAGGGTGAAAAGGGAATTTGCCCTTTTGGAATAAAGATGAATCTAGAAATCTTCCGAGGGTAATTTAAACCGTAATGACCACTCTGCAGAAATAACACCAGCATTTTTTAATTCAAAGATCAACACCTGAGACGCAGCTAACATTTTTTAAACCGATCTGGTAGCTTACAGGAGGCTAACTCAATGAAATGATTGCCTAAAAAGTTAAGTATATCTTAGTTTAAGCAGACCACTGAGCTGATTAACAGTTCTCCTAGGGCTGGCCCGAAGGATTAGATTTATTTTACGTGGCTGAGAACCAACTGGTTACCTAGCAACGGCACCTACAGCTTATTGTGGAATCCGAACCACATTACAGCGAGAAATGAATTTCTATCACCAGATATAAATTCCTCTTATTCTTCACTGGCCGGTCGGAGATTCGAACTAGCGGCCAGCAGAGTGCTAGCTGAGAACGGAACCCGCTCGCCCAGCAAGGAACTAATAGGTTACCTCATATCTTGAGACTGGTAAATGAAGCTATTTTGTCGGCAGTAGAGCATTAGTCGATTCTCATAAGATCACATCTGTTCGTCTAAGAAAACGGCGAAATCCAGTACTCGGTATATGAGTACTCTTCCTAACACTCCTGCCACATATATTCAGTTTCCTTTCCAATCAAAGATCTTTAAATCTATCAGAGGATTTCTGATAGCTTGCCAAAACCATAGTTGCGAAATTCGACCATGCAAGGACTCTTGTAAAACAGGACTAAAAGTAAGTTCTTGGGGGCATTTGCCCTTTTAGTACACCTACAGTACTGTATATCTCTTACGGTAATGAGTGTGAAAACCCGGTTTCCTGACTGATACCTACGATACACTGGATCATAGCCAACTTAAATTTGCATGGGCTTTAATAGCCCAAATAACTTCAGTGACTGGAATGAGTTGCTTTCAAGATGAAAAGAAAATGCTCTTGTAGTTTTAAAGTAATGATTACACGCAGGCTTCCTGGAATATAATGTTATCATAAATGCAAAAGGTCTTACACTGCGTTAAGCCGCCAACCTAATTATTTTTTATCTAACATCATACAAAATGAAGTGACTTTAATATCCACAGCGCTTCATCACTTCCTACTATCTTCATTAACTGTAATATTCTACCTACATTAAACTTCACGTGAAGATCTATTGTGTTGGCAATTTGATGTCAATACGCTCTCTCTCTCTCTCTCTCTCTCTCTCTCTCTCTCTCTCTCTCTCTCTCTCTCTCTCTCCAACAGGGGAGCGCGTAGAATATTAAACTGAACAATGGTTTTTTGTTGGAAGAACCCCGTCCCACTTTGGGGACAGGCAAAAGAATAGCTATTCAGTGTCTTCTTCCTCAAAGTCATATTCTGAGTCACAAGAGAAAGAAAGAGAGCAATATACCCTTTGCTGATTAGTTCTGCGTTCCACCCCATTCACCTCCTGGATGTCCTGGCCTACTTCACCACAAGACGCTTTGAATAGGACGCAAAAAGACTGAGCAGGACAAAAAGGCAAGGAAGAGGCGCAGAAAAAGGAGGAGGAAGAAGAATTCATGGAAACTACAAAAGAAATTAGATGACAAGATACGACTGAATGGGTAAGACAGAAACCAACGGATATCGAAGTGAATTGTACTAGTAATTTGAGCTGATCAGCGCCCTTTATGTTGTAAATAAGTTCCTACGGTAAATTGTGTAAACTTCACTCATGAATTAGTTAATAAGCATACAAAAGAACTTTTCAGAATGAAAAGGTGACATGGAAATTATGGGCGCCACGAATTAGAGAGCTAAGTGAGAGTAAATACTTTCCAAAATACCAATGCAAAAAACTGTAATAAAATTCACTGGAAATTGTAAATTATGTATAAATTATCAATTTTCCTCTGAAAATTGTCTACGTTAGAATTTTACACCTTCCATCAAGGCATCTCTGGAAGCATACTGGTTGCTTGGTTACTAACCATCTACTGAGAATGCAAACTTGCTGGAGGTAAGCACGTGGCCAATTTGCGGTCATTTGCAAAATGACGAAGAAAGAACGAACCCAAATATTTCAAAATGGCAAGAAAATCAAAAGGGAAAAACTAAACCAAAACATCTAAAACGTAAGGTAATGAATATTAGCCACTGGGCACTTTTAAAAAATGAAGGAACGAAAGGTCCTTCCATGAAGCAGAGAAGAAGGGACGATATTTATGAAGTTCTAAATAATCAAACAATGGTTTTTAATCAAATTAATGGACGACTATGCAGACTATAAACATTTTTTATAACCTTCGAAGCAAATTAGTAAATTTACATAAAACGGCGTAGTTTCTTGGATAATGATGCGCTTGGTCTTATGAGATACAAACCATACCGAATGCTGACTAGTTCCTGTTGAAAATCAGTCCGTGTTTCCCCACTAGGGGTACACTTCCTAGAGCTGCAACCCTGCAAAACTTTCGCCACATCAAAGATCTCTCTCAGTAACGAGTTGAAAACATGACTAAACAGCGCTTCATAATACTCTCACCTACCTCTTTCAGAATTACCTTACCTTAAAATGACGACGACGATGAAGCTCTTCGTTGGATGAGTCGGTAGAGCTGCGGACTGAACTCGTTGGGCCGGAGTTCGATTCCCCGGCCGGCTGATGAAGAGTTAGAGGAATTTATTTCTGGTGATAGAAATTCATTTCTCGCTATAATGTGGTTCGGATTCCACAATAAGCTGTAGGTCCCGTTGCTAAGCAACCAATTGGTTCTTAGCCACGTTAAATAAGTCTAATCCTTCGGGCCAGCCCTAGGAAACTGTTAATCAGCTCAGTGGTCTGGTAAAACTAAGGTATACTTAAAATGACGACGACAAAACTCACCAATAATATATATCCATGTGTTCTAACATGCTCGTGCTCTAGCACACAACTCACACACACGTGTGCGTGTGTTGGTGTTTTTTTTCATATACTCGTATGACTTGAAACTACATCTTCCTGCGATCCCACTTGCCAAGAATCTGTTCATGAAAAACGAATTGAGAATTGCGAAAGACTTTCTCTCACGCCGAAATCAACACCCTTCACTTCTAAAGTGCACCACTTGGTTTCGTAATGCTGAGCTGACATGAACGTATGGCTGACTCGAATGGGTTGATGAATAGCATTTTGGGACACAACGCCCATTCGCTAGAACAGCTAGAGCCTTCTGCGCCATAATGAGAGTCATGGAACGAGAGTGAGACAAAATAACGGTGTGAAATGATGTTTGCTTATAATAAAACACGTTAAATGAAAAAAAAAATTGTCACGACAGATGACAATATTTATAGATTAACACGACCGAAGCTGAAAGATTCCTAAACTTTATTAACAACTGTGATCATCCCCAAGCAAGGGATGACAACATCATCACATAATCTCCTGGAAATATTAGCCTGTGATTTACCTTGGATCATCTAAGACTAAAAGTGCGTGAAAATATTCCAATGGTTTTGGGACAGTGTAGTTGATGGAAAGAAAATCATTAGAAAAAACAGGTGGTCTTCATGAACCAGAGTGAGAATGGCAAAACATGAACCTGGGAGGGGACACTGTTGGTTTGGTTTTGGAAATGAGGGGGAGAGAGAATGTCTTAATCACTATACTCGTACACAGAAAACTGACTAACATGTAGAGTGAAGGGGAAGTTACTAAGTCTGGAGAGCCTAAAGTGAACTTCAAATAATACCGTAGAGGATATATGAGAGACAATACGTTCATGGATAATATAAAAAGAAAAGTGACTGAACAGAAATATGATAAATGTTTAGAAAAAAACGAGAAGGGAAATAAGTTTTCAAATGAAAAAAATTAGTTTAGAATCCTACTAAAATGAAAAGCGTGACGGGAAAGTGAGTCTACTGAGGAGAGACAATCGATGAATAATGGACCAGGATTAAGAATACAAACGACGCGAGAGCTGATGAGTTATTTGAAAGGTTTAAGAGTGGGGTCCTTGGAGTGAGGGAGAGCGTAGGTTTATGTAAATGAACAAAAAAAAAAAAAAATGATAGTGAAGAGTTAAATGAAAGGTTATGGGAGGAATATGGAATATTATTGGTGGGCTGTAGTTATAGATCAGAAGGTAGGACGATGTAAAGCAACACGGAAAGAAGGATAGAGACATTCATAAGAAAATGAGACGAAGGCGAGAACCGATAAGATATGGGGAAAATTTAAGAGCTTTAAAGAGAAAAAAACATTGTTCAGTAATACAGAGTAAGGTTAATGCCTCTACGAATCACATGAAATATATGTATGGAAACATGTATCGTCGCAGCATGCATAGCCTACTTATCCATGCACAGATAAGTCGAAATAACCGTTATATAATCTCCCTTTTAAAAATGCTTCTGCTGCATGTCTAGTGGTTTCCAAGTATTAAAACTCACCAGCAACGTCAGTCCTCATGCCCTTAAAGCAACAAAGACTCTAGGGCAATGATGAATGGCACTTCCCATATCAAGAGCGCACTTTCCGTCCACTGGTCCTCGAAGTTTATGCCTAAGTGGGGATTTCTTGTTGGCTCTTGAGGGGACTGCTGAGGTCAACCTTTCTCATGCCAGAGAAGTGTGGATGCTGGATGTGAGTGGAACAAAAAGATGGAAGCTATTGAGATACACTGTCTATGCGGTTTAATATGTCTCGTGGTGACGGATGAAGAGGCCAGAGACATACAGATACTACAATAATGTAGTAAGATGCTTAGCAAGAATGCGAGGCAGGGGTGTTGAGAGGTGGTTTTGTTTATGTTCAGAGAACAGGAGAAACTGTGGTGAAGGAGTATTTACTGTACATGAGAGGTATTCAGAAGGAAGGGGAGAGAGGCAGGCCTAAAAACTGTTGGAACGGAATAGAATATAAAATTTAGGCCAAAGGCCAAGCACTGGGAACAACGAGGTTATTCAGCGCTGAAAGGGAAACTGAGAATATATAAAGGGGTTTTAAAGGTGTAAAAGGAGGAAAACCTTGCAGTTGCACTATGAAATAATTGTTAAAAGAGGGTGGAAAGTAACATGGAAGAAAGAATAAGAAAGGAGGTACAGTAAAAGGAATAAAAGGGATTACAGCTAGGGGTCGAAGGGACGTTGCGAAGAACCTTAAAGTTTCCAGTAAACCGCACGAGTTGCGCTGATGGCACTAACCCCTCAAGGAGCTAAAAAGTGTTGGGATGGCGCAATGGCAGGAGTTTTAGAATATATGGCCATGATAGCCCAAAGAAGGAGAGAACCTGCGAAATTGTGCTTAATGGCCAAGTAAACGTACCTACGAAGGTAAAAAGTGCCAGTGAATATTTGTGCGTGTGTGCGTGCAGAAGGGAGTTTGCCTGATCTACTTATTTGAGGACGAACATATATATATATATATATATATATATATATATATATATATATATATATATATATATATATATATATATATATATATATATATATATATATGTGTGTGTGTGTGTGTGTGTGTGTGTGTGTGTAGTGTGTGTACATAAATATATGTATATATATATATATATATATATATATATATATATATATATATATATATATATATATGCATATATATTGTCTTACTGTGGGCGTTGGAAATAAACCGCCCATTATAACGTTTAAATTATGCCGAACTACTAATCCGAATTTTCCAATCTATACAACGACCTCTTCATAGCTCTGGTTCAGTTCCTGTGAATAATTCCAAGATGAATTAAAGGTACTGAGAGGTAATTTTAAAACTGGAAAAAGTTTTGCAGTAGCTGCATAAATATCAAGATTTCTCATATATATATATATATATATATATATATATATATATATATATATATATATATATATTGTATATCTATAATATATATACAGTATACGTATATATATATATATATATATATATATATATATATATATATATATTGTATATCTATAATATATATACAGCATACGTATATATATGTATATACACACACATATATATATATATATAGATATATATATATATATATATATATATATATATATATATATATATATATATATATATGCAAGAAAATTCTTTATCAAGGATAACTTTAGAGAAAAGCATGACACGGTCACTGAAACGTTCCTCCTTCATCTGTTGGGTCGAGGATGAACCACAGTTGCAGGAAGTTTCCACAACACCAGCCGCTTATAAGTACTTCAGAAAATCGATAAAAGCTGAAACTGAATTCCAAGAACAAGACTAATGCAATTAGTCGTCTGATCTCAAATCCAACTTTTATTCTTACACACTTTTTTTTTTTTTATTTTTGGCATACAAGAATCACCACATCACGTAATCCTACATGCCCGTAGGTAAAGCACGGTAAAACCACAGTTTTTTCAAATGAATATTCCATCTTTCTCCATTTCTCCTAAAGAAAAACATTGACTTATTTAAGCAAGTTGTATCGCACTTAACCAGGGTAAGTTTTTCTGAATGACAACGCAGTGCACACTGAACACGTATTATACAAATTTAATGCTCCGTACCGAACCTTAGCCTTTCCGGGAAACGAAAGACAATGACTGGAATAAAAACGCCATGGACGCCAGAATAATTTATATCCAACACAAACGACCTTTAGCGAATTTTCAAACGAACTGAACCCCAATTAAAGAGGACAGAGATTCTCCGGCAACGCTAATGCATTCAGGTACGTTAACTGAAACCAATTAACATAACCTATTTTCCGCTAATGAGGTTTTGTGAGTGGGAGAGTATTCCAGATAAAAGCGCCATACATACAAATGGGGTGATTAGTCTTTAATTGCAGAGACCAGCACTTTCATGGAATCGCATAATTCATGATGGGAGTTGAATTAATACAGTTACAAAATTAATGTAATTCAAACAGCGTTTTCATTAAAGAAAACATTTTTTACTGCAAACAACATACATTTACAAATTCCTTAAACACGTCGGTGTTTCGAATCTATCACGCCTACTGTACAGTAGCAAATTTTCTTTATATATCACAAAAGCTGAAAGAATTATGTAATACCTCCACTTATAGTTTAGTTCTAATATAGATTATCACAGAAACTCATTATCATTAAAAAGAACAGTTTTCTGTAAAATAATCCAATCCAGGGGTGCAATATACAGTATATACATAGGCAAACACACACACACACACACCGAAACACACATATATATATGTGTATATAATATATATATATATATATATATATATATATATATATATATATATATATATATATATATATATTATATATATATATATATATATATATATATATATATATATATATATATATATATAGAGAGAGAGAGAGAGAGAGAGAGAGAGAGAGAGAGAGAGAGAGAGAGAGAGAGAGAGAGAGAGAGAGAGAGAGAATTTTGAATGGGACTGAATTATTTATATAGAAAACTTTTGTTCTTTTTCATACTAATGAGCTTTTCTGTGAGAAATTTTTAATTAGCAATAATGTATAAAGTGATCATTCCTGATTCTTTTATTAGTTCCATATATAATGGACAAATCTGCTCTCCGAAGTCCTCAGTTGGATTCGCTGACACCCTTAAAACATCTGAACCTGATGAAGACAGCATCACTGAATGCGGGCAACCTATTTATTGATGTTATAGTTCAAAAGACCATAGATATTACTTAAAGTAATTTCTACAGATCTGGCACAGACCCCTCCAATCCCTGAAAGACTATTAAAGGAGGTACTCATAGTATACTTAATAGAGGCCTCCTACCGCTCACAAAGATAACTTTTTCGACAAATACATACAGTAATACAGAAATGGGACCACCCCTTGGATTTCTCTTTGCCAGCATGTCCACCTTGGAAGAAAGGACCTTCAGTACCAACCAGAAACCAGGAATTTATGCCAGATATGTGGACGACATCTTCAGCACCACCAGAGGAGCCGATGAAGCCAAAAAGCTAGCTGATGCCCTACATGAACGGGCAACGCAATGCCCTTTTCAAACCTAGGCACCGATGAAACGAGAAAAAGAAAAATAAAAAATAAAAATGTTGGGAAGGGGGGAGGAAGGGGAGAAGCTTTCTTCCTCTTAAAGGATTGATGTTTAAGGCATGCAAACCAGAAGCAGGAAGAGATTTCCACGGCCACACAGTAGAAGGAAATGGTCACTGAATCGTGAAATCCCTTGTAATCCTGGAGGATTACCGTAAAGAAATAGAAGCACCGGCTATCTTACGTTCTGAATTTTATTACGGCGAGATAAAAAAATAAAAATATACGGACGTCAAGTCAGAATTCATAACCTAATATTTACACTGAAGAGATCTGGAATTGAAAAGGGCATAACGAGGATTTCTAAAGCTTCCCTGAATGCAAGGGGCGGACAAGAAGAAGTGAAAAAATATATTTATAAACCTACACAAAAAGGAAGTATCACGGGAGCGAATTTTCCACCCAAAAATAAAACGTAAACCTTTCAAAACTTGCTTTTCAGATCCCGGAAAAGCCTACTGGATGTGTCCCCCGGAGGGAAAAACTTTTTGGGTAAAAAGACTGGAAATACTTTCTCTCTCTCTCTCTCTCTCTCTCTCTCTCTCTCTCTCTCTCTCTCTCTCTCTCTCTGTGTGTGTGTGTGTGAGGAACCTCTTTTCAGGTCTCCTGTTGCTGTTTCTTCTACTGATTTCGGAACATATCTCAAGGGAATAAGTGCGCCAATCTCGTAAATATATGGAACTGAATGGTGAAATGGCGGAAAAGAATAAATGCTAAATGTGTATTGGGATTCTTACGACGAAAACACACGCATACAAATACAAACACAAAAAAACACATATGTATCCATCAAGCTTGCATATTTTTTCTTGAAATTAATACATATAGATCCAAGTTTCTGGTGTAGCAGTGATTTCATCAAGGCAAGGTAAAAAAAATCCTCAGTCCCTGAAATCAGAAGCCTTTCCACAAATATTTGTTGATAGGTTCTTTTTTGAATTACTATACTATAATAGCAGAGCTAGTGTAAAATATTTAAATGACAGCGCGTCAGGCTCTACAAAGTTAGGTCCCACCAAACTGAAGCTAAAACCTACCGGTTGCTGAGTATTGGTTCTCAAACCACCAGTGCACTAATGAGACACTAGATCTTGATTTCCATTTAGTATCAGTATCTGCCAAGGTTTAAAGAAAAGAAGAACAAGAACATTACCATTAAAAAGCTTAGGTTTCCAAGTTCGTCGCTCACATGTCATTCCACTAGAGAGACGGCGAGCAGATTAACACTTCCTGAAACACTGGTCGATGTAATTTTTCACTGAATAGATTTCATGACGTACATGTGGAAAATACCCACAAAAGAAACTAGAAATTCTTAATCACACCGACAAAATTATTCACAAAATAATATACTAATAGGACAGTGTTAGGGAAAGCAAACACTGATTTCCACGTTGATAAGCTCAAATAACGATTAACGCGTTTTGCAGAGTTAATGCCCTGATCATCATAGATTTTTCCAGTATGCGTTATTCTCCAATACAAAAAACAAACAAACAAACAAACAGAAGATGGTTTCACAGTAGATTAGTTCATAATTTACAGCAAAACGTTGTTCATGCTTAATATCTCTGTGAGTAGGCAATGAGACTGCTTAACATTGCAAGACGATTCGGGCTTTTTGGGAGTGATGAGTATTACCACAGTACAATCAGACTTAAAGTTTTTTTTCTGTCAAAGTACAGCGCTGATCGAATTGGCAAGGGGACCAGTATTGGCGGAACGACCAGTCACGTTTATGCAATAAATAAATGATAAGCTCCAATCTTATAAAAATAAACAATGCTTAAATACTCATCTGCCTAACAAGGCACGAAATAATCTCAACAAACGAAATCTCCAGGAAACATAGTTCACTTTGATGAAATAAAATATAACAATATACAAGAGATCGGCTTTAGGGAACTTAATTAAAACACTAATTGCTACAAAATACCAGTGAAAATAATAACTTACTCGTACATAACTAGCTATTTGCAATCTATACTGCATTGTGCATATTTCCAGTAATAAAAATCTTAACAAAATAAAAAACAGTTAAGGAATATGCATCATTAAACATTTAAAAGACTTGTAAATTTAAAGCTAGATTATTCTTGTAAAATTCTTGGCATCATACTGTGTAACTTCATAACAGGTATCTTTGTCGAGATGTGTCGTTGGATTTATCTCGCAGAATACTTGAACGAAAGGTATTTTCCTTCTTTGTATAAAATACCATTACAGGAATAAGGTTATTACATGAACTTTTGCACAAAATACATACATTTTCAAATGACAATTATCGCCATAAGATTTATTACCATCACTAGGATTATAGTAAATTTTGGTCGGCCCGGTATATTGCAGGTCACTGTCCCGAATACATTAATCTCTCTCTCTCTCGCTCTCTCTCTCTCTCTCTCTCTCTCTCTCTCTCCCTCTCTCTCTCTCTCTCTCTCTCTCTCTCTCTCTCTCTCTCTCTCTCTCTCTCTCTCTCATCTAGTAATCAATTCCACCTCTGTGAGTCGAAGGACTGCTGCTTCGCTTTGAAAGCCCTTCTCTGTGTGGACTTGATGTGCTAAATCGAATATGTATTACGACTTGATCCAATTCGTAGGAACATAGAATTGACCAACATTATCAAACCGGTCCAGCAGTCAACATAATTAGGAGCTTCTGTCATTTCGTCTTGGAAGTATATTCTAATATATTGCGAAAGCTAATGCCCATTAAGTTTGATGATTTACCAAATTCAAACATGAACCACAACGAATCGGCACAGTAATAACAATGCTACATAATGCTGTAATTGCACAAAAGAATTGAAAGCATATAACGCCATGTCTGGGATTACAGTGTAACTGAAGGTAAATTAATATTTGCAATTTAAGGAAGGGTATATTGCGTTTTTTAACTAACCTCCACGATTTTGACATAGTAAAATACTTTATACGGACGGTATAAAGTAAGGTCAGTCCTTCTCTCTGGCTGTAAGTTGTAAGCCTGGGAGACCATACAAGATGCTGATATAATTTTCATAAATGGCACTCAAGAAATTAAGACACTTCATATAGAGAATTAATTATAAGCTATGTAGCAAGTGAAAATTCATAATTTCTCCATAAGAGAGAGAGAGAGAGAGAGAGAGAGAGAGAGAGAGAGAGAGAGAGAGAGAGAGAGAGAGAGAGAGAGAGAGAGAGAGAGAAATCTTAAAATCGTTGATAAAAGAATACAATCATGTGACACAGAAAACTCATGAACGTGAAGCTGGAATGACAATAAGCCAAGTCTTTATGTTTTTATGTTTATATACATATATAAATACAACATATACCAATAAGAACAATGCGTAAGCGAGCACATTATATTTATGAAAAATTATCTGAGCTGACTACTGAGAAGAATGAGCTTCGTTAAACTACAACACGGCTCCAAAAAAGCCAAAATGCATTTCTAGCGCCAGGCCTTTTATGCAGTGCGCCGTAAATATTTACTCCTCGCTAACTCTAGCACAACTCTAGCACTTCCCCTAAAAGAACGAGAAATACATCGTGTATCTGGCAATGGCTACGGCTCGGAAAGGTTTCCTTTTTTTGTACAGGAAAATATAAATGGGACCCATTACCTCGCAAAGTGTAGGTGAACTTGGGACAAATGGCATTTTAACGCCTTTTTTTTTTAATGTAATTTTTTTTCATTCTTTTCTTTTCGGTCGTGTGCCGGAATTTTCATAATGTTCATCCGCTTCTTTATACTGTGAAATTACCGAAGAACATGGGAAACCTGGCTGACGTGTTTCAGCGTCATTTTTAGATATTCGTTATTGATTTGGAGGGAGCGAGAGTCATTGTGTTGAGACCTATTTCGCATTGCGCACTTCATAATCTATATTATTTCTGGAATTGTGTGAAACTTTTATTTCATTTTAGCTCAAAAACGACTCTCATGCTGCTAAACATTTTATCAACGTATTAACTATTTAAGCAAGCTTTTAAGACTGTACAAAATCATTGTACTGTTGCCTCGAGGATGGGAATGGATTCCCGAGAAGATTTCCTGCCTCGTAGATGTTCTGTTTAGTATGAAACTCCAGCTTGCTGGGAGAAAGTCTTTCAAAATCCATATTCCCTTCTAGAGCCGGGGAGAAACAAATGTTTGCCCGAAGGAATCGACAGGAAGAAAAATATTTCAAGGATTTAACACTCATGAACAAACATCGATTTCACCCTTATTAAAGAGACCATATGAAAGTAAACACTGGCTTCAGTGCCTTATGGTATAAGGCCGAATTCCAGTAAAGCTACGCCCTTACTTATTAGTCGATCTCGAAACATATTCTAAATCTAGATTCGCTGTGAAAAGGGAATGACCTACTTCGTGGTTCTTAATATTTGACGGTGTTACCGTCATTTCCAAGCAGTATTTAAAATTTTTTTTTCAAAACCAATGAATAAGACATTTATTACTAGCAGAAAGTTTCATTGGTAAGTTTTTCATACCTATTCGTTTCACTATACTAGAATACTCTTCTATTCGCATGGTGCCCAGCTGACTGGATTCCTCAGGTGAAGCCAGCTTAAGTCAGCATGGGTACTTGCTAAATGGTAAGACACTGCACTGACTTAGAAGCATGGTTTAAACCTCTGGACTCTTTTCTACCAACCACGATGACTATTTAGAAGTCAGCAGCCTGCCAAATGTTTATTTAGGAGAAAATAATTTCTCAAAATGGTTGCTTCCTTTTCCTAATAATGATAATTATGATCTAGGCAATTACCTTCCACGATCTCGCATCACCCAAGGCCAGAGGTATTTCAGTATCTATATCACACAGCTGGAACAGCCTCCATCCATTACTATGAGAGCAAGAGCCCGTGCCAGCATATCATAGATATTGATGCTCTTGAGTTCAGCAGGATATAATTGCTACTTTAGGGTGTTGTGCACCCTTGCCTTAATTTTTGTTACCAACAGTTCTTGACTGTGTATTTGGCTAATTATTTTTCTGTATTTACACACATACTTTCCTATCTATCTGCAATGCTTCCTCTTTTTTTTTAGGATACTATACTTTGGGATCTTTCTTAGCAAGTTTATGGCATTATTAGCTTCTACCATTTTTAATATAAATAATAATAAATGGCTCCTACCATTCTCATACAAAAATACGCACTTCTGTATTATTATTATTATTATTATTTTCTAAGGGTTGGACTCGAACCTATCACACGTGAATTCGAACTAAGCTTAAATGGAGGCCCTCTTTCGATTCAAGGTTTGCAGAAGAAAACTTATGCTTTTGCATTAGGAAATTTGGAGGTGAATTATTATATGATTCATACCCACATGCAATGGCCTACGTCCTATGTCCATGCAATATATCTATCTATCTATCTATCTATCTATCTATCTATCTATATATATATAAAGACAAAATCCACGAAGGAAAGAGAAACACTGGAGTGCTGCGAGGCCTTTCGATTGGCGTCCTTTACTTCGCTAAGTAAAGGACGCCAGTCGAAAGGCCTCGCAGCACTCCAGTGTTTCTCTTTCCTTCGTGGATTTTGTCTTTATTTATGTACTCATCACGTTCCATATTTTCGTGATTCAGTTACACACACACACATACATATATATATATATATATATATATATATATATATATATATATATATATATATATATATATATATATAAATATGTGTGTGTGTATGTGTATATATAAGTATATATATAAAATACAGTACAGCTTCCGATTACCTTCAAGCCTCTTTGTACGTATGTGTCTTCGCATAGAGACACCTTCAATTCTACTTTTCCCTCTAATGAAACTGCTGTTCGCTAATCTTAACAATTGCTCACAGTCTCTCATACAGCATTCTTTTTAAAACCTTAAAAAATATTCCGTCAGTTGGAATCCTCTACTACCCCACTCCAAAAGATCTCCCTTCTGTTTAAACACATTTGCCATCTGACTTTCTTCCCTATCATTTGGCATTACTTCCTCCTCTCAGATTACCCTTAACAGTTTCAGTGTCGATGCTTCGGACCCTCCATGCCAAGTACCTTCAATATTTTAATCTGCATCTCTGCCGTTCTTTATTTTACTCACAGCCTTCTTGGAATTGTATCTCCATCACCTGCCACTCCACCGTCCCCTCCTCTCAAAATCCCCCCTTTTCATATTCTGTCCGTAAAAGATCCTTATAATACTCTAATATTAATCTTGGGTTCATATCATTATTATGCAAGATCGTAAAAGAATGGATATCTCCATGTTAGTGAACACTGCCTTAGAAGTACAAAATAAATATCTCAGAACTCGAATAAAATACCTCATATGACAATAACAAAGCATTGGTAACAAACATTATCCATCTAGCACATACCCACAAGAATAAAATTAAAAACATCATTACTTTTTCGAAAATGAACCAATTAAGGCATTCTTTCCGTTTTTCAAGCTGCTGATTCTCTCGACAAACAGTCCTTTGGCTTTGCTCTATAATCATTCATCACTGGTTAAACAGCCAGAAATTGAACATAACTCGCCGTGATTCAGCGAGCCCACTCTTCCAAAAAAAAAAAAAAAAAAAAAAAAAAAAAAAAAAACGCGGTTATAGCAACAGACCAAGTTAATGATTTATTGGAGATCTGTTGATGAACAAAAAGATATAACCATCATTAACAACAAACATAAGCAGGGACTCTGCGAAAATTTTAAATATAATAAATTAGCTTCATTTGTTCGAAGCCAGGCCAACGCTCTGCCTTTAGAGAGTAATAATAAGAACATGGTTTAATGGTTTCGAGAATCGGGGCTTCGTTGTCTCTTGGAGGTTTCCATAATAACTTCAATCATTAGAGGGAATCAGTGTTCTCAGAAAGGTTGGAACAATACATCTGAACGGTTCAGTCTCATTACGCATACATTTTCAAAACAAGAAAAGCGAGTGATTCAACGATTTCAATATTTTAATGTTTTTTTTTTTTTACTTCCCTTCGATTGTTGTTCTTCCCTCTCATTTATCTAATATACCCTTAGCAACATACTAAAGGGAAATAATCCAAGAGGTAAAGTAAATTTTTAAAAATCGTTTTACTGATGACTATAAGTTGTATCACTAAATTCAATATTGTACAACTAGCAAAATTTACTCAGCGGCGGCTACGAGAGGATAGATTTTTGCATATAAATTAGATTTTTTTTTTTTCAAGTTATTGCACGAAGTTCGTGCAATCCCCCCGTCAGTAGTATTAATGCTTTAGTTATTATACGGTGCAGAAGGATTGAAAGAAATGGCTCTCCAAGTCAGACTTTCCACACACACACACACACACACACACTGCATGATATATGAAGTGTTAAAGAACTTTCCTTCATAAGTGAATATAAAACCATTTGTCAAAATGACACAGAAAGGTAAAGGCTTTCGCTTTCTTAAAACAGACTGAGTGAAGGGCAGAGAAAAAGTACTCCTTTACGAGTTCACAAATTCCACAAAAAATCTGCTGGAATGTGAGACTGCACATGAAACAAACAGCGAAGAACATCTTAAGCACAATATACAGTACATGATTATATCCGGACATCAAACTGGCAACAGAATCAAGGAACAAAAATCCTTTGATTCAAATGTGGGAAGAACAGGGGAAAGAACGGCATGTGTACGGAATCTTCCAGTATGAGAACGCTACACCTTACAATTAATTCAAGAACCGTATTAAACCGAAGGTGCTGCTCAGGAAGGTACTTGAAACATCTTCAGAGAATTCCTAACTTCTAGTCAGATTTAGCCAGGGTTAAGAGGTGGTACTCTTATGATTATAAAATATTTTATAGTTGAAGGGTCCCGTTCCAAAATCCAAAATACCGTTGGAAATTAAGCAAAAGTGATACAAAGGATATTAAAAGGTACGGGAAGAGAACAGAACCCTATAGGTCACCACTACAGATAAGGAAACAGACACATATGCACCATAAAATGCAACAGAAATAAAATGGCAAAGAGGATACTTAAAATACCTTTGCGAAGAGTAGAGATATCATAAGCCCTAAATTTGCCATGCCAGACATCTTCAAAAACCTTATGAGAAGGCACAGTTCTTATGAGAGAATGATCACGAGTCATGAAAGTTAGCTCGCCAGAAGAATCTTATTATTAAATCCATAAAGACAATAGTAGAGATGGAATGATGTTTAAAATGTTTCATATGGCCGAACATCGTGCAGCACTGAAGAGACTTTAACTATAGAAGAAGTAACAGCAATAAGTTGACACTCATGAGGTTAGTGCAATTATGAAATACTTTCCACAAAAATGATTCTACGACGAAGAATACATAGGAGCATATATAACAAAAATGACAGACTAGTAAGTGTAATCAGTCTAAAATACTTGAAAAACAAAGGCAGGGATTGAAGCCCATACAATTTTCAAGTCTTCAAGCCCTTGAGTACTCAAAAACTCGATAAATTGAAGGGCAACTACACCCAGTTTACGGACCGCCCTAGAGCAAGAGCCCGTGCCGGCACAAGGCAGGCTTAATCTAGAACGAACGAACTAGGCTACATTGGGTCACCTGCAATGAATACTTTCAGGTGGCGTTAAAAGAAAATGATAATTAAAAAAAAAGTGATGTTCTCAAGGGAAATGACATCAGTCAAGCATACTCTTTATAAATGAGTTATCGGCCATCAATGTATATTTTCTCTATATCTAAGGCAAGTATGTCTTATTTCCAGTCCAGATACTCAGGCAGGAAACCTTAGATACACCAAAGCTATGACAGTGAAAACCTTTTGATATAAAAACGGCTTTATGCCCCAATAACTTCAGCCACCGTCCTGTGGTACGGGTTGCCACAGCTACAATGTCTCATAAACAGAAGACGGAAAACAAATGAACAAAAGGCATCACATTGAAATCAGTCAAAATGACAAACACAAGTGACTGGGATATGGGTAGAAGCTGACGTAAAAACATTCCACAGGAAATTAAATATACGAGGAAATATGCAAAACAATGAAAAAACTACATAAAGTAAACCAGAAGAAATATGCTTCTACAGTACAAGATGCGACAAGTAATTATTTCTCAGAGTTTAACATAAAGGAATTTAAGAAAAAATGCCCCTCCCTTTCTTCACACAGCGTCATCACACAATTCTAAAGGAACCACCGAAACTGAAAATTTGATCAATACATTAAAATTCCCCTTGGAGGGATAT
This sequence comes from Macrobrachium rosenbergii, assembly GCA_039081455.1. Lineage (NCBI taxonomy): Eukaryota > Metazoa > Arthropoda > Malacostraca > Decapoda > Palaemonidae > Macrobrachium > Macrobrachium rosenbergii. The sequence goes on along the minus strand of JANJGK010000012.1, from coordinate 18,306,954 downwards.
CTTTTTCCTTCTTCCATGTTCTATAAAAGAAAATTCAGATAATTCCAGAAATAGTCAAATAAAACAAAAATAAAATGCACCTATCTATGTATCTATAGAAAGAGAGGGAGTTGGCGTTTTCGTACCAAATACACACTCACTTACCAGATTTCATGTGTCTCAACAGGACAGCACAATATCATCATACCTGTTGGGGAAAATAATAAAAACTGTAAATAAAAAGGTAAGCTGCCAGAGGGGAACATATAAAAATGCCAAGTATTTAATTTTCCTTCTTTTTTTATAAAGGTAAGAAACGTTGCACGAGATAATATTTATCCTTAATAAGGACTTACGGATAAGATCATTTTTTTTCGGTCTACTCTCTCAAAAATATCTGAAGGATTTAAGAATCTAAAATAAGACTATAATATCTGCATTTTGAAAAACTATAGGTAATGAATTCAACCTGAATCGTTGCAATTTCAAGGATAAAACAAGTAATAATGTGGACACTTTTTTTAACTTAAAAATAATAAACTACAAACTTGAAACAGCAAACATAACCTATATTCAAGAAAACGCCACTACGTTTGTGCACAGGGCTCAACAGCATTCTATCGAGTGGAAGATTGCTTGGCAAGTCAGTGGATTTACATGTTTGTTCCACATGATGTTTGACCTTAATAATAATAATAATAATAATAATAATAATAATAATAATAATAATAATAATAATAATAATAATAATTATAGTTTGCATGAGCATCCCCCAAAATGAATTTTATGGAGAAATGTTTCTCACTGGAGAAGCAGTTCTTCTGAAGTGCTTTGTCATTTCCAAGTCTTATTGTGGTCAAGACGCTACGCCACCAAACCTCCTCCAAGAAGTTTTCCCAACTCTTACTAACAAAGGCGCACTTTAATTACTTACACAAAGAATGATAAAATTCGACTGACAAAGGGAAAGAGGGGAAAACAACAGAGCAGAAGGACCATCAAAAGTTTCAACTAATTCCGAAGACCACACAGTGAAAAAAGGAGAAGAAGAAGAAGAAGAGTATGTGACGGACTTCTTCATGATATACAGAATGAAGTAAAAACTGCTCATATGATGGGCATTAAAGTGTTTAAAGATACATGTGGATAAGGAAAGACGGGATTTCATGGTTTCAGAAAAGACCATATTTGGGAAACCAAGAGAGATGGCAAACAAGAAAACTTTCAGTCCAGACTTAAGCAAGGTCAACATAGGTCAAGGTAAAGTAAACGCTATGAATTAGATGGTAAAAAGATTTTCTATGGCTCTATAGATTTCGTGATGGAAAATTACTGCTTATGTACAATTTCCTTTCCTTAACAGCAAACCCACAGTACCCTATCCACTTTAAAATTTTTCTTCGTCTTTCGAAGCCATCTAAAGTTACTTAGCTTAATATTTCGACAAGTTAGAATATTGGCTAACTCAGATCACCTTAACATAACTGTGTGTTAATGGCAAACCCGAACTCAAGTAATTTTTTGGGTAAGAAATTGATAACTGCTTCTTGTGTTTCCAACAGATTCCGCACTATCTCATAAATGAAATAACTTTACATAGTTTTCCTTTATTTGTGGCCATGCGAATCCACACAGATAGGAACGCAGATTAGTCAATTAATAGATATGACTGTCAACTAGTCCGTATACTTCATTTATTGGAGTATCCAAATTTAAATTCACCATGTTCCACGCACTGTGACCAAATATACCACCAATAAATTTTCCACCTCAAATGGTTGGGGATGCATGCGAATATTTCGCATTCATGATTACAAAACTAATCATTCAGAGTGGGTATGATTATCCAGTCTACATAAAAAATAATATTGCCTTTTAGAAAGACGTGTGTCAAATGAATTTCGCATACATATCAAAATATATTAATTCGACGCACATAATGGCCGTCATTCACCGACGAGAGTTATCATAATGTAATATTCTGTGATATTCTATCATCACAAAATTTCCCCACGTCCGGTATCCAGCAAAAATCAAATGAATGATTAAACCATAAAGAAATCATACGATTTCCATTACCTAAGAGGATTAATGCACTAATTTTAGAACCGAAGCGTTAGAATTTTATCGTGAACGTCAGCAAATTCCAATCACTTAATAAAAAATATCATTATTCATCAAGGAAATTGAAATGAAAATACGAATTACAGTTAAAAGGCAACATAATCTAAATTTCTGTGCATCACCATCGTCTATATAAATGTTAAAAACTATTTTTGAGCTAAGGAGTGAAAAACTGTCGTTAACCGTATGCAAGAAAAAAAAAAAGCAAACAATTACCATAAAACAGAAAAAGCAATTGAAAACCTATCAGTCTGATGAAGCACACAATAAATAAACAATGCATAGGAAGCTATTAGACATCAAACGGCATCCCCTTTTGGATTTGTTCAAAGGTTGGAATTCAATTAGGAACAATCCCGACAATTATAAAATTTACCGCCTTTAAATGCAGTGACTCACAGACGCCAACAACTCCCTGGGCCCCTGCGCCGGATCTGACTCACTTCCATTGAATCAGAAATATTCGAGATGGCCGAATAGGGAGGGACAAGAGAGAAGGAGACAGAAAGATCCGGATAAATCAATTTTACAGATTTCTGGGACACCCCTCCATATGACAAAGCGGCGAGCTCAGGCAACAGTCCATCTGTCGTTAATATGGAGAAGTTAAGCCGACTTGTTCAATCAGTGAAACAAATGATCAAGAGGTAAACCCGACTTACATACCCTATCCTACCGACAGTTAAAAGAAACAAAATCGCTCTTTCTGATCACTGAAAGTATAACTAAATATAATCCGACCTGTGATATATATATATATATATATATATATATATATATATATATATATATATATATATATATATATATATATATATATATATATATATATATATAACTTCGTGCGCGCACACACAAACAGTATACACACATATACAGTATATATATATATATATATATATATATATATATATATATATATATATATATATACTCGTATATATATATGTGTGTGTGTGTACAGTATATATATGTGTGTGTGTATATCGCATGTCGGATTATATTTTGTTACTCCCAGTGATCAGAAAGAGCGATTTTGTTTCTTTTAACTGTAGGTAGGATAGGGTATGTAAATCGGGTTTACCGATTTACACACACACACACACACACATATATATATGTGTGTGCGCGCGTGTGTGTAAATCGGGTTTACCGATTTACATACACACACACACACACACACACACACACACACACACACACATATATATATATATATATATATATATATATATATATATATATATAAACTTTACTTTTTACGTTAAACGTTTTTCCATAAAACACAACAGTTACTAACAAAATTACGCTTAAACTGCTAAATCGCGATGAACCTCCTACACAGTGAACTTAAATTGCATCAGCCGTTTTGTAACTCCTACACAAAAACTGCCACAAACACTGAAACGTTCACCCACACTTTGCTCGCATTCTGGTCCTTCTAGGAAATTAAGGCCTTACCAACGACCTGATCACTCCATCTATTTAATCATTTCTAGGACTTCCTTTCATCCTCACTCTAGTATCATTGAATTATAAGCTTTTTTCGACAACCTACCTGAGACAATTTTTGCCTCATGACTGAAATACCTCAGAATAATGTTCCATCTTTTCCCTCACGATAACTGATTTACCACTTCTTATGCATATTCTTACAAATTTCCTACCCAATCGATTCTTCCTATGTCACATATGCTATGCAAAAATATAAGCTAAAATATCCAAATAACACAAATTATATATATGTACATACATAAGTTATTAATATATATCTATATATATATATATATATAATATATATATATATATGTGTGTGTGTGTGCGCGCGTTTTAGTATACACCTTTACCCCTTATGGGAAAAGGCTGATAGCCCCATACCTATCTTTATCATGGTTGTGACCTACTACTAGAGAACAGGTACCTAAATCATAATCCATGCTTAATTCAACACTTACGGTAAGATATAACTTAGCGTACCTTGAGTGTTCCTGCTTGCTCAGAAATAATCATATATTTTCAGTATACATACACACACATATTATATACATATATAATAATTCCTGATTTACGCATATGGAACCATGTGAATTCTAATACTCTGGAATTACGAGTAAAATTCAAGGGACGTGTCTGCATTATCATCTTAAACACCGTTAAGTAAGACAGGATGTTGCAAACTAGCAGAATACTTTCTGGGGATTCTAACCAATAATTCCATAATTTAAATGATAAATATATATATATATATATATATATATATATATATATATATATATATATATATATATATATATATATATATTTATATATATATATATTTATATATATATATATATATATATATATATATATATATATATATATATATATATATATATATAATGACAGGACCTCATTTTTAAATATACATATACACAGTATATACATAATATATATATGTGTGTGTGTATTATGTTACATACATGTATATGTGGACATTTACGCGGAATTGTGGGTCGCAGTGACTAGCTTGCTGTAATATCCCACCTCTTGACAACCATGTATGTTCAAGATGATAATGATAACATCTACCTTCAAGAATATTGCTTTAATGCTCGTGGTTCTACAACATTTACCTAATAAAGTATCATTTAAGAAAATAATTCTTGCAAGTAGGTAATTATGTACTGAATTTCAACAAGCACTACGCATAACCATTGGGCAAAGAGTGCAAAATTTATAACCTTTAATAAAAAATAAAACTAAGAGCAGAAATCGGAGGAAGCTTTTCGATACTTCAAAAAACAAAATATAGTTCATTCCACTAAAATACTTAAATACATCAATGGGTGTAATAAGCCTCAATTCACTGCCCCGTTTCTTTCAGAAATTACGTACACTCGATTTTTTTTCAGATTTTAACCGACAGCCGTTAATATTTTACATACTTTACATAGTGTTTCATAGTTGCTGCTGCTCTCATAATTCTGATAGAATAGAAAAAGTACGAATACTTAGACCTCCACAAACAGTCAAAGAAGGAGTTTATGGAATGAATATGAAACTTCATTAATTCTGCACGCTGCACGAAAAGTGCATAAAGCACATATTATTTACAAAGTGTATGGATTTCCAATAGGGAGCCAATTAAGAGGTCTACTATCAAATATCCTTTTTTCTAAGAATAATAAGAGTCTCTGAAATTGGAAAGCAACAGCCCCTCCCCTCCCCGGGAGGCATGTAGGTGACAACTTTATGAGAATGAGGGATATCCATTTACTTTGCAAGGGACCTACTTAATCAAGGTCGCCTCCCTTCCTCAACGCTGTAGTAATAATGGTTCAAAGAAGGGTTCCAGACCGCCATCTATATGGAAGCCTTCAACAGTGTTTTGCCCCAGTATCACTAAAACTCTATTATACTGCTTATGTTAGGTGTACCATCTAATATTGTAAACTCAACTACCGATACACACCTCACCTAAATCCTCATGAATAATAGATATAGCAATACAGAGATTAAAAAAAGGATAACTAACGTACCCCGATACATGGTACAACGACAATTACAACATAGTGGCATGAGGATATACAACCATGCTACAAAAACCATACGTCCACTAACTATACGGTTTAAGAAATGTACACTTTTTTTTTTTTTTGTCACATTCATTTCTTTGCCGTCGCTGATAAACGCTTCAGGTGGGCCTTATCGGCACCATTTGAAATACTGCTCTCATTTTAGGGTGTTTTGGGTTGAATACCATTCGTTCAATCTCAATGATTTTGACCTACTTTTCCTGCAGACATTCTTTCTCCCCAACGCAGAGGCCTTGCAACCTCTTTTCCTTCGAGAGCTTTCTGGCAACTGTTCCATATAGATGAAAGAAAGACCCCCCTCCTACTCGCCCTCCTCTCAGCCACCCTTGCAGCGACCGTCAGACTTCCAATTCTTTTATTTACTTTGTGGAAATCAGAAACCTTCGGATTTCTCGGTTCTGTGACTTTTCTTTCCTGTATTTTCTCGCTGTATTTTCCTTAACTCTTTATAACACTGCATCTTTCAAGAAGGAAGCCTAATGGTTCCTTAGGAGCTATAGCCTGGTCTCATCCCCTACATCCCCCCGTTTTCCCCTTCACGCCAAAGAGATAAGGGCATAAGGCTGCCTGGCCTTATGAAGCGTCGAACGACTGGAATACCGAATGAAAACACGAGTAGACGCTTTCTTAAGGAAGGAAATATGTTTGAGATAAGCTTAAGAGAGCACCAGTCTAAAAAACTGGAACAGCGAAGAAAGAGTACATTAGGATTCAATATACATGAAAAAACTGCATCTATTCAGTGTCATTTGGTATAAACTCTTCACTCCCTTTCATTGAAATTCAACGCCTTCCTTCACTCTGCTCTCCTTCAGCGTACAGGGGACCCACAAAAAGACACTTGAAGGTCTACTAAGGACGAGAGCTAGAGATAAAACCAAACGCGCGCTCGTGTGTGTGTGTGTGTGTGTGTGTGTGTGTGTGTGTGTACGAGAGACAGACCTCTTTTCCTTTAAACTACATTTTATTTATGATTTATTTACGACTGCAAGGCATCCATGAGTGTGTTTTTTTTTTATAATACATTTCTTCTGTAAAGGGGACGTGAATTATGAAAAGGTGAGCAGTTTGTTATAGCAGTTTTAGTGTCACTATGAAAAGTAATAAAGCGGAGAGAGAGAGAGAGAGAGGGAGAGAGAGAGAGAGAGAGAGAGAGAAACAAGCCTTCCCAAAGGTAAGCCAATCACCTGGCAGGATAGCTAATGTCGCAAACTTTTCGTTACCCGACAGACCATGCCTGGTTCATTATCAACTTCTTTATCTCTCTCTCTCTCTCTCTCTCTCTCTCTCTCTCTCTCTCTCTCTCTCTCTCTCTCTCTCTCTCTCTCTCTCACTCCTTCACTAGAGACATGTAGGAATCCAACTTGGCGCTCAACTGCTAATAATTTTCGCCGTTAGATTACAGTTCTCCCCAGGGAAGTGATTAAGACAGAGCAAATTACGATTAAATTTTTCTCCACAAGAAATGTGTGGGACATTTTCAGACCTTATCCGTAAAATAACATTAGAATATTTCCTTAATATTACAAAGATCCATTATCTGAAAACTCTTAAGGTAAATCATAAGTATTCGAATATATATTGAAAGTAAATCAAGGGAATTACGAATATTTAATAATTAACATATGAACGTTCGATGAAACTTCAGTTACGCTTGCTAACTTGCATAGAAATTCTGCATCGATATAAGAACTTCTACAGCTGATAATAACATATATTCAACAGAGCAAATGTCTATAATGACCAGACTTAAGTAAAATTTTACTTAGGTAATTCGGTTAGATTTAATACCCCAAAGTGTAAACATGTTTGCAGATACAAGTAAAAAATGCGCCGAAGGTTCTTCGGCGCAATCGAGTTATCTGTACGGCCGCTACAGCGAAAAATCAAGGCCACCAAAAACAGGTAACTTTCGGCTGTCTCGGTATAATGCTATATGAGCCGCGGACCACGAAATTTTAACCACAGCCCGGTGGTGTCATGTCCTATATCAGCCAGAAGCACGATTATGGCCAACTTCAACTTAAATAAAATAAAACCTACCGAGGCTAGAAGGCTGAATTTGGTACGTTTGATGATTGGAGGGTGGATGATCAACATACCAATTTGCAGCCCTGTAGCCTCAGTAGTTTCTAAGACCTGAGGGCGGACAGTAAAAGGGCGGACAGAAAAAAGTGCGGACGGACAAACAAAGTCGGCACAATAGTATTATTTTACAGAAAACTAAAAACTGAAACCAACCCGAGTTAATCTCTTATTTTATGGAATATATATATATATATATATATATATATATATATATATATATATATATATATATATATATATATATATATATATATATATATACACACACACACACACATATATATATATATATATATATATATATATATATATATATATATATATATATATATATATATCAACTTTATCACCTACACAATTGTTCTGTGCATTAGTAGAATTACTACTAAAAGGACCTCATTCAAACTGTATGGTATCTAATGGAGTATTTATTCAGAAAAAGTTACAAGCTTTCTTGGACAAACAGTCCACATTATCAAGTATCCGTACAATGAGGAGACGCGTAGTCCAGCACACAGATATAAATACAGCTGGACTACGCGTCTTCTCATTGTACGGATACTTGATAATGTGGACTCTTTGTTCAAGAAAGCTTGTAACTTTTTCTGAATAAATACTCCATTAGATA
>JANJGK010000012.1:18263557-18293557 GCA_039081455.1 Macrobrachium rosenbergii | reverse complement strand
AACTCTAGCCCTCTTCCAGCGTGCCTACACACTTTCCGGCCAGTAACCTTCTAAATACCGTAGGCTTCTTTCTCACTGCTAATTTTAGATACAGCACATAGATGGACACATAAAAGTTCATCCACACACAGACACACATACACACATATATACATATATATTATATATATACATATACTGTATATATATAATACATACTGTATATATATATATATATATATATATATATATATATATATATATATATCACACTTAACCATAGGGAACTGAAAAACTGGGTGCAAATCCCGACGGTTTCGGAATTATTTCTGAGGATTTTCACAACCTAAACGTTCGGATTTACTCCTAAGCCATTTTCAAAGCCGAAAAGGGTGTGTGTGTGTGTGTGTGTGTGTATACTACTTATGTATATATATATATATATATATATATATATATATATATATATATATATATATATATATATATGTGTGTGTGTGTGTGTGGTTGTATGTATATGTATATGATTCTGATCACTCTGACATGTGATATGTGATTTCTGTGTCCCAATTTATCGCAGGGAAATGAAAAGCTGGGTTTAGATCCTGACCAGCTTCGGTTCTGATATGGCTTAGAAATGTGTACTACACCTTACCTTAGGGAACTTAGAAGTGGATGTAAATCCTGACCGGTTACGGATTTATTTCTAAGCCTTTTTCAGAGCTAATACTGTTCGGATGTATTTCTAAGCCACTTTGAGAGCCGAAACCGTTCGGATGTACTTCTAAGCCATATCAGAACCGAAGCTGGTCAGTGCTGAAAACTTCCACACTGTTAAACACTTTACACATCTAACAAGAAACAATGCGCCGAAGTTTCTTTGGCGCAATCGAGTTTTCTGTACAGCGTATAATCAAGACCACCGACTTAGATCTATCTTTTGGTGGTCTCGGTATAATGCTGTATGAGCCGCGGCCATGAAACTTTAGCCACAGCCCGGTGGTGGCCTGTACTATATCGTTGCCAGACGCACGATTATGGTTAACTTTAACCTTCAATAAAATAGAAACTACTGAGGCTAGAGGGCTGCAAATTGGTGTGTTGATCATCCTGAAGGCGGACAGAAAAAGTGCAGACGGACAAAGCCGGCACAATGGTTTTCTTGTACAGAAAACTAAAAAGAGGGATTATTACAACGTGCGCCAATTATAACTATCTTGCATGCACTCTCTCGCTCCCTGGATGTTGAGGGCTATTTTTTCCAACACCTCTCTTTCTCATCTAAACACTCTGATCCCTATTTTGACTTCGCTAACCCTTTGTACCAACCCAGACTAATCACCGTTTCACTTCTTATGCCACATATACTACATAAACAATTCAACTCTATAGGTCCAACGTTCTTTTTCATTCATATTCAACACCTGTACTTCACTTCCATAGCCTGTAATGGAACAAAAGTTAACCATTATATTAAGCTCTTTACACAACCAATCAGCATTACTCTATAACCACTTCTTTTATGCAAGTACTTACCAAAAGATAATGAACCAACATTTGTGACAGTTTGCCTTTACATAATACTGGCTTGGTGAAACCTGTTCACTCAGAATTTCTTTTTTGTCTTGCATGTAACAAAATCTAGCATTAATAACATGAAATTAATTTAATTCCATACGAATATCTGAGTAATTAGGTATTCGGCCTGTACCTGAATCCTAAGTTAAGAACCATGTATTTACGAATAACTCTCACTGAGCCTCAGACCCGGAAGCAGATAATTTGACTGTCAAGACCACGACTCTTGTGTCTGGTTTCTGTTACTATACAGACATGGAGGCACCGAGGTACCTCACTAGAAAAAGAATGTTTCAGAAATGTTTTATTTATTACATAAGGAAAGCTCAGCAATGCAATGCTGTTTATGTAAGTAGTCAGTGGTCTGCTTAAACTATATAATAAAAATAATTGAATATAAAAATAATTAATATAAATCATAAGTACAACGATAAAGAAAAAGGCTGAATGCTACCAAGAAAAGAAACTTGATTTAACTCTATTTTCCGTAAGGGCTGAATATGTGAGTGAACCTAATATCTAGAGCAAGCATACAAAACATTACGATGAGGAGCTTAACTAAACAGAAACGCCAAGAGAAGATAATTTGGTCCCTTGAAATATTCAGTCACAATGGAACACGTGGGAGCCATTTCGACTGCATGCTTCAAGTAACTCGGTTAATCTTTCCTAGTCCTCGACAAACATCCGAGCACACAGCCACACACACACACACACACACACACAAAAGTTTCTTCCCTAATATTTGCCTATTGATGATGTACATCCACTTTTCCTCTCGACGAATATGGCTCTCGGTTCGAGAGTTGACTTTGAGCAAACAAAATATTCAGATAACAGCTTAGATAAATTCCAAGGGTAATAGGAAAAGGGAGGGTGGAGAGAGTTTATATCTCTCCGGGAAGAGGGAGGGAGAGAGATAAGGCAGTTCGTAAGTGATGCTTTTTACTCAAGCAAAGGCACACTACCCCATACATACATACATACACACATATATATACTAAACACACACAATATATATATATATATATATATATATATATATATATATATATATATATATATATATATATATATATATACATATATATCAGTAAATATCATGACTGGTTACACGTGGAGACCTAAAATATGTATATAGCAACGAAAAGTACTAGTCTCAATCAAGTTTTTCATTTTTCCTTTCGCGGCTCTATGCACACACACATATATATATTTTATGTATATATACATGTACATACACACATATATATATACAGTATATATAATCAACAAAGTATTCAAATAAATTAAAACTCGTATCACTGTACTTCAGAAGGTAAAAGAAAAGTTATCGATATAAAGAATATGCAGATGACACAAAACAAAAGATGAGAAAGAGCAAGAAATCATATTCCAAGGAAAATATTTAATGCACTCACCTTCAAAGACCCCCAAACATTAAAAAATTCCCAATTAAAAAAGATAGATACAGCTACAAAGAATAACAGAAACGGAAGAAGGGGCTCAACGTGGAGCTTTTTGAAGCTGAAGAATAACCTTGCGCACGATTGTTGTCCGGATGAAGTACAAAATTAATGACCCATTCCTTTCCTAAGTATCCGGGCTTCACTCTGTTGTTCCTTATTCCTGTATTATTGTCAGCTGGGTTTGCTCTGTTAAGTCAAGCTTCACGGAGCCTGATCTGAATGAGGAATACAGCTACCTTATAAATTTCCCTTATCACATTAGTACTGACACAAAAAGTTAAGTATACCATAGTTTAACCAGACCACTGAGCTGATTAACAGCTCTCCTAGGGCTGGCCCGAAGGATTAGATTTATTTTACGTGGCTAAGAACCAATTGGTTACATAGCAACGGGACCTACAGTTTATTGTGGAATCCGAGCCACATTATAGCGAGAAATGAATTTCTATCACCAGAAATAAATTCCTCTAATTCTTCACTGGCCGGCCGGAGACTTGAACTCGGGCCTAGCAGAGTGCTAGCCGACAACTCTACCGGCTCGCCCAACGAGGAAAAACACCGCAGAAAGAGAAAGAGGTCGGACACCCAAGCCGAGTGTCTGGGTGTAGATATCACAAAGGCCAAAGTAATTAGCAACCAAACAATGACTAAATTTCAATAAGCCTCCTCCTATTGTCACTGAAACCTGCCTCCGGGTCATTACAGTTAGTCTGTGTTCACACACCGACGCACAAACATATAAGCGCGTGCTGGGTAGGAGACAGCGAGATTAGCACTTGCTTAATTTACCGAAAGAAATTAGCTAGGTGAGTGAGTAAATTATATCCACATATAGGGGTGTCTCTCTCTCTCTCTCTCTCTCTCTCTCTCTCTCACTCTCTCTCTCTCTCTCTCTCTCTCTCTCTCTCTCTCTCTCTCTCTCATCCACCACTTTCGAGTTTAAGAAATACGCTATTTTTCTATTTTTACATAACCTCACAATCAGGATAGATTGAAAACTGTAAAAGAGGGACACGGACGAAAAATACAGCGACATTGTGTGATTCAATTTCGTTAAATGACCTTTACCAATAAACTGGAACAATATTATTGGTATAAAAAAAAATGGGAATATCGCCTTTACGATGGGAAATCGTTTTATGTTATCCTTTAAGAACATATTTCAAATGATTATGGGAACTACCTGCATCTCAAAATGAAATTGTGCTGTTTTAAACATACATAATTGTGTTTGTTTGGTATTTGATGTTTTAATGATAAACTTCAAAAGCAATCTTAGCACAATAATCTCACCAGTGAATCAGAATGGCAGTTTATCGATTGTAGTGTGAGGCAGCATGAATGAATAAAGCACAGAGCTAACAATCTCATCACACAATGCTTAGTTAGTGAGAACATGAAAGCTAACACCTATTGGACCTACACACACTAAGGGGGATAAATTCAGATTTACGATAGTATATATCTATATATATACATACATACATACATACATACATACATACATACATACATACATACATACATACACACACACACACACACACACACACACACACACACACACATATATATATATATATATATATATATATATATATATATATATAAAATTTGTGAGTGTGTATGCACACATATAAGGAGATGGTAACATACATGAAACAAAGGGAGAAAAGCAGAGTTCTTTTTCAGGTAGCATCCCCACTCCCTTACAAACAACATTTTGGTAGCACACGGGAGAACTATTTGTACAAGATACAACCGGAATGGAAAGATGCTCTCTGGAGTGAATGTAGTCTTGGGTCGATGGAGTGAGTATTTTGAAGGTTTGTTAAAAGTGGAGGAAAGAAGAGGAGCAGTGCTGAATGATGCAAGAGTTATAAGGTTTAGTGAAAGGCTGAGAATGCTTGTGGAAGTGACTGATGAGGACGTGAGGAGGGTAATTAAGAAGGTAAAGAATGGATAGGCCACGTGGAATGGATGGGTTAATAGGGCGTGACTGACACACTCGTAACGCATGGGGTTTGTAAGCTACGCCTGGATGCTCAAAATTTTCTGAATAAAAAGATACAGGGAACATTCGTTTCACTATATATAAAGGTAATTATGATGTTGATGACTGTAAAAATGATAGGGCCGTTATATTATTTAGTAAGATTTTGACTGTGAAAGTAAAAAAGATGACAGAAGGATGATACGAGAAGCGTGGGTGTGTACCAGCAAGAGAGTGTTACGCGAGAACACTGAAAGAACAGGGAAGTTGTAAGTGGCACGCATGGACCAGGAGAGGCTTATAACAAAATCAACTGAGAGGCAATGCGGTGGGTATTGAGAATACACTATACAGAAGAAGAATATCTGAGAGCAATTAAAAGTTTTTCGGATGAAGTGAAGTGTGCATTAGAATATGTAGGCGGGAGGTCATTGGTTTGTTATAAAGTGGATAGAATGTTGACAGAAGTGAGAGAACAGCAGATGTTGCTGCAAAGTTGCGGGATATAAAAAAATTAGTCATGAATGGAATGTGGAATCATAGGTGTTAGGGAGAAGGAGATGAAGACCGAGACTGTGTTGGGCTGATGGTGTGAGGGATATACCTGTATAGTAAAGGAAGGGCCTTAATGTCCAAGAAACTTAAGAATGAGCAAAAGATATGGGTGAATGGCACACGGTGGGATTCGACATGCAGCTGATAAGCCTTCTGTCTGTGTGTGTGCGTGTGTGTGTGTGCGCGAGGTGCCTTTCTTGTGCACAGAGGGTTCATCCTTGACTCAGCAATTAATGTAGGAGTGAGGCAGCGACAGCTGTGTTGTTTTCATCCAACACCAACCATCATTGCAAGAACTGCCCGAATTCGAAAAAACTGACGCGCGCGCGCACTCATACACACACACACATACACATATATGTGTGTGTGCGTGTGTGTTGCGCGCGCGCGCACACACTCCCATAACTGAGGAAATAATATTATATGGAACTACTCCCGTAACTAGGAGTAGTTCCATATATTTCACGAAGCACTCCTCATCAAAATCCTACACAATACAATGAATGACCAAAATAAAAAAAAAAAAAAACTTCCACTGAAATGTAATTTCATCTGTACGGCAGTAATAACTCAGCATCTAGACCTTACCACAGCCCATTTACAATGTACACCTGAATGCATTTACGCTCTGCTTAATTAAACTCGCCCCATTTCTTTACCGCTCGAGAACAGTAACTAGAAAGGGAAACAAACCACTTTTATTTAAATATCTTAAAAGTAACAAAGAATTGTTTAAGTTACTTCTAATAACATTAAAATTCAGGACTTTCAGGAATATATTTATGAAAAAGCGTTTACAAATTAATACATATAACTAACATGCCAAACAAGTGAGTGAAAGAAAGGCAAAATCTACGAGGTAAAAAGGTTGCATTTACCCTAACCGTATTGCTTTATAATTCATACGCATCAGCGGTTGCACAAGATGCATCGCAGCATTCTGAACTGTTCCCCTCACACAATCATTAATACTTTACGAGGAAATGTTTACAAACACGAATTTATGTATGCACTACAAAATTCTTTAAACATTATTCCAGGAAAATCCTGCCGGCTTTAAATGTTTGCTTTTTTCATTTTTGTGGATAAAATCTTCCACAAATTTCGCCGACAGGCTCATAAATTTAAACTTTGGTTGTTTAACGGTCGTTTGATTGTTAAACGAATCTTTAGTAACTGAAGTTTGCTAGTAAATTAAATAAACGAGGTGAATTATGGGTGAGTAACACTTCTGAATGTATTTTGTTTGAAACAATAGGCAACCATTGTTTTGAAACTTCGAATAACCTGAGGGTGCGTCCACACCGCAGTACTGTATAACACGTCATAAGCACACGGCAAATCATCGCACTATCATCACAAACTCAATAAAAGTCATCGACTTATTGGTAGTTCTGACTACACTACAACAACATATATTGGAAACTCACGTGGGAACGTATCGCATACAAATCACAAATAGGTTGAAAGCAAGTCAGGGACCGTAAATGGAGAAAGAATCTCTGACAAATGCTGTATAACCGCATGAAGCACTGGATACGGCTACCAATAAGTCAATGACTTGTATTCCAGCGGTTCTTGATAAGTGTCCGATAAATTGCCGACGTGTTTTACTTTAGTGTGGACGCACCCTAAGCGTTGCTGAAAATGCCCTTGATATCTTTCAGTTTCTAATTACAATAGCAATGTTTGGTGTTCCACAAAGTAGACTTGCAGCACCTTAGATGTTTTTAATCATCATTCTTTACCGCCAAGAAGTATCTCCCTTTCCACTTGTGATGGTGAAGCATGACGATACTCAGCTCCACACTTACTTAAGCATCATGTCTACAAATACTGGGAGATGCTTAAATGCTAATGGCAAGTGCAGCAAGGACTAGATATATCAACATGTGTTAGCCAACTCCTGTCGTATCAACATCCGGAATACATTCAATACAAAAGCAATCAAATACATCAACTCCAAACAAAGGCTTTCATGACCACACACCTGAAGGAAGCGTCAAGAAGAAAATGGATTTCAACATTATTAATACAGAAAGAAAGGCTAAACCTGAAATCATTGATCTTACTATTACAGATTACCATGATGAATATTTTCTGAAACATACAACAGGAAGAGGAATTTCTCCCCGTTATAATTACAGCTGAATACACTTAAAAAAAAATCTCATGTAAATCTGTCATACAATATTCCTAATTATGAAAGCAACAAAATAGTGCAAGGAGAGAAGGAGAACTGCCCAGTGCTACACATACTGTAAATTTACTTGTTCTAAATGACATTATATCCCTGTAATGTATATTTCTCACATAACCACCACCTTTCAGCCCGGTCCTCAGCGTCATTATGGTCAGACATCGTTTTCCATTATCCTACTAATGTTACTAATATCATTAAATTCCTTGTAAACCTTTTCCTCTTTATAGTAACTGCGTCTTGAAACAAAGATTAACCTCTTAATCATCAGTAACCGTGTTCTGAGACTGTAAAGAGTAAAAAGTAAATCTTTCAAGTTTACCAACGCAACTCGAGTTTTACCTGCCTACCATCATTCTAAAAGAAAGTTGCATTTTGTCACTCGCTTGGAAAGTGCTAAAATCGTTTTATAACAAACTTACGGCCAAAGTATTCTAGGGGAAACTATTAGTGTAGTGTTAACAGCCGTACAGAAATAAAGAACATCTTAACTATAAGACTATGACTGGCACACTTACCATAACGGAAACTAATTTACTGGAACCACAAACAGATTTAGTTAAGTTCCATCCCGACCCGCTGTGCACTGGTTCACCTACGCAGTAAAATATGCACCTGGTAGATATGCAACTGTGCTTTGGTAGATATTCAACAATACTCTGGTAAAGAGTTCGGCATTCTTTGCTAGAGACGGCCATTAGGCTAGCAAATTAAAACAAAAATATTTAAGAACAGGCTGGGTAAAACACAACGATTAATTAACTGATTATATTATTAAACTGGTGCCAGAACATAAAAGATCATGGGCCATGGAAATGACAGTTAAAATTTTCACTTATATATGTATATGCTTATGTAAAGTTCGTCCACGGAAAACGATTATAAATCATTATAAAAGTGTCAGCATCAATGCGTTCCGATGCTAAATTAATTCTACAGCTTATAATTGCTCAACAGTCACAGTATTACAGCAATACTTCGTCCTGGCGTTAATACACTGCTGCCTGTTACATGCGGTGAAAATCTGTTATTCATACATGGTTAGGAAGCAATTAATAAATGCCAGTTAATAGCATAGGATGAATTTCCTTATATATTTCTTATTCACAGGCGCACTGCTTCTACAACTGATGAAGTATCAATAAACCACTTACTAGATATCATAGTAAAGGTCATATGAAACACCCTAACCTAGATAAACTTTCAATGTAAAACACCATGATAATTCTTAATATATTTTAATCTTACAAACTCCGCTACTTGCAGGCTTCGAGATATAATTATATTAAAAATAACGCATAAATTAGTCAAGACTAACCGCAAATCCACCCTCTTCGCCGTAACAAACAATAATTTTTCCACCGCCTTTACGAAAACAATTTCATCTTAAAAGTTGACCCCGACTTTTGCCGCCAACTTTTATGTCCCATTATTCCTAGAAAGTCGGACAGGTTTCCCTCCGAGGCTGAATTCATCAAACCACATCCCCAATAACAACCACAAACAATAACCATATTCTAACCGTATCTTTTAGCTGAACACGCGAAGAGATACGTACACAGTCTCTTATAATATGATGTTTTAATATCTCGCCTATCAATTACATGAAAAGTATTTGTCCCTGCCAAAATAATTTACTTAGTAGTTTAGAATGAGAGATATACGAAAAGGTCATGCTCCCTATTACCTCTGATCAAATTCGAATCCTGGCCGGGTCAGATGCACTTATACTGTACATATTACCCATTGGGTGTAGTTATTCTGAAGGTAAAGTGATTTCGATATTGGGGTACTGTTAGCTTAATATATGAGAAAATAAAATACGGGTTAAGTGGGAACAAATCAACCATTATTCTTTATATATATATATAATGTTCATCACGTTCCATATTTTCGTGATTCAGTTATACACACACACACACACACACACACACACACACACACACATATATATATATATATATATATATATTATATATATATATTATATATATATATATATATATATATATATATATATATATATATATATATATATATATATATATATATAGTTATAGTACCCGTGTTCCGTGGAAGGCAAAGAAATTTCAGTCGCCCTGAGTCCACAAGTACTTTGAATATCTTTAGGGCAGAGCATCTGGCTTGTCAATTCATTCCACCTACAGAGGCCAACCCCTCCAAGAGAAAAAGCCCTGATGGTGAACATTGTATATCATTAAACATATTTACACACACACACACACACACATATATATATATAAATATATATATATATATATATATATATATATATATATATATATATATATATATATATATATATATATATATATATATTATGTAAGTATGTATGAGCGGCAATAGGCTTTCATCAGTCTCGTGGTCAGGTCGGCAGCGTGGTCTCGCTCTGATACTCAGGATCGGACGTCAGAAGCTCTTCATATTCTTGCATTTGGATTATCCAAATAGTATGGAGAATTAGAGAATTTACGAGAGCATTGTGGTTATTACAATTACATCCATGTTAGGTAAAAACTGACCAGTAGATTACACACACACACACACACACACATATCTATATGTATGTGTCTGTGTGTGTGTGTGTGTGTGTGTAATCTACTGGACATTTTTTGCCAGACACGTTTGTAATTGTAATAACCATGGGATTACAAATGAGGTGCTGTCGTACAGTGGTGAAACTGAAAGTAACTGGCTAAAAAATGTGTGCATAAAAGCTGATACAATGGCTGTAAGAATAAAAAGGAACATAATACTAAACATACCGTGGTATGTGTATCGAAGGCTCATTGAATGAGAAAAAGACATATGAAAGAACTAACGTGTCAAAATTGTGTGAGAAGGTTGAAGACTGCGAGTAAAAGGGAAAAGCCTTACGCAGCATGGGTGCTCCTATAAAACTTATGACAGAATCGATCTGGAAGTAATTAGGAGGGTGCAGACGATGTATGGCGTACAATGTAGTGTGATAAAAGCGATTGGGGTTTTCAAGATGATAGCGATCATGTGTTGGGATATGTGGTCATTAGAGCGAAAGTTTCGTTATAAAGTTTAGAGAAAAGGTCCTTATTGTCTGCATAGTTGTTTAGTAATCTTCTTGATGATACAGTGCTGAGCAAAGTCAGTTGCAAACTCTCAATATATAAAGACATTAATGACTGGTGCCAATGAAGACTTCGTACACACTGACGAAAGTACTTGGATTTTTATATGCAATGGATGTTTGTCAATGATAATAAAAAACAAGTAAAAAATGCGCCTAAGTTTCTTCGGCGCAGTCGATTTTTCTGTACAGCGTATAATGCTGTATGAAGCTCTCAGCCGGCCGTGGTGGTCTGTTTTGTTGAGGTGCCAGACGCACGATTAGGGCTAACTTTAACCTTAGATAAAATAAAACTACTGTGGCTAGAGGGCGCAATTTGGTGTGTTTGATGATGGGAGGGTGGATGATCAAAATACTGATTTGCAGCCCTCTAGCCTCAGTAGTTTTTAAGATCTGAGGGCGGACAGAAAAAGTGCGGACGGACAGACAAAGCCTTCTCAATAGTTTTCTTTTACAGAAAACTAAATAGCTACATTAAAATATAAAATCAGGTAGAAAAAGCGAAGACTCCAAGTATGAATCGTGGAAAAATAGAATTAGCTGATTCGTAATGGCATTATGGGACAAAATCTAACAAAAGACCGCAGCTTAAGAGAAGATGTGAATTACTTAATAACTGAAGATAAAATTAAAATGATCTCTGTAAAGATTAGGAGAAAAAAGGAATGTAGCCTAAAGAAAAGGTTGAATGAATGAAGAACAGCCTATATTTATGAAAGCGAAAGGATTTACGGAATGAAAATGAAAGGAAAACGACAGAAGCCGCGGATAAGTTGTCAGCATGAAAAATACTGGGATACGACGAAGTGGCAAAAAGGTTGGCATAGATGAAGAGATGTCTCCTCTGATTTGAGGTCGCTGGTCACGCAAGAGATGCAGGATGATAAAACTGTTGAAAAGGTTATATAACTCGGAAGTCTTGGGTGGAAAAGAGAGCAGGGAGACTGGGGAAAGTGTTGGCTAGAGGAAGAGGAACTGGGATGGAAAATAAAATTGAATGCTGTCGTGTACAGGGGGTCGATATGATGAAGGGTATTCTGCCGAAGTGAAGTTTTCGAGAAAGAAGTTCATCCTTGGCTGATCAGTTAAAAAAGATGAACGTGGCAGTGACTGCTTTCTGGTTTTTTCAGCAACCGTCTTAATTAGCAAAACATTCTACTGGCGGACAGTGAGACACAGATTGACAGATACACATTATCTTGATTCATGTCTTCATGGACAGTTTACTCACCTTTCCATATGAAGAGCAGAGGAATTATAATATGAGGCTAATACTCTGAATGGTGCTAAGTAAAACTCGTAATGTAGTATTGGTCTGGAAATCTGATGGCAAAATACTCTGCCTCTTATTTATGAACCCTATGTCCAAACCAGCACTGCCAAATACGATGCCTACCAGATCTGTAGCATTGTATTTTATCATGAAATTCATCCTTGTCCACCTTCCACATATTCAACCGCATTTACACCTCTTCTAAAAATAACCTCATTGTCTTAGTACTTCCAACCTCCTCTGATAGGGGAGGAGGAAACGTAGAACGTCTTCTCTCAGCCACTTAAAATTGAAAGTGGTGTAGTTGAAGTAGGGAGGAGGAAGGGAGAGAATTGCAGCCCACTCAAGTCCACTTCAATTTTGCTGATGATACATCACTCCTGAGATGCTCTCTCTCTCTCTCTCTCTCTCTCTCTCTCTCTCTCTCTCTCTCTCTCTCTCTCTCTCTCTTTGCTGAACGATGACGAAGAGTATTTTAACAGAATCAGGACACCCACCCACCCACATACAATACACGCACACATAATATATATATATATATATATATATATATATATATATATATATATATATATATATATATATATATATATATATATATATATATATGCCGTTTCCCCAAAATCATGAGCAGACAACTGCCTTAAAATTAGCAGCGTCATATACTAAGTCTGAATGCATAGTCAACACGTCAAACCCCTTTACTGACACTGCATCATTCTCCTCGGTTCTGGCCGTATTCTCATCAAGGATATCCACTTTCTCTCGTTCCAGTATCTTTTCCAAACCTTGCATTTCCTAGGGATTCATCCTAATCTACCGCACTCCTAACTCTCTCCCCATGACCAAACCACCTGAAAAAGCTCGGTTCCATATTTCCACCTTTACTAACCTTTTTTACTATTTCCTACCGCCACATATATCCCCAATTTAATCCTTCTCGCTCTAAAAAATAATGCTCAAACAATATACTTTATTTATTTTCATTCGTAATCCATACAGACATGTGACTGTACAAATCAATCGATTCCATTGCCAGTCATATATTTCAATATTATTACTCAACATTCCTGCTTTTCATACCCTGTTGACATTGTTTTTCCTCATATTATGCATACAGACACGCGCGCGCGCGCGCGCGCACGCACACACATTATATATATATATATATATATATATATATATATATATATATATATATATATATATATATATATATATATATATATATTTGTATGTATGTGTCTGTGCGCTTGCGTACCAGGTCTATGCAAATACAAGTGCAAACGTTGAGTGAGATTCTAACTTGTCGATTGCTTAAAATTCTACACGTATGTTTTCCACCGAAAACCTGAATCGGAATTTGTAGATAAAAGCTGAACATGAAAATACACTTCAATAACGCACTGACTCCCACGTTAGCTTTCAGTCCGCCTACTCTTCCAAGCTGGCATAGGTAAATTGATAAAATATCAAAATCCCACCAAGAATATAAAGCGCGGATTAACTGGACTGCGTATGCTGTGCTTACAGTGATTCGAGCACTAGCCAATAATTTTCGACTTAGACCTATGGCATACTCTGTCTTACTACAGTATTTCCCCACAGAGAGAAACGTGGTGCTTTGGGATGGGGATGGTTACACAAAATTTTAAGCTTAAAAAGAAGTTGAAAATCATATGATCTTACAATATTCATAATTCACAAAATGTAGGCCTTATATCTTACACAAGAAACTAATTTCACAAAGTGCGAACATTTGCTGAAGAAACGAAGAAAGTCATGAAAATCAGGAACTATAACTGTATAACATCGATATAATATGTTAATTAACCTAACCTTTCGTAAATAGCATTGCTATAGTCATCGACTGGGGCTTTCGGCCAGTTCATTGTTAAAACTATACCAAAAAAAATGTGTATACACACGCACAAACACACACACACACACACACACACATATATATATATATATATATATATATATATATATATATATATATATATATATATATATATATATATATATATATATATATATATATAAAATCAACACACACACATATATATGTATATATGAATGAATTTTTATCACATCACCGTGATTCATATACAAGCATTAAGTTACAAACGTCCTTTATTATCCAATTCGCTCTACTTCGGAAATAATATATTTTCATATATGTTACCGAAGGGGAATTTTTTTTAGTTGGTAATAAGTTCGTCGTCCCGTGGGCCGACGAACTTATCAACTAAAAAAATTCCCCTTCGGTAACATATATGAAAATCTATTATTTCCGAGGTAGAGCGAATTGGATATTAAAGGACGTTTGTAGCTTAATGCTTATATATATATATATATATATATATATATATATATATATATATATATATATATATATATATATATATATATATATATGTATATATGTATATATATATATATGTATATATATATGTATATGTATATATATATATATATATATATATATATATATATATATATATATATATATATTAAAGTCAAAACAAAATGTTGCCGTTCTCAAGTTATCTTACAGCTCTTTCATCCTTAGATGGTTCCGAGCTAGACAGAAATTTGTCAATTCCCGGCGGCCTCCTAATGGAAGCCGTTCACTAAATCCCTCCATAGCTCTTGTTGGATGCTTTGTGCTTGCACAGGAACTTGTGTCAGGATCAACAAAATTTGCCCCCACAACAACAGAAGGAACAACAAACCTTTACACAGGGAAGTAATGTTGCAATGGAGCAAGCGTAAAATAGGTGGCGTGTGTCAACACGAGGAAATTTTAAATTTCGGCTATCGGTGTCTTGTTATAATAAAATCATGATCCTGATAATCTTCAGGTTTAAAATGAACTGAGTAAACAAGAGCATTCTTGGGGTTACGGCAACAAGCATGTATCCACTGCTCTTTATACTGTTTTTCCTTTGGGAAAGTATGGTATTTTACATTCGAACCGTTTATTTTTTGGTAATAATTAGAAAATCCAAACACAGTGCATATCGGCACTGAATTAACAGCTCTGACTAATAAAGACAAAGTTTATAGGCACACGAAAAGAAAACACGTTATGTTATCAATAAAACGGAAGCAAACAGCAGACTAAGGCTTTGTCACGTGGGTTTTGTTCAATAACATGCTCTCTCTGGGAGGCGTGACGTCACTACCCCTCTGTCTCATGCCCATCCCTTCGCGCTAGCTAACCTGGTATATCTGGACCGTGGATAAAATGATGTCATAACAGATTACGTCATTACTTGCGTAGATCATAAATATGCTCCATGACAGAGAGTATTTTATATTAAAAAGATCTGCAACTGAACGAAACTGAATCTTTCAGGAATGCTACGTAAGAGAATTCTAAACATGTGACAGGAAACCGATATTTCTTACAGGTTTGATATAGATGATATTTGACATTTATGGTGAACACAGTAAGCCATTTAACAGGAAACCGAGAACACCCAGAGAATGTCTCACTTCCTAGATAGTGTTCAGAGGATAATAAAGATTTGGATCCTAAACTTTTGAGGCTTGTAACTAACATTTATTTGTTATGTCACCCAACGGTACCAAGAACTTCTAATAAGATTTCTCTTTTACTAAAATCGACTTAGCAACATAAGCATCATTGTGCCCCTTCTGCCTTTCAAACGAATTTCATGCCAATCCTATGGAGTTATTAGTAGAAAATAGTTTACCTTAATCTCTCTCTCTCTCTCTCTCTCTCTCTCTCTCTCTCTCTCTCTCTCTCTCTCTCTCTCTCTCTCTCTCTCTCTCTCTCTTGCTAAGTCTTACCATTCTGCTATATGATGTCATATCTTAAAAGAAAGTTCAAACTGAAGAAATACTAGAAAGGCGATCAGGGATGGAAATCCTCGGCCACTGCGATTAGCATAGTTACCCAAACACTCTGCATCGAAAAAATGTTATTTTTACTAACAAAGGAACCTTACGTTTTCTTCAGATATGTATGCGGGACAATAATCAAAATGACGTTAAAAAAAAAATCATAGACCATCACTCTAATTCACACTAAAAGTTACTCGCCTGTCCATAAAATGTTCTCATTGGCTTTCGCGTAAAAATGTTCACACACCAAAACATTAAGGCCTCACTTGTAGATAAAAATACCAAAATCCCACTCAACATCCATCATTTTCGCTATCCTAAAAACATCTGTTGTTCACCATGAAGTCCTTTTCTTTAAATTACCATTTACAATAATATTCAAAAACGACAAAAAAAAAATATAAAGCATTGCTGAAAAAGGTAGAATATATCTTCCAAAGATATATTCTATATGGTGTCATATTCACAGAAACGACCGACGAAATATCTAATAATATCGAAGTAGTAATATACAATTTTGGTTGCACCAGAAAACTGTAATTCTAATATTTACATAACAATATAAAACTCGAGGAAAGTGAAAAGCCGAAATATAACAGAATACAGAAAATCCTTCAATTTATTTTACCCTTTTGTGCTCCATAAGTGGTAAACAAACAAAATTTTCATCGCCAACAGCTCTGGTTATTTTTGCGTGAGTGGAAGGTATATAAAAATTTTTAAAATGAATTCTGTGCAAACGAAATATTTTGACAGAAATTCCATGTAAGATAAACCTGTTATTCAGTAATATTGAGAAACAATATACAAATCATTTAAGGATTCTTTCATTTTTTGCTATAAGAAAACTCATAACTACTCCATTTTTATGCTGTGATTTTTTTACTATTTCGGTTTCTGTCATATTCTACTACTGGAATTAGGGTTGAAATTAATTTTATGTAGACTGACTAAAAAAGGAGTGTTTATGAAACCATATATATATATATATATATATTATCTAAGGGCCATTCAATAAATAAATACGTAAACAAGTGCACATACATTAGTTTATTATACACACACACACACCACATATATATATATATATATATATATATATATATATATATATATATATATATATATATATATATATATATATATATATATATATATATATATATATATATATATATATATATATATATATATATATATATATATATATATATATATATATGCAAATTTCGTTGAATTCTATGGCTTTTTGATTGATCAACTTCTTATTTGTTTGCCAATATTTTCTGAATCTTCTCCGATCTTCCAAATTGTCAAACAAATAAGTTGATCAACAATCAAAAAGCCATAGAATTCAACGAAATTTTCATGCAAGAACAGCTTTGCTCCAAAAGCATATATATATATATATATATATATATATATATATATATATATATATATATATATATATATATATATATATATATATATATATATATATATTATATATATATATATATATATATATATATATATATATATGTGTGTGTGTGTGTGTGTGTGTGTGTGTGCACTAAGCCATTTTCTCAAACAGGGGATGGCTACAAATAGGAAAATAGTCACTGCCACATCTGCGCGCATCGTGAATGACCCGCCTACCTACACACGTGTGCTTCTCACCGGTTGCATACCGGTAGGCCAAAGTCACCTCAACTGAAGTCGTTTTGAGCGATAATTATTTGGCGAAGGTCGTTTAGAGCGACATTAATTGAGCGACGGTCACTTTCAGCATTAATTTTCACCTTGGAAGTTTGCAAACAAATGAACGCCATTACTCACAGCGCAATTATTCACAGCGTGTGGTCGTGGAATTTTTTCAAAATATTAATTACAACCCATTACGAGATTTTTTTATTTTAATCAAAACATGACGAAGACAAAGGAGCACAGAAAGGACAAAGCGACGCAAAGTACTATCACATGGCGGCGTGAGTTGAAGAACTGCAAAGGACGTTTAGCATATCATTAGATTACAGAAATGATAAGAAGTGTACGGTAAAATAAAAGCATTTCCATGTTCCTGATCCAGTCAAAAAGTGGTCCGGAAAGTGTTAAAAAACCTTCCATGCAACCGACACAACGTAAGACCCACCCGAAGCAAATTACATACTGGATCTGTCAATTAATTCTATTTTACTTATCAGATACTTTTTTTATTTAAATATATAATGAACTTTTCAAATAAATACTTTTATTATGAAAAACAATCTTGTTTTTATTAATTTTCGCTCATAAATAAGTTTTATGTTACTTAATCTGTCTTTCGCTCTTAGTGCATCGCCCAAAAGGTGCTGAACGACTAGCCACACTTTTTACCTTCTTGTCTTTCAGGCACTTTAGTATCTCCTGGACATTAAGGCACTTACTTCCTAACGGTTTCCCATATGTTCAGCACTTTCTAGTTTTTCCTCTCCTTCCAAACTTATCATTCAACTTTCGTTTCACTGACCGTATCATCTCAAAACACAATGATTATTTTTTTTTTATACTGAGGGTAACCTTTTCATCGCTTTCACATACATCCACAATCCTCACTTTTCCAAATGTTTACGTAGAACGCATTAAATAAAGAAAATTTTCGTCACAACAGCTTCAGCTTTTTTCTTTCATTCCTCTTCAAAATGCTTAAGGGAAAGATGGAGTACTCTTCCATAACCTTTCCACACAAACAGACAGCTTCCTTGGTTCAGGTATTCTGTGACTCCTCTCTTCGCTCGTCCTGCCATTGCCCGTCATAATTACTCCTACACAAATCTAGGACTTCCAATTTACCATCATCCATATCATTACTCACAGTCCCTCTTTCAGAAACTTTTAAACTCTCACTAAATTCTCCAGTTTCTCATGATAATCCTCGATCAATACAACAAACATCAGCAATTCAGTAACCCATTCACGACCCTTTTCCTCACCCCAAAGTACCTACATCTAATGTGCTTTCTTTTTCTGTCGAAATCTCCTGCCTCCTGCTACTTTTACTTTAAATTAGTTCCTCTCCCGTCTACATATTCTAATACACAATTCGCTTCCAATAAGAATTTTTAATTATTTAATAATTTATCTTCTATAACATACATCATCTATAGCCTATACGCTGCCTTACTATAAACCGTATTGCAAGTTTTTTCCAGGTCTGTATACGCATATTACTTTTTTCCTTTTGCTCTCAAACTTCACACATGAATTTTTCACAAAAAAACCTTGTTCCACACCAAACCTTTATCTAAACCAAACCTATTTTGTCTGTCAATTTACCGGTCCTCCTACTTATTTTCACAATGATAATCATCCTGTATACCTTCCTTCGTATGCTGAGTACTGATATGCCGTAAAATTCCTACATTTTCGTTCATCACCTTTAACCATCTCAATTATTCCTCGTAACCATTCCGTTGGAAACTTTCTCTTATACGAAGATACCACAGCGTTTCAGAATTTTGCTTGGTGTCCCATCAACTTCTGGTCTCTCTCTATTTTTCAAGAACTTAATCGTCCTTCTTTCCTCCTCCACAGTCACTTTCAAAAGCGCTCTCAAACTTAACGTAAACCCTTCAACTCTTGCATCATTCACCTCTCCCTTTCATATATCCACCATATTCAACACACCTTGAAAATAATCAACCCATCGTCCCAGGACTGTAATCACTTCAAACAACAACTCTCCATATGTACCTTTCAATATGAGTTTCACTTGCTTTTTACCACTTCTCTTTACTTTATTTCATAAAAACAACGTCCCTTTTCTTCATTCCTCGCTTACATTCTCCCCTCTATTTCTACAATTTGCTTTCTTCTCTCTCTCATCCTTCTTCACTATCCTATCAATCCTCAGGTATAATGTACAAGATTTTCTCTTACAGCATGCAATAACAGCTCCTAAAATAACAACTTTTTTTTATCTACAAACATAGAGTGCTCTTCTATTTACTCTGTTCTAAAATATAACTTAACAAACGTTTCCTGACCATTTTCTATTTCCCAGGTATACGTACGCTATTCATCTTCTGAAACCATGTATTTCCATCAGCCCCGTCCTTTTCAAAACACTCTTCCAGGTACTCCATACCTATCTCAACATCATCTCTTGTACTACCCACCTTTGCATTTAAATCACCAAGAATAACGACTTTTCTCAAAAACCTTTCCATATTCAGACACTCGCAAAAACTCTTTCCCCGCCCCCAGCAGGAAATTTATTCCAGTTTAACGCGAACTAAATTTCACCTAACATTGCAAGCACTACGCTTTCCTTAGCCTTGCACACAGACACATAGACACATATATATAAAATACATGTGCACACACACATATATAGAGATACATGCATTCATACATACATACACACAAACACACACATATATATAATACACACACACATGATAATGCACACACTTATCCATACGCGCATAACGAACTATGCCAGGCAGAGAAAATGCAAATAAAAACTTTGGCATCACAACAAATTAACGCAAGCGTGAACAAAGGGCATAAATCCCGTCGATGCAAAGGCTTAGCGTTTGCAGTTAGAGAGGGATATTTCACAGTAACTGCTTCCCAGTGGAAAAACTTTCAAATATGTGAATCCGGTTATCAAGCACAAAATTTAGCTAACATTTCCAAAGGAACTAGAACTGGTTATAGTGAAACAATAGGTAAAAATAAAATATAATTTAAACACAGGCTGTCTAATTTTATGGTCTTTCACTCACTAATTTTCCTATTCGTGGGCTGTGACGCAAACGCCCAGTACACAGATGCTCTTCACTACAAACTCTCGCAATAACAAGTTCTTGAATACATCATCTCTTGCAGACAGAACAACAAACATGTTTCAGCATCAAAATATAATGAAGTGAAGAAGAAAGATCTGGGCTTCCATTTCCAGCACTTATATCATACAGAAGAGTAGCACAGCTTGTATCGAAAAAAAATATACGTGTCACATTTAATATCTCGAATTGGGTCATTTTCATCCTTTTGAAACTATTGTATAAATATATAACTTTTATTACACTATGTTGAATTTTAAAAGTTTTTAATTTTATATATTTTCCACCATATTTTGAAAGGACTTCCGAACCCAGCCTTTTTTACATAAATGAAACAAGAGTACATATATCCGTAGAGTCTGACATGAATAATACTTTCTGTAGAATGAGGAAGCCTCATTTATATTTTGTAATAGTCTCTGGTGCATTTCTTCCAATGAAAAGCAAGCCAAATTGGTTTCCTTTAAACCTTCAGCTTATAATAAAAAACACCAAATCTAACAAGACGCTGTATATGGACTGACTGACAGATCTTTCATCATAACGCGGCATCACTCAAAACCGGTCATCGACTCCCTAAATTTTCCGCTACAAGTCGATGAGGTCTAAGGGTACATGAAATCTATTCGTCGAACAACTGAAACGTCGCACGAGCGTGTTCTCTAGCATGTTTCTAATGCCCATGGAAAGTGAAGTCACACAAGTTAGATAGCAGTCATGAAATTTAGGCTCTAACGCTAAACACAAAGGCACTTCAGCCACTCAGCGTTTAAGAGAGAGGAAAAAAAAAGTAAATGAGCTGAAGAACAAGTAGCTAAAGGTGAAACTAGTAGAAACCCCTACAGCTAAACTAAGAAGTTACGGGTGGAACGATTGGACAATAAGATGGAAGAAGGGAGGTGGAAATGGATGTAAAGTAAAAGGCTAAAATGGGCTGCAGACAGGGGCCCGCAGTGATGTTGCAAACACGCACTGATACTGCCTACAGCGAACCTCTTGAGGGGCAATCACAATTATTGACAGCAAAAAAATTTTGAGCAGTCTGCTCCCCTAGTTGTTCTAAACTTACGCCGGACATTACAGATGTTCATACGTCTGAATACTAATTGATTGGTAAATCTAATTTTAATACGGCTATTGGAACACATTACACATTTAAATGAGTATCCTGAATTCTTGAATGAAAGGCAAAGTGACCCTTGAATATTAAACCGAAATCTTGTTCTTTCTGTGTTAATTTACTCATCCTAAGTTATCTAAGTGCACTTAAAAACGGTATCATAAAATCTGATCATTTGATAGCGTAGGTTGAACTAATTAAGAGAGGTTCGTAACCTATTTCTCACTTTTTATTTGCAAAAGTTTGTGAAAATAATATATAAATAACAAGCCTAATCTTTATCACACATATGAGATTATTACAGACCTAATTATGCAATCACACGTAGAAAGCGTTATTGCACACATTTTTGTGGTTCTTAAAAACTAAAGTCATATATATATATATATATATATATATATATATATATATATATATATATATATATATACACACATACATACATACATATGAGTTAAATGACTGAGGGAAAGTTTTTAATTGCCTCATGGGCAAAAGTTCTTAGATTATTTGAAAATTAATTACGTTAACTTCCGGTGGGTATGTGTTACTTTTTCACCAATGCGAAGTTAAGTGTAATGCTTCAAACAGATGAAAAGATAGAGTAATAACAATTAAAACTTACATATTTTAGAGAGAGAGAGAGAGAGAGAGAGAGAGAGAGAGAGAGAGAGAGAGAGAGAGTGAGAGAGAGAGAGAGAGAGAGAGAGAGAGAGAGAGAGGAGTAATTAAAGGCAAGCTCTTGTAAATTCTTCAATATAATGTCCGCAGATTGAACGTCATTACATGAGAAGACTTGAGGAAACCTCAAACCACGAGTTTTGCACAACTTCGCTTGCTGAAAACAGTAGCAAGAAAAGTTAAGAAGCAACTCTTGACTAATCGAGGATATGTCTGACCATTACAATAATGCAAAAACTGTTTCGAGATCACCGAGGTCAAATAATACTACTATAAATCTCTGCAGCAGTGTTACAAGAAGTATCGACTCCTGTAGCTACGACGAAATAAAATGAATTGAATAAAGACTTTCGGTTGTTTCCATTATATTCATTATCACGGCCATTCGTCATCACTGTTACTACCGATCTCATTACAATGTTCATTTCCCATTTGCCATTACCTTCTGTTAATTCTTTCTAACGAACACCATGTTCTTTGGAAGCTTGAATTTAAAGTCAATGGCCCCTTTGGTGAGCTTGTTCTGTATGAATAGGGTGCATCTTCTGAATAATAATAATAATAATAATAATAATAATAATAATAATAATAATAATAATAATAATAATAAAAGAGCTTCGATATTACAAAGTATCACTATACATTAAAGCCAAAGTTTGTTATTTTAAAAACTATTGCCGGGTTTAATTCCATTATATATATTACCTGGGGCTGCCAATAATTATCTCCAGGCAATGTGAATCTTCTGCTAGAAGGTGCCGTACCTCCCATGACGTAGGGAACAAGGACTTCCATTCTTTTAATTTTCTTGGATTCTGCTTCAGTTCTGACGTTCTTCTTTCTCCTCAAGTCACTTCCATTTTATATTCCATCGAGACATTTCCCTCCCTGTCTCTTCTCACCTTATTCCCTCCATTTCCTCTGCTACAAACAGACAGACGCTCTCCCAACAATTATCGGCTGCAATTCGTTGCACATAACCAAAATATTTTAATAAGTGATTAAATATTAAATCTAAAAAATCATTTGTATTTTCTGCTGATACTTATAAATCGCCATGCTCCAAGTATAAAACATTAATAACAAGAAATGAAAGAGGAAAGCTGGATAATTTCGTAACCATGAAAGCAATCAATTAAAGGTAAGGGACCCATTTCATCTAGCATCAAACCGGAGTGAGCCTGGGAGTAGACTAATCAAGAGGCACCTGGCAATCCCGTATTTCACAGCCCAATGCTCACCTGACCTCATAACGATGAAGGCCCCTAAGAAGCGACGCCAATTCCCGACTCTATCTCGGTCTCCTTGATTAACACCACGCAGAAATTACCCGGATTCCCCGGCGATTACGATGATTTTCTGGAATGTGGAAATATTGCTGGGGACGGAGAAAAAAATGAAAAAAGCTTATCTCTGAGCCGTGTTGTATCCGGAAATTAATTGCTTAAACGTATTTCAAGGGGTATTTTCCAACTGAACCATTTAATTACGCTCATTAATGAATACTCTTCAGCTTTATGGTCTGACTGCAGCGTTGACTTTTTTCCTTTTTGTAATGTGTTATGAGTTACAACTGGTTTGGATAATTAATTAAAAAGAATAACTTCACGGCGTCATCCGTAAGCCATATGAATATTGTACGATAAGCTATATATTCTAGCATAGTCATCTTCCTGAAGCTACACTTTAAAGATGAATAACGCAGTACATTAACACCTCAATCATTTTTACCAAGTTATAACAAGGAATTGTAATTAAAAGTATCCATTTAGTATATAAACTCGCATATTAAAATATGGTTCAAAAGTTACGGGTTACATTAAGATAAACAATAACATTCAACAAGAAACGGTACCAATTTCACAATTCTCCAAAGCACATAAGCTGTTCGTTTAAATCTGTCTTACAAGTCGATTGAAAATTAGTAAGATCAATGAAAACATGTCACAAGTAACGGAAAGGAAGGCCTGGGGAAGACTAAAAACGAATAAGGGGGAGCGGAAATTTCCTAGTTTTTGCGCAGCACATAATTGGATAATTGGAGGTACTTGTTTCCAACAAAATGACGTCCATAAATACACTCGGGCATCTCCAGACAGCTGACACAAAAGCCAAGTAGCTCAAACGACTCTAGCATTAACAGAGAGAAAAAAGAACACTAATGAACGCTGCGAATTATACAGCAGCAGCTGTCAGCAGTTATCACCCACTTGCCAATGCCAAAATATATCTGAATTTACAAGCATCATAAATTAGAAACCATGGAATACTTAATTTTCTACAATAAAGCTTACTGAAGATGAGCAACGAGAGACTAGCAAATGAGTGTCGAAATACCGTAAATTTACAGATTTAGAATCCATATCCGAGGAGGTGCAGACATTCAATTAGGACTGGATTAATAGCGGCTATGTATGTCAAGCTACTTGAAAAAAGAAAAAATTGGGATATGGGTAACAAGACGGAAACCTTTGATGTGGCGTGAGATTTGGGACACAATAAAGAATAAACAAAATCTCAGGGAGAAAATGAGAAACAGAAAGTACTATAGATTAGATACTGAAGTAAAAGGAAAGCAAAAATATAATTAAAAAATGTAAAAAAAAAACACACACACACACACAGGCTAATGGTCCTGAAAAAGCAGTGATGTTCGCATGGCAGCTCAAAGAATCATTAATGAAATTTCCATGGTTGATGATAAAAGGGGACAATACATGTCAAAAGGAGGGATGGGTCAAAAATAACATCAGAAGAACATTTTTGTTAGGCCATGAATAAAGGATGAGGGTGGATAATTTGAGTGATACGCCATAAGATAAAAACATGAATGTACTAATGAAAGAATTTACTGTTTTGAAGCCGAATCCGTAATGAGGAAATTTAATACATGAAAAGCACCGAGCTATGATTGCATCACTGCCACGTATGCGGAATGAGGAACAGAGCCTGCTAATTCTAACCAGGAAGTCACAGCATGGATAGCAGAAAAAGGTTTCCTGACTGAATGTGGAAACAGCAGAGGCACTGCGCTTGCGTCATTCAAGATAAAACTATTTAGTATGCTCATCCTCAACGGGACACAATAAGAAATTGATAAAATGCTCTGATATGAACAACCTGGATTTAGAAAAGGCCGGAGTAGCAAAGATCAAATATCTGAGTTAGCACATATTTTGCAGCAAAATATACAAGATTTACAAATCTTGCTTTTCAGAAGGCATCATAAATCTTGACAGACTTTCAATAAACCTGTGAGAAATAAAAATAATGAGAACAGTATGCACGGACGGATGCTATCCAGAACAGAATCTCATGCGTTGGAATTTCAAGAAAAAATGAAAAAGACACCAAACAAAGGGTGGGATGAGTTACTGTAGGTGTGGAAACTAAACAGACTGAAAATGCATACAAAAGTAGCATTATACATTCGTTTAATACGAGCTGTACTGCTCCGTGGCCATGACAATGGAGAGACGGAGACGGGTTGGACATGTACAGTACTTTGCACCACCACTCGGAGAATAGCACAGAAAGTGTTAGTCGGGGTCCACTAAGCAACGTGAGAGGTTGAGGACCAAGACTTTCTTGAATGAGAAAGAAGAGACAAGAAGTAGAAACTGAACTGAAATATGTGGAAATGAATATAAAGGAAAGAAGGAAAGCCATCAGTGGCATTAGTTCATAAAGGTCCTTTGCGTAACAAGGAGTTGGAGGCGATGATGTTGATACTGAAGGCAAGGAATTGAGAACCTAAGAAAAAGAACCAACTAAACTTTAAATATTCAACAGAAATATAAAAAAAAAAATTTCCTTTACCACCAAATCATCTGAAGACTGTACACTCGAAAAATAAGACCAATTAACAATAGGCAAGATCTTTTCCTTTCCATTTCTAAGAACAGTGACTCCCATAAAACTCCGGGAAACTCAAATGTTCACTTTTCAAGTGATAACGACCAGGGAGCACATATTATGGAAACCCTTAGGCTTGAAAAAACCCAAGCTGCGATATGGTTGGCTAGACCATACAATTTTATTTTGTTTATTGTATGTATGTGACAGAGAGAGAGAGAGAGAGAGAGAGAGAGAGAGAGAGAGAGAGAGAGAGAGAGAGAGAGAGAGAGAGAATATTCTCATACTACAATTATATGTTTATGGCTCGAATCTCTCGAACAGTCCCTGGAAGTGTACTCACACTAATCTCACGGAGTCTCCGTGACGTTATTCTAGCAGGCCACTAGTCGTAAGGCTGAGAAAGCCTGTGCCAACTATAAATGAGAGAGAGAGAGAGAGAGAGAGAGAGAGAGAGAGAGAGAGAGAGAGAGAGAGAGAGAGAGAGAAACTCTACCCAAAATATTTCATTCTGTTACCGAAAGAGTCAAAACGGGAGCAAAATTGTTAACGAAGAGTATATTAATGAAAATGATAATGAATCTTAATCAAGGAGTCTTGCATTACAGTGCTCTAGAATTACACACACAAAACCAAAAGGAAAATAATATCCTTTATGGAAATTTTAAGACATCTGCCCCCTACCTGTATCACCATTCACTTATCTTAGGAGACTTAGCTCTCATCCTAGTCGGTTTAACTGTGACGACTATAATTAAAAACATATTCAAACAATCTGCCTTGCAATACAGTAACCCTAAGTTGTGAAATGCAATTTTATAAATCGGTATTCGTAGCAGGTTCGACGACTCACCTCGCTCCCAAGTAATATTACTAATCAAACATATTAAAGCAATTAAATTCGTTTATGGGTATAGACCGCTGGAGTTGAGCTGATTGAAACTCTGCAGAACACTAACACATCAAAGAGACAGCAGCCTTCTATAAAACCTCTGCTATTAGTTATTTCACAACAAAGAAGTCTACTATTGCAACTGTCTGTCTGAGTCATTTATAACAAAGACTGGCAAATTTCTAGAATATTCCTTACAGGATGCAGTCCTTTTATTTACAGCTGCCAAGTGCAAAGTTATCATTAGAGTATATTTCATCTGTTTATTTTCCTAGCCGAGTAAATATTACAAGACTAAGATAGTCATATTTTTAACAAAAATGTTTTATTGCAAATGCATAGAGGAAGCAATGCTCTTTTTGTTTCCTGGCTGGCTCTTCTACAAACAAATATTCCCCACTCACAGGCAATAACTTTCAACTGTGCAAACAATACCTTCCTTGCTTCTATTTTTACGTCTACCCTTAGCACTCTGAGTTCGCGCACATTTTACTACGTTGTATGCTCTCTCCATGAAAACGACACAAGTTCCCCATCTTCCAATGGCCTACATTTCTCCACACAGCCGACACGTTCTTTGTTATTCCTTTGTTGTATCTCGTCCGACCAAAATTTTTTCTTTTTTTCTACCGCTCAGGAAGCGTCAGAGCAAACGGAATTTGGTTTATACATAAACAGAGTTTGAGATTTTCCCTCCCACCCCAACAACCCAAGCTTAACGACACCCTATTAAAATGACACATCTTCCTTACTGCAGTTTTACAATACAATATATAAAGCGTATCAGACTATCGTGAAGGAAACTGTAAAATAATACGACCAAAGAGTTACAAGAACAACTAAATATAATATCTTTGATGTACAGTACACTACGTCTGAGGAGACAGCCATGACATTAGGAACAACACAGAAACAATGGAACAGCGATAAAATTCTGTATCACAGACTCTGATGGTGAGAGGTGACATCAGTAATTCAAAAGACAAAGGGACAGTTGTTGTCCCTTACTGAAGCTTACAAAAAATAAGGGGGGGAGGGGCCTTTTACAAGAGACTGGTGAAATATATCGATTCATTTACTCCAGGTCTCCACTTACAAAACTGAGAGAGAGAGAGAGAGAGAGAGAGAGAGAGAGAGAGAGAGAGAGAGAGAGAGAGAGAGAGAGAGAGAGAGAGAGAGAACTTCAAATCGCATGCGAATGGGTGAGAGCATGTTTTCCATACTTTACAATAGACATGCATCATGTGAAAAACTTACAAGAAACCAATAAGTATTTTGGTGTTACAACAAAGGAGAAATCACTAGCATTATTATAAAATTACTTCTCTGATTTAAGCTGAACAACTAAATTCAAAAACTAACTTTCAGTATCCATCTAACTGTCCTCGAAAAAAAAATGAACTTCAGTATAACATGTATGTCTGGAATCTCTAAAAGTAATTTCATGAGAATCCCAAATAACTGAGGTCTTTCCTAAACATTCAGAATTCAA
Organism: Macrobrachium rosenbergii; assembly: GCA_039081455.1. Classification (NCBI taxonomy): domain Eukaryota; kingdom Metazoa; phylum Arthropoda; class Malacostraca; order Decapoda; family Palaemonidae; genus Macrobrachium; species Macrobrachium rosenbergii. Next base: position 18,264,659 of record JANJGK010000012.1, on the reverse strand, counting down.
CCTCACTAATAAAAGAACTTGTCACTTTTAACAACCCTGCGAATTTTTGACAGAGCCATTACAGATCAAACACTAGCATTATTTCCAGCTCAGCGCACGGGCGAACAACGTACATTGGCAAAAACAGCGTCACCTCCAGTTCTACGTTCCTCCAATAACAGCAGGAAATTGGAATTAACATCCTACTGAAAACTCCGCCATTTTGGAATGCCACAAGCCTTTGAGGCAAAATTTGCCTGGAAATCGGTCGGCAAACGAAATAAAAATTTTTTTGAAGTGATCACGTTCACAGAGGTATCCGTATCCAGTTTTTGACAATTTTTGTCCTGTCTGTGACCTTATGAATTTGAAAATGTGTTAAAATCCTGTGAGTTAAACAATAACAATAATAATATAAATACGGAAGAAAATAATAAACCATAGTGATGGTGGAGTCAAATAAAAGGTTGAAACTTTACGTTGAGAAAGATGAAATGGATAAGGCTTGGCATGGGTCTCGGGAAAAATAACCAGAACCTTAATTTCATAAAAATGATAAAGCTACAGCTAGTGTCGAAAAGTGTACGTGTTAGTTAGCCTACATACCGATCTGGTGAAAGAGGACAGTAAATGGTAACCCAAGAACTATGTCACGGAAATCTCGTACGTTTCAATGAATGCACACGAAGCAATTTCACAAGTCATGAACTTTCTATAATTCTTGCCCACAAGCTTACTGCTTTTACAGGTTACTGTAATTTTTAATTCTTGAGAAATATCTTAACAATGGATATCCTCCTGAAAATAAAATTCCTTGAACTTTTTATCCAAAAATATTTTCGAAATCATCATTCTAGCTATAAAGAAAATTATTTCACATGATCAGCTTCAATGGTTCTTCTTCTGACACTAACTACGGTGAAGGGACCCACACGAACATGCTGCCCAATCAAACTGGATCACTTTAAATTTGACTAACTGGATGGTTTCCGTAAACTGGCATCAGCGTCCTTATGAAGTGAATCCACAATGGAAGACTGTGCTTGACCACTAATGAAACTGAAGGCCGCTGACGCAACGATGTCAAAGAGCGAGGTGTGGAGAGCATTCCCCGGTAAGAAAT
>JANJGK010000012.1:18256057-18258557 GCA_039081455.1 Macrobrachium rosenbergii | reverse complement strand
GACATCCCCTAACAAGATCTCTTACACTTGCGATATACGTGCTGAAAGAAGCAGTGTATTCGAATATATTCTCAAAGTATTCCTATTTTCTTATGAATACACGAACCTCGTATATTTTGTCTTGAACAAATTACATGCCAAGTTTTACTGCTGATCGCGGTAGTAATCAATAGTAATCAATAAATTTACAGAAACGCTGCTGCGCGAGGAAATTCGACTAAAGACCAACAGAGGAAAGGAAATATTTTCACCAAAGCCAGAATCAAAAGGGTCTTTCGATTTATCAGTCTAGCCAAGCACTGGGGCGCTTCGCCATTCAGCGCTTACGACAATGTAAAGAGGGAGATGGAGTGGTTGGACAGCAAGATAAAGAGATCCATAAAATGAAAGTCGCGAAGTACATGGATCTAAAGGTGGACCTAGGAGAAAACCCAACAGCTGCACTAAGTAATAGTTAGAGGTTAGATAGCAAGACTGCGGGAATGAGGAGGTGCCGAATGGACGCTGCAAACGTCCTTAATAATGCCTACAGTGCACCTAGTGAGGTGCACTGACAAAGCTGGCGGCCAATGGAGTCAAAGCAGTTGTCCATTATCCACTCAGAATTTAAGTGTTCAAGGAAAAGGGGCGAGATCTTAAAGGAAAACAGTTTCATGAGTTTAAAATTCTGTTGTCATCAATTTGCCGGAACATCTGACCACATCATGGCTACTGGGGGTCTTCATTGTGATCTTCAATGCCATTTTTGGAGATGGAAGGTTCTTTCAGAAGGAAGGGTCACATTTCAATGGCAAAGCAAATGAGAGGTAACCCTGCCTGTCTAACATTATCATAAGGAGAGCCATAAAAACATTCAAATCACTCTTCCTACAAGTATTCATCTTTTAATGTTAAAATGAATTTCAGCAGATAAAGAAAATCTGTTTCATGAAAGACCCCACAAATACTAATACTACCAATAATAAGTGCAAAAATGCTACACTTTATTACTAAGAAATAATTCATGGGAACAAGAAATTCTAATTGCATGACTGTCTGATCTGGATTTCTGTCAACCGATTACCTCCAGTTGATAAGGGAGCCCATTCCTATTTCTGGTTATGCAATAGATCTAGTTCTATTTTAAGCATCTGCCACAGTTAAGGCTAATGCCTACATGTTGATGGCACCTGTAACAACTATGCCAAAGTGACAGACGTCTCACTATATCAGCAATTCACATACAAAAAACTAAAAATCTTTTTAAAGCCACGTAAACCTGAAAATAACAGAAAATTATCATACTACGCGACTATTGAGTTTAATACTGAAACATGCCATTAAGTAAACTGATCAAGAACTATCATAATATTAGCATTTCAATCAAATAGAAAATAAAAAAAGCCAAACTAATTATGAAGATTCATTCGATATTTGATGTAAGCAGTTAACAGACCAAGGGCAACATTTGGCAATGTATTGTCAGTTGAGCTACCAGAACACTGTTACAAATCACCATGAAGATAAAAAAAACATTGTTAAATTTTGCTAAGAGAATTTACAAAAATATTTCTATACCAAACGATAGGAAAAAATTAATAGTTTACAGGATTGGCTTTGAGAAACTATATGCCTAATCTTAAAACTCAACTATATAAAATATTTCAGCCAGATGTTTGGTGGCCATGCTAACTTACTTTAATACTTCTTTTATCACTCCATAATGAAGGAAAGTGGAACACTGTCAACAGTCAGTAAGAACACAGTTTCTTCATAAGGACCTTGAATAGAAACAGTTTCCTCTTGATATTCTTTTTACTGACCAGTCAATCTGAGCTGCTTGTTATATCTACTTCTCATTCAAATAAAATTGAAGATCTAATCGAAATCTGTTTTCAAGAAAAGTAAAAATAATCTAACATCGTCTGTTCCAAAGGTTATAAAATCACTCTCAGCAATCATCAAGAGCCAATTTTTAGCACTCCTGCAACCTAGGGTAAGATGACTGATGAAATGTTATCTAAAAACTGAGCAAAAAATTAGTCGCTTCCCAAGGGCCATTAAGGATAAAGCAAATAATCTGGAATTTGTCATGACATTTTATTTATGACTACTGTATTTACATCCAGGTCAACATTCGCAATGGATATCAGTCTAAACATTACCACAAAATTTTAGTGCAACCTTTGGTTTGATTAGTTAAACCATAATTATATGTGAACTTCGTAACTTACTTCTCGAAGCCTAGGTACTTAATTTCATTCACAGCTTCTCAAGTGACCATCAGCAGTTTTCATGTAGTTGGTGATATTCTTAAATTCATTTTTATTCCACTTATTTTTTTCCCCTCATAAAATTTTCATGTCCTTAAAGGGAAATCGATTCACTGTTAAAAAAAGACGCATATTCAATAACACTTAGTTATAAAGTCGATGAATATTTGGCTTAATATCCGTTCCTGAACCATTGTACATGAAATAATTAACACCACACAGAAGATGCTTATGAAATTACATTACTC
>JANJGK010000012.1:18248557-18253557 GCA_039081455.1 Macrobrachium rosenbergii | reverse complement strand
GATCGCTTTCCCTGAAAGAAGCACCATTTATTGCGCCCTCTCCTTTTTGTGTCTCGACACATCCATAGTGACTAGCGGGCAATTTTTATTAAAACCCCTAATATCCATCAGTATTTCTGGCGTAGAATTAAACAGTGAAATGCGTTGCCAGGGACACGTTAGGGCCTGCCTAAATCTGCTGCTAGGCGGTTCATTTTCTTGTCTAACGTGTCATGTACTGCTATGAAAGATTTTTTAAATTAATGTAGGAGTTGTTCTTTCAAATCTAGAAGACTCTCTACAATCACCTTTTTCCTGGTATTGTTAACTTAAATAACTAAACAATGATCAGCTCTTATTTTCAACTTATGAGTCACTTTAAATCCGCTGAGAAGTCGCTGACCTATTAACATATTAACTTTTCTGTCATTTCACTGATATTGCTCAAAAGTAAGTATACCTTAGTTTACCCAGACCACTGAGCTGATTAACAGCTCTCCTAGGGCTGGCCCGAAGGATTAGACTTATTTTACGTGGCTAAGAACCAATTGGTTACCTAGCAACGGGACCTACAGCTTATTGTGGAATCTGAACCACATTATACCGAGAAATGATTTTCTATCACCAGAAATAAACTCCTCTAATTCTTCATTGGCCGGCCGGAGACTCGAACTCGAGCCTAGCAGAGTGCTAGCCGACAACTCTACCGACTCGTCCAACGAGGAACTGATATTGCTCAAGAGACCTATTTGGCTGCAAACTGCCATCAATCCCCTCACCATTGTTGAACTAGACAGGCTTTGCGATCCGTCAAGCATTGCTTGAAAGCTGTGAATAGGAAAATCTATAAGTTCTATAAATCCTCCAAACCATTTACTTCTTGAATAAGGAACTCCGCTTCCCCTAACATTCCAATATTTTAGGGGCAGGTCCTTCACCAACAAAGGTAACGGAAAATGAAGATGAGGCTGAAAAGAATGTGACTCAAGATGATGGTACGCAAACAGTTTGATGATACCGACTTCGATTCACCTCAGAAATTCGGAGGACAAAAATATTTTATTTCTTCTTTATATATCATCCAATCATACAAGAAATAGCTACGTTCAATATACCTTTTACAAAGAGGAAATACCTACTATATATATATATATATATATATATATATATATATATATATATATATATATATATATATATATATATATATATATATATATATATATATATATATATATATATACGAGTATATATGTGTATATATATATATATATATATATATATATATGTGTGTGTGTGTGTGTGTGTATATATATATATATATATATATATATATATATATATATATATATATATATATATATATATATAAAGAGAAATCACTGAAGTTTTCCCATAGAGCAATGCGAAATTCATCAAATTTATCACCAATTTAAAATTCTTACTCTAAACTACGTGAAAAAGTTATAACTTCCTTCATTGCAAGCATCCAATTTAATAATACTCTCACACTTAATATTTCTCATAGTAACTCGACGAAACGTTAGCAACTTTCTAAAATTCAAAAGTAATGCGTGATAATTTAAGGATAAAACACGTATCAACACTAACCAAATTTCATAAATGTAAAATTAAAGTTCTGTATAAGAAAACTATCGACCTATTCTCCATAAAAGTAAACTTAACATGGTTTAATTCAACTTCAACAAATGTATTACATCGAATCGTACATAATATAATGCAAATACAAATAGGGATTAGATATTTATCCAGTGTTTTCACATCCGATGAGGAAGCCAGTCTCTTCCGTCCCACTTCTCAGTAAAGCGAATATTAATGACGGCTTTAATTAAAAATACATAAATTTCATAAATGGATAAGCAAATATAAAATGTAATTAAACACATAAAATTATTATCTGGTTCACACAAACTTGAGTCACTAGGCAAAGATAAAGGACGCAAGTCATTTTGTCAACTTCTAAGTCGTATTTACCCTAATGGCAGAACACGTAAATTTACATTTCAAAATACTGAAAGCAGTATCTAGAAGTGTAAGTGCAATAAACTTTAGGCCTCTCCTCTCTCTAGTCATTTTGGAAACGTTGGACAGTAAAATATTTCATTGTCGATTTCGGATTCATAGACATGATGAGAGAGAGAGAGAGAGAGAGAGAGAGAGAGAGAGAGAGAGAGAGAGAGAGAGTCAGTCTTTATTTCAATTTTAAACGTTTGAAAAATTTAAAAATGTAAAAAAAAAAAAAACCATCAAATGCTTTTTCTCGACATCATACGACTCTGATAAAGCCTGTGTCCCCCTGGCGAAACCTAGCCACCATATGTCTTGTGAAATAAGATCTCGAGGAACAACAAATCACAACCCGATTCCTCGCAAGGCACCACTCTCACCTACGAGCTGAAATACAGTACGTTCCTTTCCAGTAATAACAATCCGAAAGTGCTGTTGTTACCTAAGAACATCACGTAGCTTAACGCAGCAGTGTAAGGAAACAGACGAGTGGAAGTGAAATCACATTCCACGAAAAGTGTGAGAAGGTTACTGGATTTTCAGGAGAGAGCGACGGATCGGAACACTCCACAGGTGTGCGTGTGTGGGGAGGCAGGAATATTTGAAATGCTTATGATACAATGGTCTCACATATCCTGAAAAGAAACAGTGTAGGAAACAGTTACAAAGAATCAAGAGGCATGACATCAAAATGTTTGAGGTCAAAAATTACCTCGATACACTTTCTAATAATGACAAGGTTAAAGAAATGGAAAAACCGACTTCTGTAACAAGAAGCAGATCAAAAGGATTCACTTACCGAAATTAATAAAAAAAATTCTTTAATGTTTAAAAACACAGACCTTTTGTAAGCAACAAAAGTAGGGAGTCAAAAACGACCACTTGGAAAAAAAATAAAATAAAAAAACAAACTTCATCTCACCTACAAACCTCGGGCAATTTCGAAGAAATAAACGAAAAATCAGAACAAATTCAGAAACAACTTTAAAAAGATGTATTTAGTAAATTAATAAACAGCCTCTTCACCTACATTATATTTCATAGTATTTGAAGAAATGGACCAGAAATCAAAACATTCCATGGACTGGTTTCTGGGATAATATTGGAAATGTACAGAAAAAAATCTCTATACTCCCTATTTGTTCGACCAAACAACTGCCACCAATTAGGACAAGTGACCAACTATGATATAAAGGTAGGAGAAAAAAAGAAGTGGAGTATGATGTTTGGGGTAGGAAAACAATGACACCCAAGGCCAGCCTATTTCTCTCTACCGCCTCGACAAACAATCAAGCTAACAAAGGAAGGCAAACGACCTGTCCTCGTCCTAGTGGTTAAATGTCTATGAAATAATTACTTTATTCCTTACAAAAGACATTGTAAACAGGTCCTTATTTCATAAGTACACAAAGGCAAAGAGCTGGATAACAGGGAAAATTACAAGCTGGTACTTAAGTTTGTTTACAGGGTAAATTTATCTTACACAGCGAGCATAAGTGTCAGCTAAAATCAGGTAACTATATTACAAGAGTTTCTTAAAGGTATATGAAGTACCGAAAATTTCAAGCAGATGGAAAAAGACACAAGGAACTAGGAGCCACTTCCATCAAGATTATTAATATCAAAACTGTGTGTATATATATATATATATATATATATATATATATATATATATATATATATATATATATATATATATATATATATTAAAAATTCCATCTGTCAAAACTGTTTCGTCACCAAGGAAAACTCAACAGTCCAAAGACACTGCTGAGCAGTATGATGAAATTTTTTTCGTAGGAATAATAGTTTATATTGCTATTACTAACCACTACTACTACTACCACTACCAATAATAATAATAATAATGATAAAATACGCAGCAACAATAAATTAAATCAATTCAGTGCTCAAGGTACCAAAGGAACATCAATCAATATTCACCAGCTTCTCCATTTCGACGACCCACTCATCCACTCAGAGCACCATGAATCTCACCTTCCACTTCCAGCTATGACAAGACGAGTGGGCGGAAATGTGTGTGTGTGTGTGTGTGTGTGTGTGTGTGTGTGTGTGTGTGTGTGTGTGTGTGTGTGTGTGTGTGTGTGTGTGTGTGTGTGTGAAGAAGGATTTGGGGAGGGGCGGGCGGCAAATTCGTCACAGAGGGGCCGTGCCTTCAGCTTAGAAATGGCAGGGAAAGTTATACCTTCCACTTTAATGGAGGTAAGATGATACCGGTGTCATCGCGAACATGCAAACAGCACGCAGGCTCCGCAGCGAGGGAATTCCTTCCCATTTATTTCGATGCAATGTCAGCGACGAACGTCACCCCATGACATCGGCGCGAAGTTAATGGTTGTATGTGGGTTCCATTATCTCAGCTAAGCTATGACAACAAGATGGATTAATATTCATGGCTTAATTGCCGTCACGATGATGAACGAAAACACGAGCAGCACGACAAATTATGATTTTCCACCGCATACAGGTTCTGCGAGAGAGAGAGAGAGAGAGAGAGAGAGAGAGAGAGAGAGAGAGAGAGAGAGAGAGAGAGAGAGAGAGAGAGAGAGAGAGACTGGATTTAGGACAACTATGGAAAAATATGAGGGTTGAAATTTACTCAGAAGAAGAACGAATCAACGTAAGGAACGTTGGGATAAAGAAAGCTTTAGAGTTAAGAAGTAAAAAGAAGCTGTGGAATAAAAATAGAGAAAAAGACAAATGTAAAAACAGGATGAAAATACCTGTTTTTACATTTCATTTTACTTTTATTTCTGTACCACAAAAAAATACCTGACAGAGAACGTAGCATCTGACCGACGTAAAAAACAGTTCAGAAATTTCTATCATGTAGGAAATTCTATAAAAATAAACCAAAAGAATGAGAATAACTGATAAGTCAAAGTTATAAAATAACAGGTACCAACGTAGTGTATATTGTTGAGAGATAGGCTACGCATGAATATATATATATATATATATATATATATATA
>JANJGK010000012.1:18208557-18243557 GCA_039081455.1 Macrobrachium rosenbergii | reverse complement strand
AAGTTGTCTTGCAAGTGTTTAAAGCTAGAGAGAACAGAAAATTAATGTGAGTAAAATTTCAGAAAGCATCAATGGAAGGATAAAACATCCACAGAGAGCAAAAAATTTATTGATCCGCTATCGCTTGGTACAATTAAATTCCGCTCCCGGGAGCAATCAAATTAAAGGGTTGGCCTTTAATTAAAAAAAAAAAAGCTTATGTCAACCTACGGCAATTTTACACGATCAGGGACACCGTATATTTCTGATCTTGTTTATTACTCCTTAATCACAGTAGCGAAATGAAAAGCTTTTGTTTCGGCATTTTCTACGTCCAACATTAAAAATTAAGATTAAGGGTGGAACATCATACGACTCCCGAGTTTTTTCGCGATGCGAAGATTTTGAAGAAAATATACTGAATGTTATTTCACTAAAAAGAAAATTAACTTAGAATTTCTATAATATAGAACTGAATAGTGCAAAGAGGTCTTTCTATCGTGAAACAAAGGATCATTGTAAGTCCTAGGGAATTAATACTCCTACAGCCAACCTCTCCCAAGTTCCTGGGAATTTTTAAGAACTCAAACACCCCAGCGTAAGAATTCACACCATAAATCTTTGTTGAGAATATGTAAATACGAAGAAAATTTAGGATTCGTAAATGGGCATGTGTCTCATATACATATATATATATATACACATATATATGTATATATATAATGTATATATATATATACTGTATACATGTACGAGTATATAATACTCGGCTTTTCACCTATGGGGGGCCACTCTCGTGGACGTTAACTTTTCAGTTTTCAGCATGCCTATCTACACCTGTGTATGCAAATAAAGGCTGTCGACTAGCCGTCTAGTAAACAATTCACCGCTCGGGTAAACAGACACAAAATTCCTTTCCACCCACAATGAAATTCAGTTCTGGATTCTCATAGTTGTGCCTGTACTTGGACAGTGCAGCAGACCCCAACTCACCGTCAGCCCCAAGCGCGGATAAATGGGAGTCAGGAAGGGCATCTGTCCGTTAAACATCTGACAAACAATTATGAAATGAACCCTTCAAGATACAAAAACCTGATGGAAGCTCAATAAAAACAGTGACACCGACTACGGATTAAACGGGGAAAAAGTTGAAAAATTCAAGAACTGAGTCGCTGGTTCCAATGTGTCTTCAATTATAAAGTATAGAGAGAGAGAGAGAGAGAGAGAGAGAGAGAGAGAGAGAGAGAGAGAGAGAGAGTGTGTGTGTGTGTGTGTGTGTGTGTTGTTTAATGAAGTCTGGCATAGGAACAAACAGAAACAGCATAGGAAAATAAATAACGATTATAGAAAGGCTAATGAGGAAATGGATCTTTGAACAAAAGACTCAAAAGCAAGAGATTCGTATAAAGAAAAGAAAAGTTGAGTAAGTGGAGTAAGTATTCGGAAAATATGCTGATTTTAGATGATACCAGAGAGACAGATTTGAAAGATGTATGAGTTGAAAGGTTTAATGCCAATATGACAATGTTTCTGGCAGTAATTACTGACGTAAAGAGGACAATAAGAGTTCGAAAGAGCAGAAAGACCTCTAGAGTTAAAAGCAATATCAGTAAGATTCCGATTTTGATGGTGATTGAACGATTCAAGTGACTGACTGAAGTGTGCGTGGGACGTCTGGATGAGGGAGATATTACACAGGAATGGGTGGGACATTAGTTGTTCCTTTGACAATCAACATGTGACTGAAGGAAGCATGGATGTAACCTCAGATGCGCTTTGATAGGGTTTTAATTAAATATATAAGACAAGGTAACAGAAGGATAGATTGTAAAAGCATTGCAAGCCTAGGAAGAGAAGAAGGTGTATACATCAAGTTGTGTGAGAAGCTGTAAAGTAAAAGGAAAGGACTGATAAAATCCTAGAAGCACAAGAGTCGAAGTAAAATAGGTTAGTAGTAGTGTGTCTCATTGGAAAGGGAGGGGGTTATACAGATACGTTAATGAGGAGTCTTTTGTGTAGGTAAACACCGTTGATGAAGCCTTGATTGGCCAGTTAAGGAAGATAGTGGAAGTAATTGTTTCTTGTTTCTCTCAGAAACCAGCCCCTATTACAGTGGTTGTGTTTTTGTTTGCCTCGCTGCGCGCCTCTTACCCTTAAGAGTGACTTGCTTAAAGGGGTGTTAACTTTACAGGTCTTATAAGTTTTGGGGGATGAGGGTGCAACCCCCCATGCCTTTTCTACCCTGGCTTCAACCTACTATAGTCAGATAACCGCGGGGTGCCTAAATCATTGTGATGGTCAAAAGTCAAACCACCAGATTTTCCTTGAAATGGGCCCAAAATACGTGCCCTTTGGGATCAATCTCTTATCTCTTGTGATTACGTGAGGTAGTTAACCACGACTTAGCCATATATATATATATATATATATATATATATATATATATATATATATATATATATATATATATATATATATATATATATATATATATATATATATATGTATGTATGTATAAAGGGAATCTTACAAAAGAGGATGCTATGATAGGTTTTGTTCGAATCATTTGTTACCTTTTATCACTGATTTCCTCTCTACCCTTCATCTGTTTTCTCCCCTCTCTCCATATTCTGCAGACTATAAATGAATTCCTTATGTTAGTTCAGTTTCACACACTCACTTCTCCATGATTTTTCCCCTCTTCTGTCTTCTCCAACTCAGTTTGCAGCCGTATTTATCCGGATCCCTTCCGTTTTCCGAGGCCTCCGTCTTTTCTTTTCTACGCACACATCCTTCCCAAACCCATTAGCGAAGTGCAGGCGATCACGACTGGATGAACAAGTCTCAAGGTCGGAGTCGCGTCGGTAATAGCTTGCTTTCCCCTATTCCTTTTTTATTTCTCTCTTCCTGAATACCTCCTCTTTTATTCTACTGTAAATATCTTAAGTCTATTTTTTCATATTCCGCCAACGTGACTCTGTTCCTCTCTGATCCCTGATTTATCAACAATATTCTTCTTCATTTATTTCACATGTAACTGGTATTCTTTACTTTGTCAATTCTTGCTGCTTCTCTTTTACTCAATCATCGGTTGTACTTTCTTCCCTGCGGACTACAGACCGGCCCCCCCCCTCCCCTACAACCTCCTTCCAAAATCCAGGGCTTTCCTCTTTGCAAAATCAATGTTTGATGCTATTCATAGACTTTCTTCTCCTCGTCTACATGACCAGTAAACGTGCGTGATGGCATGGTTTGTGCGTGCCTCTGGTCTCCATCAAGATCGTGCCTAACATGTTCAGGCGCAAGTTACTTCATGCAAGTTGCTCGTTCAACTTGTGTTGCAAACGCAAAGTCATGGTTTCCCAGTCCCTCCCTCCTCAATACTGAAAGTTCGAAATCACAAGACAAACCCTCAGGAGAACCTTTTTATGAGTTTAAAAAAATAAACTTGCGATGGTAGATTGCTCAATAAATTGAGCATTTTACAAAATGCGCTAAATGATACACCAGCATCACCTAAAACGACATTTGAAAACAAGATAACGTGCAAAAATTGATAATGGCAATAAAAACGGAGCATATTTCATCATATTACCAGTTACCAAGCATGGAAGGCAACCTGGGCGCATTTCCTACATAAAGCCAAAGCTGATGCCTGTCTCTGAACAAGACACAGAAGTATTACCTTTAACCTGATGTTCCTTGAAGTCATTACGTATTGGAAAACATCACAGTCCCTCACGTTACCAGAGGAATTACAGGTAACTGATAAAGATTGCAATTTTTTTCATTCAGAATGATCGCTTCCAATTATTCACTCCGTTCATTTTACATAATATTAACTTTTCCTAAGAGTAACGTCAAACACACACACAAACACACACACACACACACAAAGAGAGACAGAGAGAGAGAGAGAGAGAGAGAGAGAGAGAGAGAGAGAGAGAGAGAGAGAGAGAGAGAGAGAGAGAGAGGATTTATTTTTGTTCGTAATTACCAGCAATTTTCTTCCCCCAGAATAATCACTTTGAAATAAAATAAAATTTTTGTAATCGTAACATATGAGAGAGAGAGAGAGAGAGAGAGAGAGAGAGAGAGAGAGAGAGAGAGAGAGAGAGAGAGAGAGAGAGAGAGAGAGAGAGGTTTTTATTCGTTTTTAACCGATCATCTTTAACCATATTTCAATCCATCACTCCTATAGGATTCCTCATCCGACAGCTTCCATTCCGCTGACCTAGGATATTGCTTGGACGTTTAAAAAAATATAACACACACAGAATATATAGCAGTTAAAAATAAATAATTCATTTTTATAAATGACTACGGAATTCGATAAGACAATACAACCAAGAGCACTTAAAATGTTGTCGAGAGCTAGATGGATTTTCCCTGTAATGGTTCTAAAATGATCTTTCAAGTACTTCCCATAGAACATTTAGCTTATATAATTTAAAAAAGCCATTTTTTTTATATGTGTGGGAAATAACTAACATTGTGGCCAGCATCTGAAGGTATTAACTATAATCATTAAAAGACCAATATCCTTCCTCCAAGTGTTATCAAAAACTGATGAAAAAATTATTTTCAAGTCCATACGTAAGTATGGAGAAGCTAAGCATTTGCTTCTTGAAGGAAGGTTAGCTTGCACAGCACGACTAGGTGCTTGTCAAGCCCTTTCAAACCTACAAATTCCAATCAAAAATAGCTTAGCGATATGACTGATTCTTGTCAACAAACTTCGTTAACTTGAATATTGATGGCTCTGGACTCGAATACTTTCAATTTTGGTTTGTTTGTTTGTGTGACTGATAGTGCACTGCTGAAACCCACAGAAGGTATTCTGGACACATTATCAATTTACAAAGATTGTTAATCTTCCAGCTGTTTCTTGCGAAATAGTTTTATTGTAAATATGACCACTTTCTTCATTTACCTGTCACATTATCATTTTTGTTCATCCTGACAGAATGCAAAAAGAAGGACTTGCATATCTATGTGGATATTCAACGTACGACCACACGCCAGCAATATGAAAGCTAACATTCCAAAACGAAAGAAAAAATGGACATTGCTTCACCAGAAATCCCTTGATCAGTTACCGTAAAGTTAAAGTGAGGTTCGTGGTAAGAAGAGCAAAAATGTTGATCGTCACAAGCACACACTATGTCCACAAAAAGTAAAACAAAAGGAAACATTACGACACATGTCTTAAAAAATAAAAGATATTTATGCATTTGTTATTTCATGGCCACTGTTTAACATTTTTCTAGGCGCATCTCTTATTGCACCATTTGGAAACTTGCAAAACTACGAAATTCAAGGTGCCATACTCCAACACTTTACAAAGAAAATTCAAGGTACCATACTCCAACACTTTACAAAGACATGAAACCAAGAACCTGAAGCTGAGCAGTATTTACCAATTAACAAAATTATGCACAGCAATTAAAAAACCATTAATACAAAGAAAGCTTTTACTTGCATAATGCCTCCAGGTCGAAGGCCTAAAATGGGAAACGGCATCATATCAATCAATTGAAATACCGACGCAGCTGCTGGGAGAAACGAGCAATAAACAAGAAAAAAAATCTAAAATCTAACAACGAAAAAAATTAACTTGCTCTCAAATAATTTTCAATAAGCCAAAAGAAAGTAAGAGAAGGTAGTGGTAACTAAACAGAAAAAACTGTAGATTAAAAATACCGTCAGAAATAAAGTTGCAACGCGAAAAACATAAAAGACAGAGGAAAAAAAAAATAAATTCTGCAACGCTATAGGATTGAGGCATACCAATATCGGTAAAAATACTAATCAACATTGAAAAGAAAAACCATAGAGTCTCCTACTTTGTAAATGTCTTAAAAGTATACATGCAACTTTACCTTTTAATACAAACACGAACAGCTTAAAAGGCACCGGAAAAATTAAGATAGTGCTAAATAAAGTAATTAACTATTCTATACAGCAATGTTCAATGAATCACGACTGGTAATGTGTGACAAAAAAGGGTCTCACTTTCCATTCAAATGTGAGAAAACTGTTGTACAAGAACAGCAGACACAATCTATAACTATCTACATCGTCAAAAACCGTGTGAAAATAACAATTACAGAAATCAAGAACTTCCACATTTCGATGTCCATTTTTGAAAAACTTATGCAAGCCAACACTACTCCGATAAGTAACCTTCAGAATTTCGGCAATGACACTCGTCGAGGCAATAAGAATGAAAGTAAATCATTACGTGGGTACATTCATCAATCGAGAAATTTACTTTCTGAGCGGCAAATATTAATAAATATTCAAATATCCCAGCAACAAATTCAATATAATAAAATTCTCGAACTATAACATCACATTTGTTACATCGAATAAACACAAAACTTGACCGATTTTCAGAGCAGCAGCGCTTAACATTCGGGATCCGCTTTTCCTACTGACGGTAAAATTAAAAGACAGGTAAAGTATTGCATGAAAACATGATTTATTCAAAATTGTGAATTTTGAAAGAAATGTAACGTTCATGGTCTTCAAAAGGTGTGACGTATATTATCGAAAAATTGTAATAGGGAGGCAAAACAGTATATAATAAAGAGAGTCAATAAAAATGAATATCAAAATGCAGTAAAATGGAATAACGATATGAGAGACGAAATTAAAATGGCAGGGCAAGAAAAGATATTCCTAATGATGGTCTGCTTTAAAGACATTTTCTATTCAATCTATTCTTTTTTTTTTTTTTTTTTTTTTTTTTTTTTTTTTTTGAGAGAGAGAGAGAGAGAGAGAGAGAGAGAGAGAGAGAGAGAGAGAGAGAGAGAGAGAGAGAGAGAGAGAGATAGAACTCTCAAGTGGAAGCAAATTGGAGGCAAGGGAACCGCTGCCAATAGATGAAATCCAATGACGAGAAACATTAAATACTGGAGAATGTGAAAGCGAGGTTCCCCGTGAGTTTGGGACCTCTCATCTCCCCTGCAAGGAAGAGATTATCGATCAACGGCGCTGGGTTCGGTTACATTGCATGCAGCTACACCTCCAATGAACATGGTTCAAAGACAACGGTAATCCGCTGGTTATGGCGAAAAGATTCGCCTATGATTTCCACGAAAAAAGTAATTCCTAAAATAACACAGAGCCCGTGTAACAAAACGTAAAACAATGGATTTAATCACCACCACCCATAATACTCAACATGAAAATTGTTCCCGATATTTAGCGGGATCAAGAACAAGGATCAGTTCAAACAAATACTCGTCACAAAGAAACAGAGAACAAAAACCATACCACCGTACATCAATCGGCCGCGATCGGTTCTGTGATAAGAGAAAAATACGATGCCTATTACCAAAAGCAATTTTGTGACAATGCTAATGGAATAATCACTGAACCGACGGACGAGGAAAAAAATGGAAAAGCGAAATAAGGGTATGTTCATCCTAATCCCAACTCCACCTATTCGAGCTCTGTTTTTCATTTCCTCGTATTATTACAGAGCTGGAATAATGGAAACATGACAATAACCCCTGATTACGAGTTACCACCGTGTTTGACGGGCATTACAGAGACGCATGTTTGGTATCCGACACTAATAATTTCCCTGCGTGACCCATAAAGGTTGATTGGATGGGCCCGCTGTGTATGTTAACACACACTGTAGCTGATTTCAGTCCGGGTTCCACTGAATAACAACAATGTAGAATTATTCATACATATTTAAATACGTAGCAGGTACGCTTTTTCATTATCTGTAAATGAGAGAAATTCAAAAAGACTGGTGCATGCAGCGTGTCACCAATAACTGGCTGATATTCATGTAAATAAAGTTTTTATTAAAGCGTGAAGCAGAATCTAATAAACAAGACGAACACCACCAATATGCAGAATGTGACATTTCGATGTTCTCATCATCCGCGTTATCAAATAAGCGAATGACGTGAAGTAACGAGTGCTGAAAAATAAAGTACAATGAAATATATTTTTATATATATATACTGCATGTGTATATGTATATGTATATGTATATGTATATGTATATATGTATATATGTATATATATATATATATATATATATATATATATATATATATATATATATATATATATATAAAAGTAGTATAAGTCACATTTCGAAGTTCCCATTAGCCTTGTTAAAGTAACTGTAGGGAAGCAACAAATATTGAAAAGTTCGAAATACTTTGAAAACTAAATTTCTGCACATGGAATTGGAAGCATTCTGCATCACCAGAATAATACCTTTAATTTCCCATGACTGATATGAAAATGTTGTGTAAACAACAAAAATTCTGTCTCAAAACCACTTTCCATTTTGCTAATTAAATGACCAAATGTTCAAAGGCACTAACGAGATTATAAAACAAAGCATAAATTTTCCAAGCGATTACTTTAATAACATTTTTCATATACAACATTACTTTCCAATTCACTAGAGAGAGAGAGCAGAGAATTCTCATCTACTCAGTTGTGGCCAAACCTTAAATCATTGCCTTGCAGCAGCGCAGCATGTGGCAGCATCCACTTTGAAATTTGATTTAAACAGTACGAAGCAAAAGTCAAGAACCAAAGTTTTGCGGGAATCCACAATCTATCCGTGTACTTCTTCTACGAAATAAAACTCAAAATTTAGACGGGTTCTGCGAAAACGTAATCGCCTCCAAGGCGGAAGAAACCCAATATGCATTATGAAATGAAATCATAAAAACTTTAAAAGTCACCGGATATGAAAACACTGTAGAGTTTCCTTACAGATTAAAAACAGTCGAGGTATCAAAAGCTCTTTCATAGAGTTTAAATACAAAGTTAGTATTTTCTTCTTTGAAGATCGGGTGAGTATTATTTGGCTGTAATCATTAGGACATAACAATGCTTTTAGAATTAAATTTTTTCAGAAATATATGGATAGTCTGAGGTATGTTATGACTAGTGCCCGTTATTTGCGAAGATCAAAGAACATGCTGCCTGGATACTCTAGGCTTGTATCTAATTATAATAAATTTCTAAATATAATCTGATTTAGTCAGAATTCAGTTAAAGGCGTACTGCTCATTTTTTGTTAATCCTATTATACATCTGGCGACCAGTGTTGCACATTCAAATGTAAAGGCAAACACTAATTACATTTCATAATTAGGCAGGTTTTATGCGGCTTTGTAATTAATATATTAATTTTTGTAATTTACCAGTAACTCACCAACATACACAATATCATTTTTAGGGGAATTCTTTAACATACACAATATCATTTTTAGGGGAATTCTTTAACAAATTTAATTAAAATGATTTTTCTACTGAGCAAAAACGGAACTTGAGATAAAGCAAAAAAAAAAAAAACTTTCGAGTTATTGGCATAATAAAAATAATTCAATAACAGACAAATCACTAAAAATACAATACATTCACGAGTTACTTCCTTAAGCTTCGTGAAAAGGCTCCAAGAGTCCTGACGTAAAATTTCAAATCCACCAAAGCTGTGTCTCACATTGTCGTAAAACTGGAAACAGCGTTACTCTTATTTAAATGATTCCAAAAGTCAAGCCCAACACAGGAAGAAAAGCAAGAGGTTTGACACACCATTCGGATATAGTGAAGTAAATAAAAAACAAAAACAAACAGGAGTGGGAACTATAAGATTATCGCCAAAGATATGAGAAACAAGGACAAATATATATAAAAAAAACAGTAACATTCACATTTATAAAGATGCACTTAGGAGATGCACCCATTTGGTGCCTAACACTACAGCAAGTGTTGGTTAGTTTCCAGAATTGTGCGTAATGGCTTATGGCTTGCGTGCACAAAAAAAAAAAAAAAAAAAATACTCAGAAAAAACTGAAGATGAAACGTGTAGCCACATTAAAATAAATAAAAAGGTCCTTGATGAGTCTGGAGCTACTGGATTTCAGTAAGATAAATATACTTAAGTCATTTAAACGCATGTATCTACTTCAGAAGAATACACGTTAAGACTAAGAGATCACACTTCAGCCAATTTTATAATGCAAAACTAATTCCAAATCCTTTGAAACGCTTTGGTGCCTGCATAGTTATTTAGATTACAAAATGCAAGACTTTTTCACTACAAAAAACCATTTCCTTACATAACTAAGATGTGAAAGGGTACCAATAACGTCATTATAATGCAAATTAATTAAAATGTATATTCTACTTAGTAAAAAGGCTTTAATTTGTAGTGGGTAGCTGGCATTTTACATTAAGGAATGTATATTAATGTAAATAAGTTTTGTAATAAACAACACTATTTCATTTCCTACGGTCTTTGGGACAGTACTAGCAGTGAATACAATAACATAAACTTACTGTAAGGTATATATTTCACTATCATCCTAATTTTACCACAAACAAGAGAAAAAATTTTTAAAAACTCAAAATCTCTTATACATGTTAGTAAATTATCATCCGATTTGATTTACAGTCTATATTTCCCTATTTTATTTACTTCAACGAACATTCTACTTGCTTTTATCCAACAACTGTATTGTTAACAATGCAAAAGACTGGAAACTGTGTAAGCCAATCCAATTACAATGCTTGTCATTCCCAAGCATGTGAACGGTGTAAACCATGCAATAAAATGTCCGAGTAACTAGCACACCACAATTCTGCATTAAAATGAAATGTCCTTTGGAGAAAATAAAACACAGCAGAATTCCACGTGGATATAAAGCAAGCGCGTGTGACTTGAAACAGATTCGCTTCCTTTGTAGAAGGGCGTATTCCAGCTACCTCATTCCAGCAGCAGCGCGGTTAATGACGGAAGAGCTTCGTTATTTATTCCATTTTCAGTTTTCAGCGATAAAAACATCCAACGGCGAGAAAAAATCGGGAAGTTATGGGGTCATTTGGATATTTAAAAGTACACAAGTCTGTTGAGTGCCCAGTGATAATATATATTCACATAAACACATCTGAGATTTTTTTTTCTTTATTATTACGCGTGGGAATTATAGCTGTTAAGTGCTGAAGAACTTACCAGTCATTAGTCCTCATGGGTTTAAGTTATTCTTAAGGTATAGTGAATTCGATTAGAAACGATATTTGTGGCTTAATATCACACACACACAAACATATATATATATATATATATATATATATATATATATATATATATATATATATATATATGTATATATATATATATATATATATATATATATATATATATATATATAGAGCCTCGATGGCTCAGTCGGTTACACCAGCAGCTTCGGACTTCGTAGAGGTCTGTGGCGCGGGTTCAAATCCGCAGCCGACTGATCAGAGAGGCAGACACTTTGCTATCCGTGTAGACATCCCGGGATTATATATGTAATCAACGGATAGGTTTGCTTAAAAAGCATATGGGTGTTACAGACTAAATACACACACAAAACAAAGCCACTACAACACCTTCTAAAAAAACATAACAAACATCTCACACGTCTCGAACTCTCGCCCTACCCGCGCAACAACTTCTCGCTGCTGGGAAGAAAGGGCGTTGGGTCGGGTATGATACATGAAACATACGCTACCGGGGTCTAAGCGATGTCAGGCAGGGCAGCCGATCGAGACTACAGGTCTACCCCAAAGCCAAATCAAAAGTCCTTCAAAAGAAGGCATCGTGCTTACCCCATACAAAAATGGGAAATAAGCACCTTAAAAGAAGAAGATATATATATATATATATATATATATATATATATATATATATATATATATATATATATATATGTGTGTGTGTGTGTGTGTGTGTGTGTGTGTGTGTGTGTGTGTGTGTGTGTGTGGGTAAAAGATGGAAGGCTTGGGCATCTGGTGGAACACAGAAAATTCAGTAGGTATTAAATGAGAGAATAGCCAACATAGCCCTCCGTATTTATTGGCTGAATTTTCGAGACATCAAGAAAGTCAAGAAATCATATTACTGTTCCACTGAAGGTGTGAGTATTAACTTTAAAAGAAGAAAATATAGTACCTTCACAAACACACATTATCTATAAATATATATATATACATACATATATAAATATATATATATATATATATATATATATATATATATATATATATATATATATATATATATATATATATATATATATATATATATAGAGAGAGAGAGAGAGAGAGAGAGAGAGAGAGAGAGAGAGAGAGAGAGAGAGAGAGAGAGAGAGAGAGAGAGAGAGAGAGAGAGACATATATGTATATATTTACATATATATATATATATATATATATATATATATATATATATATATATATATGTATAATGTGTGTTTGTGAAGGTACTTCTTCTTTTAAAGTTATTACTCACACCTTCAGTGATATTATGATTTATAAATATATATATATTATATATATATATATATATATATATATATATATATATATATATATATATATATATATATATATATGGCTAAAAGTAGGTGGCAGGTTCTTTATTATGAACATGTTGAAAAACACGTTACTTGAAAAGTTCTGAGCCGGCTCATTTAATGAGGCAAGGCGTTTCGAGTCTCCAGACCCACTACCAACTGTAAAGATATATGAAATCTATGGCTTTAAATGAGCTCTCCAAGAAATCTTCTTGTTATTCCTCGAATACGGAATTAGAAACTAAAAAAGTTCTTGTATTTTTGCAGTTGGTGATGGTTCCTGGAGAACCGAAACATCCTTGCCCATCAGCTGTGCTGACTTCAAGCCCAATTAGAAATAGCGAAAGATTAAAAAAAAATAAAATAAAACAAAATACACATGCACGCCTACATACATACACACACACACGATATGTGTGTATGTATATGTATATTTATATATACGAGTATATATATATATATATATATATATATATATATATATATATATAATATTAATATATATATATATTTTACACACACACTAGCAAGCGGTGATACACGAAAAATAAAAGAACTGCAGTAATCATCCTTTTAATGCTGAATCGACAGTTAAACTTATCAACAGCACCATTCACCAACTCATAATGCTCATCAGTACACATCAACCCATCAACATACAGCATTACTCGCCTTTTAAATATTCTCAGGTTTCTTGGATATCAAGGTTTTCTTGTCCAAGCATTTCTTCAATGCCATCAGCACTACCTCTGTTTCCTTCTCAAGTCCTCTCCAAAAATTTCCGAAATAAACACATTTTACTATATGATCATCCTCCATTTCCTCCACATAACTAAGCCACCTCAAAGCTCAGCAATCCAGCTTTTTGCCTATGCTAATCTTACCAAAACCCTTCCGTTGTCCTTACTCTACTCATTTTTTTCTTCCCTTACTACTCGGCATGAACTATACAATCCACATCCACACCCCACTCACATAAAGGACAATTGACTCGACCGTACCGTAATAACTTATTCCTTTTACGTCACCTATTATGTGACAATCTCCTCTCAAATTCCACCAGTATCTACAACATTTCCTCCCTGACTTCTACTGTATATGATTCCACTACTTCCTTTAACCCATCAACCCCACTAATATTCATCGTTCCTTTCTGGCCGTCTAGTCATCCTCGTAACCCTATTCATTCTTAAAGTTTAGCTTTCTTGAAGCTCTACTTTAACCATTTTCCTATACTTTCAACTTCTCTTACTATCGCTCACCAACACTGCATTACCTATACAAATAACTCATCACGAGTTTTTATATGGCCAAAAATTTTTCATCATCTACGTTTGCCCTTTTCACAACTTCCCTAATCACTAAAAGAAAGGAGACAACACATTTCTTTCAAACCCACTACTTTCAACAACAGTACCAGGAATGCACCAAGCAGAGCTCAGAAATTCATTTCTATTTCCCAGTGGTCGAAGGTTTCAGTATTTTCAATGACATGTGCCTCAACTATAGCAAAAGGTCTGCTGAAACAGCATCCATTGCATAGCCAGAGTCGCTTTAAAGAAATCAAACACCGAATGACCTACAAACTGCAGGATCAATGATTAATTGTGCCTAGCCGTCATTTTCATAGCAAGTTATTGTATTAGGTTCGAATCGAATACTTGAGTTTCGGTTAAATTTAACGGGTCCAGTTTTTGATAGTTACATTCTTGAAATTCTTGAGCAATTTCTCATACAATACTGCAAATCTAAATATTTATATTTCGTCAATTACATTATTCTCACCTACACGAATCAGCATCAGAAAATCAAAATCCCACTGCTTTTCAAATACAAAACAATATCGACAACAATTAATCCTTTGTAGTCTAAATCATACTAATCAATGGAATAGGTAAAAGCTAATGGAAAATTATTTTTTATAATCCCAACAAATCGCCAAACTTGCGTCAAAGGAACGAGGGAGGGAAAACAATATGGAAAAAATTAGCGTTTGCGTCACTCGGCATCAAATAGATACGAAAAAATCCTTTTTTTGTCCATTACGGCTATTGAAAGTGAAATCATAATGTGACTGCAGTCCATCATTTTCTGTCAAGCAAAATGGTGATTTTTCAATCCAAAAGTTGAAAGGTAGGAAAATAAGAGGAATAGTCAATTTGCCTCTGAAATAGTCATACACATTCGAGAAATGCCAACTGGAATGTGTATTCATAGATATCTACACACACACACACACACACACACACACACACACACACACACACACACACATGACCAATGATGAAACAGAGAAGCAGTCTGTGTTCCCCGAACATTAAATCTTTTTTAAGATTTCACCTAATCCCAAAGTTAATTACGCCAGCAAATACGGGAGGAAAAATGGGCGAATAAATTAAAAATGATTAAACGTTGGAATCAATTTTACCGTTTACTTTAAAGGGTACTTAATAAAATACTAATTTTCCACTCCACCACCCAGGGTTTGGCGGCCATCTTGGAAAAATGGCGATCAACTCGCCTACATCTCACTTTAGAGCAAAAACAAATAATATTGCATAAAATTCTCTACTTGCAAAGTTCTACACTTTATCTAGGCGATCAATCGTCTAGTCGTTAGAAACACTGGAACAATCATAATTATCTCTGTTTGCGCAAAATTCCGTTGCCTAATACCGCCTGGAAAATGGTCTGGTATGGCATTTTGAAGGATGTTATCCGCTTCCAAGCTAATAATAATTCTAACTTTATTCTACTTCAGGTAATTATGAATAAGGACAGCTAACCTATCATGGAATGTTATCTGGAGAAAAATATCATTAGTAAAATAACTTATTGCGAAGGACTACTTTCTTTCTAATAAAACCGCATCTTAATATCCTAAAATAGTCACTCTTGCGGACACCCTTCAGTACTAAATGATAGTAAAATTGTGCAACTTGTCGATATATATACAGATATGTGTGTGTGTATATATGTATATATATATATATATATATATATATATATATATATATATATATATATATATATATATATATAGTGTGGGTAAGTGCGCAGGTATATATAAATATACACAGTAAAACATACATACATACAAACATACACACACACACACACACACACACACACACACACACACATATATATATATATATATATATATATATATATATATATATATATATATATATATATCTTAGTTTTTTGGTGCAAGTAATTTCCCGTAGAGCTCAGCGTTGTGATTTAGAAGGAAATTGATTTGATAGAAAATGTTTACACGGTAATTTAGTCATTATGCATGTACAAAACTGTATTGGGAAAGAGAATAAAGAATCGTTGTTTATTTCAAATCACTCCTTTTTCTCCCACGTGACCTCTCAGCCGCACTGGCATCAAAGTCACGTTTAAGAAACTAATACACGCTTCAAAAAGCCATACAGGAAACTTGTGATTTAGTTACGGCGTGAGGTTGTTTGCTTGAACTTTAAAAACAAATTTTGTAATATACAAGAACCTAAGGAAGGAAGCGTGAATAGAAAGAGAATTCCTTCTACTTATGGAGACAAAGAATGAGGGAGAGATGGGGACAAATTAAGACATTTGTCGTTTCGAAATAATAAGAAGGAAAAGGAATAAAGAATGAACAGAGTAAAAAGAAAGACAGCTAAGTAATGGTATAGAATATTTGCGCGCCTGTCGTTCTGTTATGTACGATATCACGGTACGGGTTCCAGAGAAAAGACTGTACCTGAAATGTATATGTATATGTATATGTAAGTGTATATGTATTTGTATATGTATATGCACATGCATACATACATACACACACATCATATATATATATATATATATATATATATATATATATATATATATATATATATATATATATATATTACCTAGCAGTCTTTCCCTTTATTCTGTTCACTCTTTTTTCCTTTTTCCTTCTTATTACATCGAAACGACAAATGTCTTGATTTGCCCCCATCTCTCCCTCATCCTTTGTCTCCATAAGTAGAAGGAATTCTCTTTCTATTCAAGCTTCCTTAGGTTCTTGTATATTACAAAATTTGTTTTTAAAGTTCAAGCAAACAACCTCACGCCGTAGCTAAATCACAAGTTTCCTCTATGGCTTTTTGAAGCGTGTATTAGTTTCTTAAACGTGACTTTGATGCCAGTGCGGCTGAGAGGTCACGTGGGAGAAAAAGGAGTGAGTTGAAATAAACAACGATTCTTTATTCCCTTTTCCAATACAGTTTTGTACATACATAATAACTAAATTACCTTGAAAACATTTTCTATCAAATCAATTTCCTTCTAAATCACAACGCTGAGCTCTACGGGAAATTACTTGCACCACAAAACCAAGATT
This sequence comes from Macrobrachium rosenbergii, assembly GCA_039081455.1. Classification (NCBI taxonomy): domain Eukaryota; kingdom Metazoa; phylum Arthropoda; class Malacostraca; order Decapoda; family Palaemonidae; genus Macrobrachium; species Macrobrachium rosenbergii. The sequence continues at coordinate 18,226,817 of JANJGK010000012.1, read as the reverse complement.
CTTCCAAAACTATATCACATGCACCCGCGATTCCACTTCCTCGCCTGCCTTTCTGTGGCCAACACTTTTCATCTCTTTTATTTCCTCTTTAAGTCATCAACCCTGTGTCTTAGACGGGTTATCATTTTATTCTTCTCTTCTGTTATACCTAGAAGATTACGGGTTTCCTTTATTTTGTCCACCTTCATATTATTAAGTATGTTATTATCCAACTCAAGTTTAACGACTTGGTTTCTGAAATTGTTTATTTCTTTGTTACAGCCAAGTTCGTTCACCTTACGAAGATATTCAATTTCGTTTGAGAGATCTTCCAAGAGGTCTTTCTGATTTTTCATTTCCTTTTCCGCACTGCTCTTTATTCGTTTGTTTTCTTCCTCTCACTCACGAGCTTCTCTCTCCTTGTCCATCACATGTGCTTGCAGATCGGCAGCTTCATTACGTAATTCGTTGTGGGTCTTCACCATCCGGTGCACTTCCTTGTTCACAGTATTTACCTGACTGTTCATAGCCGGTTTCTCTTGCTACTGAATAACGAAAGTGTTGGACTCAAGAGACAGATCGAATGTTTGAAAAGGAAGATGTCGTCCATTTCTTGATGTTTTCTTTACATGATACCTCTACTTGGAAAGGAATCGCCTTCTCTGTTGTACGAAGCATTATATGCGTGCTCATTCTCAAATTTTGCTCGATTTTGCGAAATTTTGGTATTGTTGAAGTAAAAAATTTTCTGGTGTCTTTCGCATTCATCCTGACAAATTCCTATTATATGCTCATGTACGGGGAATAAGGGAATGTAACATAAAATTACGGTTCTTTATATCTATCATTGCCGGAGTTTGCAACTTGTTACTGAACAAGTTGTCAGCTGTCACATTTGTTTGCCTTGTTTTAACAAAAGAAAAAATCCACAAATGACCAAAACATTGTCTGAATTAATTTCTTAAACTGTATTCTGACAAGCTTATATTTACAGGACAAAACACAGTTAGCCACGCCAGCAGCCATAAGACAATTTCAAGCTATTTCACATTCTTAGACCCTGTTCACACGAGGCGGAAACCGCGGCGGCAACCGCGAGGATGCAAAAAGTGGTGACCGTACACATTGTGGCGGTTATCCGCGCGGTTCATCCAGTATTAATATGGAAGTAGAGGCAGTAACATGCGTACGATTTGTTCAAAAGACTGTATCCAGAACTGAGAGAATATGAGCCGAGATTCTTCATTTATTTCAAAATGACCATAAAATAATTTGACGAATTACTTACACTGAATAAGGATGATAGTTCATCAAATAACATAATGCAGTGTATTCATTTATATGTAATTATGAATACATACATCCACACACACATATATATAATGAATATATTATATATAAATATATATATATATATATATATATATATATATATATATATATATATATATATATACATACACACACATATATTATATATATATATATATATATATATATATATATATATATAATATATAATATAATATATATATATATATATATATATATATATATATATATATATATATATATATATATATATATATATATATATATACATGAACGCATATAAATGCAATTTTGCCCCAAGTACAAAACCACTGATTTTTAAAATCTGAAGTACAAGTACTTGCATTTGGGCCCATGCCTGCTCTCATTACGTGATGTACTTCTGTTGATGCATATCTTCAACATATTACGGGAAATTCTATGCAAAACCTTCAGCAAGGAAACAGAAAGAATGCCAATTTTCTTGCAATAAACTTTTAAGGGTTACTGTGGTGTCTTATCAGCAGGAAAATAGTATAATGTAAACGAGGGGAAAAATATGTTGAACAAAAGGGTTATATCTGTAAACAAAAACTGAAATCCTGTTGTAAATGTTCGTGATACAGGACAAATGATTCTGACTAGCGATTGGTTTGAACAACGAAGGCGGAGAAGAATGAGAGAGGATGATTAAAAAGCTGGATAAATAACCACTCAAGACAAAAGGTAGTTTGTATGACTGATCAGTATACACAATCATATAACATCCTGAATTACTTTATATCCCTTAAACCAAATATTCTCAATTGCAATCTTGAAACTGTATTAAAAAATGTAATGAGCGACGAGAAAAATGGATACAAATCTTACACTTACTTCACATACCAGTAGATACAAGCATCTTCTGAATTCTCTCAACCTCCTCGGGACCCCGAGGTTCCTGTGTTGAAGTGGTATTTTTTCCAAGTACACCCTGTCAACATCTAAACAGGGAACCTCTGATTTATTTATTCACGGAACATTTCTTCTTTGAGGCAAGTAAGTGATCAACGTATAAAATAGATTAAACAGCCGCATTTGGTGCTAAAATACATAGTAGAGATAAAAAAAAAATGGAAATGACCACATTTTTCCCCTTTTCCATGTTTCCTGGTCTTGATGTCTCATAGTATGAATATTTCCCTAAGCTTGTGTTGGCCACCCATGTGGCAGTTAAATATGTGCAAACCCCCGTCCAAATTCATAGTGTTATGAGACAACAGTGTCGACATCGTCGTAGTTTTTACAGAACACCTATCGTCAAGTAGTTGCACAGGTAATGGAATGGAATGGAATATAGAATTTAGGCCAAAGGCCTAGCACTGGGACCTATGAGGTCATTCAGTGCTGAAACGGAAATTGACAGTAAAAGGTTTGAAAGATGTAACAGGAGGAAAACCTCGCAGTTGCACTATGAATCAATTGTTTGAAGAGGCAGGAAAGTAAGATGGAAGAAAGAGAATATGAAAAGAGGTACAGTAAAAGGAACGAAAGGAGTTGTAGCTAGGGGCCGAAGGCACGCTGCAAAGTACCTCAAGTAATGCCTACAGTGAACCGCATGAGGTGCACTTATGTCACTACCTCGCTACGGGAGTTGCACAGGTAAGGCAGACGGCAGTTTGCTCTGGCCGGAGCTCTTCACCTGTTCTTAGCCTTCCAAAGGAGGAAACTCGATCTTTCAACCTCTCTGATTATTCGTTTCAAACTATAGGCAATGGAGACTTCGCACCATCACTACGTGACCAACGACTCAGCGTAGTCGATGCCACCGAAACTAGCCATTAGCCACAAAATAAGACCACTCACTCAAGCAGGAGCAATGAAATCTTGTAGATGACCCAACTGGAGACCAGCTTCCTGTTTTTAAACATATAATTACAATATAATGTAAAATTTATTAAGGCTCTCCTATACGATCAATGCTACAATTTCCTCAAAGAGAAAATATCTAAATTATTTCGATGCACTTTGAGTTGACCTTTCTTGCACCTTAGTCGCCGAAATATACACATTCTCAAAAGACTCAAGTATCAGTTGTTGGCCCGAGTCAAAAGATACTCAACAAGACACTTACTCCCTTTCACATCAATCGACACGTTGGGCAAGGGCTTGGTTCAATCTTGTCCAGCCCCACCAAGCATCGACACTATCGGCTGCGCCCTTTTGTAAATAGCAGTAAATCTTCTCATTATCTGTGATTCTCCTAAAACCCATTTTTACTTTGCTGTTGCATTTTCCTTTATTCTAAAACCCCAGTTTTACTTTGCTGTGGTATTTTCCTTTATTCTAAAAAGTGTTATATACTTTTCGATACTTTCAAGTGTTCCAGTTGATATCCATAACTGAATATAAAGAAAATAAGTGTGCCTTGGTCTGAGTGTGTTTTCATTGGGGTCAAGTGTGCCCCAACAGAGATATTTACAAAAACTTATTTTGCTCGGCATTTTTCCAACATAACGACCATGTCCGAAATGGTAGAGGGGTGCATATGTAACAAGTTTTTCAGTCCCTTTTTAGGAAGACGATAAAATTTATTCAAGCTCTCTCTTTGTTTTCTTTCTTCGACCCCTATGGACAGGCCTACATATTCACAGGAATACAAATGATTGTCCTATTCAAGGAGGACAGAAAGAATCATTATTGTACTTCTTTTATAAACTCTCCAAGATACATTCCATGAGTACTTTTTAATCACTTTTCCCGCAGAGTTAATGCATTACATGAGAAAGGACACGTTGCTCGACTGGCTGTCAATCTGATTTCATAATAAAAAAATAATTCAAATCCTTACATCCTGGACGGATCACGTAACGGCACTGCCATTTTTATCACTATCATCATGTATACGAAATATCCAAATAATTCTAGCAAGCTTTCAGAGAATAAAATGCCTATTTACCATAAAAGAGAAGAGCAGAACTAAATCGAGTAGAACATCCAAACAGAGTACATACGAAAATAGAAAGTAAATTGATTAAACAAAATAAAGGCTTAAGAAACTGCATGACGACAATCAGAAGTGAAACGTGCATTTGTCCCAAAGTAGATTTGGTAAAGGAAACAACAAAAACTGAGTAGGATATGAATGTGGCGTGTGGTATCAGAGGTGATAATATCGGGAAATTAAAGATTCGTTATTATTTTGATCAAGCGTATTTAATTGTGAATGAATACAAACAAATGCAAAAAATACAAATCTTGAGGGATGAGACTGAGCTTGTTGAAAGTGATGTCAGAACTGCTGAACTTTAAAATTTACGGGAAAGGTCATAAGGCGACCCGGAAGATCTGTCCATCCAGAGTTTATTCCTCCTTTCGTCCTTTTCTCATTACCCGGTTGTTCCGCATTCCCTCCAGACAACTATATTACAGCAAAACCCACCTACGCTCGTCTTCTTACCACATCTCCACAAGTGTTGTATTTCTAAATTCCTCTGCTTATCAAATCTTCTTTGCTGTGCACACAAGCCTTCGCAACAACTTCGGCCTTTTTTCTTGGCCATATTCAAATTCAATTTCCACCTATATATACACACATATATATTATGTATATATATATATAGTGTATATATATATATATATATATATATATATATATATATTTATATATATATATATAGTAATACAGTATACACATATATACATACATAATTATAGATGTAATAACAAAACTCCAAATATAGAGATAACATTTCCCTCGGCAATTTCCATTAGAATTCTGAGAACATAATCGGCAGCCGCAGAGCAACTATTTCCGTGAAGAAAATATGTAAACTATCGGCAAGAAAGAGAATGACATCCACAGCTAAAAAATGGCAACACTACCAACTAGAGAGTGCACACTATCATAACTAATTCTACACAAAAATATTGTGCCTATCGTTAATTTACATTACCTCTTTCACTTGCATAAAGTATAGAAGGATGGAAGAAAGAGAGAGAGAGAGAGAGAGAGAGAGAGAGAGAGAGAGAGAGAGAGAGAGAGAGAGAGAGAGACGTGGCCAACACAAAACTTTTGAGAATCTGCAATACTCCACCAACTCACCTCCAAGGGTCCTTGAGAGTCTGAATAGCTAAAAACATTGGAGAGCTAAGGAAATATCTGGGGCAGAAAATTTTTTAAATAAAAAATCTAATCATACTTTAAACAAAAGGAGCTTTTGTAAGGTTTCGCGGCATAAGAACAATTGCTTTGCAAGTGAAATTATTAAGAGTTTAAAAATTAGAACACCACTCGACCTAATAACCTCCCTTCATGAACTCTGGTAAAAGACTGAATGGTCATCTCTTAAAAACCATCGCCACAATTACAATCGTCTTCTACACAGAAAATAAATAACTTGTTACTACAATACAATAGTAAGAAAAATATTTCACAAAAATTCGAAATTGATACCTTTCACCCAATTCACACATTCAAATAAATAGGCTACTCCCACACAGTTATGTTCATAGCAACATGTAACACTGTCAGTGAAAACAAATGTACGAAAAGCACGGGAGTATACGATATGATGGTAAGAGTTGGAAATTACCATGGGACTTGTAAACATCGCTACCTCCTAGAACTGAATAAGGGGTAAGTGCTTCACTCATTCCGACACTTCCAAGGAGAGAACATTCACAGGCCCCGAGCAATTCGGACGACAGACCATCAACTGCCGAGCAACCAGGCGAACCGCGTGGTCAAACGTTTTTTGAAGTCAATTGAGGATAGAAAGGGATCACTTACCATCTCGGCTCTCAGAAAGGAAGTGGTAACCTACAGTTCACTGCTCCCTTGTGTGAGTTTGTTTAAGTTTTCTTTCCTATTTTCAGTTTCTTCTTTCGACAGATCTCCAAACAGAAGTATATTTGCTAAAAAAAAAATGAGCAGATTATCTGCTTGCAGAAGCAGAGATTGTTTGTGGAATGAGCACTTAGGAATCAGGTAGGAACCTGGCACGGGCTCTTGCTCTTCAGCAGCCACTTTTTTATAAATCTGAAAAAATGAGCTGTTTATCTGCTTACAGAAGCAGAGGTTTACGATTTTCTCTTAATTCTATGGGTCCGTATCCGTTTTGTTTATTTACGTTTCCCCTTTATTCCCTTTGTTTTTTTCCAACCTCCTGCTGCTGTAAGCAGATAAACTGCTCATTTTTTTTTATTGTTTTCAATGATTCAATAAATATTTGATAAACCTGTGTGCTTATCTTGACTTTACGTGATGCAGTGAATTTGGACCCCTAAACTGTAGGATTACCAGGATATGTACTCCTTTCCCATAAACTGGAGCTCTTGACCGACCACAGCAGAAAAGCGTGGGGCGACCAGGCACTGAAAACCAATGAACCACAACATGTGGACAGTTCCTAGTCCACGAAAAGTATTTTGCCTTCTAGTTAAGAGCCAATCCGACAATTTATAGCAATGCCACAAACCAAACTCTCCCGTCCAATTTCCACAGCTTCCAGGCACTTTCATATAATAGAAAATGTCACATACTGATCGAGCCTTTTACTGCCCAAGGAAGCAGGGTTATTTAGGCGAAAGGGTTCGTTCACCAGTGTGTTTTGCTTCTTGGGTTATACTCCCACGCTCATTGTGGCGACAACTGTAACTAAAGACTTGTAATTCGTTTAAGATGTCTAAAACACATACCAACTCCTTGCCAATGATCACATTCCACTGAATAAATCGTTTAAAGAGTAATAAAAGGAAAATTCTAAATGACACATAGCTTCGAAAAGTCGTTTGTACATTACTGCTAGTTCATTCTACTTCGTATTCCTTACACTGATAACAATAGTTCTGAAGTTTTGCCTGTGTGTGTGTGTGTGTGTGTGTGTGTGTGTGTGTGTGTGTGTGTGTGTGTGTGTGTGTGTGTGTGTGTGTGTGTACCAAGGCGAATTACCCTTACAATTCCCCGTCGCTAATATTGAGTTTTGTTCTATTACAGTTTATTCTTGGTAAAAAGCAGTGCCGTGTACATCGTGCACTGCAATTTTTTTCCTTTTTACACCATTATCTCTACCACCTTCAATCTTTCTCACTCTGACAACATATCTACATCCTTAATGCAAAAGAAAAATCATCTGAACTTCCTTTCCCTAAGAACCTCCTAACGCAAGATATGTACTGCCAGCCCATGAGCTTTTTACTGTGGTTATGTTGCTTCATTTTTCGCTCTATTCGCACCCAAACTCTAAAAACCAAATAATATAACAGTTCCGAATATCTTGTTTCTAGCCATATGAAGCCGCCTTGCCACAACACAATTGTCATACAATATGCAGACCCTTCCTTCGAAAGATAAAAAGCACACACCCACACACGCGCTAGCAAGAAAAGCACTTCGTGACGTTGAGAACATTTCATCTGTCTCTGAATCAAACTGAACAGTACATGACCTCAGTGTTCAAGCAAATAAAAACAAATCCAAAGCATTACTAATAAACTGGAGCTAACAAAAGCAGAGTAGTTGTAAATCCAGACGATAAAAACATGAACAGTATTCCGGTCATAAACCCCGCTGTTCTATAAAAAAAAAGTTTTATATGAAGAAAGAAAACGTGTGAGAGTATTTCCATATTACGAGCAAAAAGATCATTCGTTAAAGCACTTCAGCACTCATAAACAACAACATTCTTCCTCCCTCTTTCTCTCTGGTGCACCCTTTATCACCATCACACCCCAGCTGGCGTTTTCCCTCTTCTCTCGCAACAAGATATCAAAAACCTAACGTCGAGAACCATCAAGAACCCTCCCCCGGGGGGACTCCATACTATCCACTTTCGGCATTAGATAAACAGCCACACAGAGACGGGTGGAAAGGAAGAGGACGGTTTTCCCTTTTGCCTTTCTCCGATTTTCCGAGGCAAGATCCCGTCACTTACAGGGAAGCCAGAAGGCGCCTTCCTTCCTCTTAACAATGGCTCAGTGTACTTAACTCTAATTAAGGGAAGTCGTAATCGGTTCTCAACTCTTAAAACTCTTTCAGTCTCAATAGGCAATAGATTTTCTAATACTTAATAATCTGCTGTCTTTACGGGTCATTGGAGAGAGAGAGAGAGAGAGAGAGAGAGAGAGAGAGAGAGAGAGAGAGAGAGAGAGAGAGAATACAAACAATTTTATGAAGTCAAACCTGTTCAGAGAAACATTTTCAAGAAATCTACAAGAAAAAGAAAATGATCCGCACTCTGAGCTTCTTCCGCTTAGCCTCTCCGGTAATTCTTTCACATGATTTCTCCTTGAACATGAACCCCACATACAGCTCTTCCCCTTTATTCTCGAACGTCTCCGGCAACTGTTTCATAACAACGCTAGCCCCCCACACCCTTTTCCATGTTTAAACCCTTACCACCTCAAACGCCCACCCCGCTCTAAAACAGTGAAAACAACATACCCTTCTGAAAGTATGATATGAGGTTGACCAAAGAGCTGCCACAACTGACAATGCCAATTGTAACAACACGCAGTGATCACGGAAGTTTGTTAATAATTGAGCGAAAAGCGCTTCAGGTTTCGCCTGCATCAGTTCCTCTGCCTGCCTTTATTCGACCATCATTCTTTACAGCGTCGTTACTTCCATTTTAGTTTATCACCATCAGAGCCTTGTAATAATTCTAACTGATATACTGTATTAACAGGCTCTTTAAGGACATATAAATTACTGATGGCAATACTGATTTCTTTACAGAAATTGGCACTGCTCACTTCAAGTAATATTTGTTTTTCACTTCAGACATGTGTTTCATTTCTAGTGATGTTTACAAACCAGTTAACAGTCGCTGAATGCTTTTAAATAACTAATTTGCATTCTGCAGTCGACTGTAATCACAGGGAACTTTTACTGAAACTTTCGAGCAATATTATCTTCAAACAGTTAATAGAAACCCTTTTTGAATCACCCAGTGACTCCAGGCTTCGAAACATATTAATACTGAAAATATAATTACTTTAAATGGAGTATTAAGTTAGCAGTATTTTTACCTTTGAACAGAATATATTTTACCCTTACGACATTTCCCTTACAGTGTTTTGACAACAGTCACTGCAACATGCATACTTCAGCTGCACAGCCTCAGAAGACCCAACCGTGGTATGTCAGACGCTCTCAACACTCCCTTTAATTTCTAGATATTACAGCCCATTTTTCCCAATATCTCCTTCGGCCAGTTATCCAACATTTTCTGGGTATTCCTCTCGTCTTCCCTCCCAACACCTCTCATTTATAACCTCTTCATCATCATATCGTCTTTAATTCTTTGCACATGGCCACACTATCTGAAAACACTGATCCATCCTTGTTAACACTTCAGCGTACATATATTTCTCAGCATTTCAAACCTTCTTACTCCAAACAAACAGTTCATCCCGGCAACTTCAAATTATCTTTTTCATTCACATTCGACATCTACACTTCATTTCCATACAGGAGAGCTGGTTCAACAAATTCTTCATACAGTCCCACTTTGGCCTCTATAGACTATTCAAGAATCCCCATAATTTTTTGAACACAGTCAACTTTCTCGGTTCGCTTATTTAAAATCGCCTTTTCTCTTATTCTACCGTCATCCGTTTTATTTACAACCAATTACTTTTACCGATAGGACCTACCACTTACATTCTTCCACAATTCATATTAACATACGCTGCTGCTTCTTCCTGTTTCCATTAATTATCTTAACTTTACTTTTGCTCCTACTTTCTCCCAACTTTCTCCTCTTGCAATCATTTTCAAACTCATCATTAGTTTCTACACTTTCTTCTTCACTATCTTCAATCGGCACTGTAACATCAGTAAACGTTAGCCATTCCACTTGAAATTCATGACCCACTTTCTTATTTCAGCTTTGCAATTATATCTACTGTCCTTTCTCTGACTTCTTGCATCATAGCACTCATAAAGACACTGACCAGCCAAGCAGACATTAGGCACCTTCGTCCCAGATCCATTTTTACGCCAAGCCCATAATTCTCTATCTAAAACAAGCTGCACTTTCATCGCAAAGCTTTCAATTTACTCTTAAAAACTTATCATCTATACCATATTTTCTCAACACTCACCATACTGTATCTTTCAATTTTAGCATAAGCCTTTTTCCCAGTCCATGTATGCCACAAAGATTTTTCCATTTTCTTTTAAATTTCTACAATAAATGTTAGAAACACTCGACCCACACGCCCTTTCCCTTGTCGACAACTACACTGTTCTCCCTTCATCATCCCCCTTACTTTCTTCAGTCAAAATCCTTTTATATATAATTCCTGGTATACTAAACAATGTTATGCCCCAATAACAATTACAGTTGCCGATAACATCAGAACAAGCATTCCTCTCATCCTTCTGTGTTGGGGCGACCTCCCTTCTTTGCTCTTTTCCATCCCTTTGACTCATTTTAAAGGGGGTAAATGTTCAGATCTCAGGCAAGTCCCTCGGGACAGCATTAGCCTTTCCCCCTTTGCTGAAAATTCCAAAGGCGCAAATGTGCAGAACCACACGGCGCCTTGCAGGAAGCTCATTACCATTCTTGTCTCAACTCACTCTTTTTCTCTCTCTCTTTCTCATTGCGTACAGAGGGTTGTTGTGTCTACCCCAAAAGAAGCCACGGGCCTCAGGGTAGCAGTGTCGGATGATCAAGTCCCATCCTTGTATAAAGAATTTTTTATGTATCCTACACGATCCCGAATGGCATAACTTACCTTTAATATTTTTATCAGTATTGTTGATTAATTTCGATCCTGGGTCTGATACACATCATACTGTCCAGCTTCTTTTATTGATAAAATCTGCAAAAGGTCATTTTTTTTTATTTTCCCTTCCCTTATCAGTTAGGAAAGACAATGGAAATATCATTGCAAATTGGAGATGACCTCACAGTCAGGCCAAAGTTTCTCAACTGCAGCAAAAACAAAAATTCAAGTCCGTTCTCTTCTCTCCTCTTTATAAATTGTACATTGAATTCCCTTTACTTCATTCTTAAATTAAACTTGTGTATGTTTTGGTCTATTTTCTGAAATTTATTTAAATGAGTAGAAAGTACCAAGAAACTCCACATGAATATCTAAGGTTTGTTGATTACCTCAGATTGAATATGTATGGTACTAAAGCAATGAGTTGTTGGCCGATAATTAACTGATTTAGAACCCGGCCTTACACTGAAATGGAACCAGTCAGTTGATGTTAGACTTGAATTAAAATAAAAGTACATAAAAAGCGTAAGGAGAATTTTCACCAGTCATTTTTTCCAAATCTTTTCCTCATCCACAAATACCTCGCGTACTCTCATCACCCCAGCAACCGCACAATCACCACCTTGCAAAGCATCGTTTTTGACATCCAATCAACCTGTGTCTCCCCACTCTTCAACCTCTTAAGTGCCAGCTTTAATCGTACGTTTCTTTAAAAAAAAAAAAAGTGTAACTATAACAAACATTACTTCATCTGCAAAGGGAGATGAAGGAAGTATATATATATGTGTGTATATATATATATATATATATATATATATATATATATATATATATATATATATATATATATATATATATATATATATAATATACCTACACACACGCACATGATAGTTGATGCTACTGACAATTAAATAAAATAAGCTTCTCGGGAATACTTCGCTTAAACTCCGACCTTCAAAGCACTTATCTCCATTTCTTGTAGGTTCTATTGGCATTCCTATTTTTAATAAAAAAAAAGTAATTTACACTCGTATATATACTGGAAAGTGAGAGAGCTTTCTTCGAAAGTACCCTTGAAGGCAATCTGCGTAAGAAGATACGAGCTGCTTGCCTGTAGCCCCTAGCATCATGGATACAAACTCAAACGATTAGGGAGCCAAAAATTATCCTCTCGTTCAGCAGCCACTTACATTAACATATACAGTATGTTAGTGTACGTATATAAAATTTCTTTTATGATAATAACGTGATATAAAATATATTTACACACACACACACATAACATCTATCTTGGTAACAACGTGATATAAAATAAAAGCAGATTGCCTTACTGCGACAGAAAGTGCCATGGAGTACAATGACAATAATCTTGCTCTCCACTTCCTCATATATATATATATATATATATATATATATATATATATATATATATATATATATATATATATATATATATATATATATGTGTGTGTGTGTGTGTGTGTGTGTGTGTGTGTGTGTGTGTGTGTGTTTCCATTTTGAGGGGGTATCACAAAAAGGGTATAAGTTTCCTTTACCTCAGCAAGTCTTCTAAGATGAGGTTGAAAGCCAACTCCAAGCCCTTTCCCTTCACCCTAGCATACACTGGTGCATAATTACATTTATGTGTGCGTGTGTGTCCTACATTCAGGCAGAATTTACATCTAAGGGAGACAACATCCATTTTTGACTTGCAAAATCAATGCTATGGTACCCTGAAGCTCAGTCCTTAAAAAATAATTCCAGGGTACATGGAGAAATAACCACAACAATTAAGCTGGATTGCTGTTGACTCAAACACACTTCATTCACTGAACATATTACATCGTTCAACAATGGATGGCCCTGAACATTTAACTCCGAGTGAATCGTTTTGTGCATGTATAAACTGTTCTGTTATTACTGAGTATTTATGCTATTGTACCGTCGGTCTACTAACTAGTATAGGTTCAAATGTAACCTGTAAAGGAAAGCTTCTTCACTACCTCTTTTTGAATTTCAAGGCTTTCAAAGGATATCACATCCAAAAATATTACGAACCAGTGAAATTACCAGGTCATTAGGGTAATCCACCTGTTGCAAGTATGGTCCTCTAATCACAGGATGACTCAATAAACTGTATATATGGATATGATGTCACAACAGGCTGTGATATCTGGGAAGACAGCGGCGTTTGATGAGTGTTTTCCCATTTTATTATTATTATTATTATTATTATTATTATTATTATTATTATTATTATTATTATTATTATTATTATTACTAATCAGAAGATGAACCTTATTCATATGGAACAAGCCCATAGGAGTCACTGACTTGAAATTCAAGCTTCCAAAGAATATGGTGTCCATTCGAAAAAAGTAACAGGAGATAAAGGGAAATACAGACAGAGGAGATCAGTCATTGGAAAAAAAGATAAGAGGCCAGCCCTAGGAGAGCTGTTAACCAGCTCAGTGGTCTGGTTAAACTAAGATATACTTAACTTAACTCTGCAACTGATAAGTTCGAGAGCGAGGCACAGTTACTGCATGCTGGTTCTGCTGTTCAGCGAATCTGGTTGCTCTCGGCAGGAAAAGGGATCAGGGATCAATTGTGAATGCGAAAGAACTCTGATAAAATACAATTTATGGAAAATCGACAAACAACAGTCCATCCGTCGAAGGTCCAAGTCATAACTGCTAATATTAGGTTGTGCTATACATGGAAAAACCACTCCTCGAAAATACGAGTTTCAATGAAAGTACACTTTTGCTAGCACAAGGGGAACACTGATTTGTCTTCCTTGCAAGTGCAAACGAGGAAAAGATAAGGCTTAGATGGGATGTGAATGTGATGATGGTATCACGTGAAATGCGTACTGGTATGTTAAGATGGTACCGGTGATGAATATCGGACGTGAACGCGCTCTGTCCTAACTTTTGTGTAAGAGAGCATTTGATAGTGAATGAATAGAAAGAAATACAGAATGCAATAAATGTGTTAAGACATGAAACTGAGATGCAACAGCAGGATAGCTGAGCCACATGATAGGACTGCAGAGCTTAAAAACATGCGGGAATAAACCAATAAGCATATTTGCGCCAGGGCGTTGATTTAAAAATTTATACTGTAATGGAAGTTCACTCAAACACCGATATCTCAGGTAGGAGACTGATTTATTGGAAGCAACTATGAGGATCATGACTGCTCCTGGCATAGAAAAGACGATAATACGGGTAAAATTAAGGAAAACAACTTGTTATTATTAAATTTATCATAGGCTTTGAGAAGAACTAACAAAAACGGGGCTGTTAATTCACTTAAAGATATTCCAATTATTGATGCGATTACTGATATTGATGTTCATACCACCAACCATAACAGCTATTACTAATAACACTAATATTGGATTTTTCAGTAAATATTGTTAAGTTTCTGTTTCAGACGCTCCGCGGGGTGAGACTACAAGGGCCCGTTTGTGTGTGGTAGTGTAGAATTCAAGGGTTTTAAAAAGCTACACTCACCGAAAATGAGACTTATAATTGACAGTTTCGCACTATTTTCCACTGCCTTTCTGTACCAAATAAACTTGAGGTTTCTGGCTTCAATAGGCTATATTTGTAATATTAACAGTTAAAGACGAATATTCAAATTAAGTAATAACAACAGTACCTTTGGGAACCATGTCACAAGACTGTTTTCATTCTATTAAACGACATTACCTGTTAACATTATAATTTCTAGATAATAACTACTACAATGACCTCTCATCTATTCTAGCTGAAGACCATTAAATTTTATCATTTTCATTTACAAAACACTGTCATTCATAAACTTTAAAGTATTTGCTTGTAAATATATCAACTAAGTATAAATTTCCATAATGTATGGAGTTACATGAAATAAATAAAATATATCTATATAATATACATATATATATATATATATATATATATATATATATATATATATATATATATATATATATATATATTATATATATATATATATATATATATATATATATATATATATATATATATATATATATAATACACAAACACACGAACTTTTGTCACAAAACTACAAATTACGACTGTAAAGTTCAGTCACAATTTCCAGTTAAGGATGGTTCTCCAGTCAATATTTGGATGCTCATGATGTCTTTCTATAAACTAATATACAACCAGATCCATAATAATATGTTAAAATAATTTGGCTTGAGAATTCTATAGGAAAATCTATACAATAATGCACAATGTGTGTGTGTGCGCGCGCGCGTGAGAGAGAGAGAGAGAGAGAGAGAGAGAGAGAGAGAGAGAGAGAGAGAGAGAGAGAGAGAGAGAGAGAGATGTGGGTGGATGGTCATGTACTTATGTTTTTTTCTTTATTTTGGCAAAAAACCATTACCAAAAGCGGCAATGCACCTGCGTCACAAATTATAAGGCTTCTGAACATGTGGGTTATGAAAGATCATAAGCTGATTACGGTACGGATAACATCTCTTTGGGGTCTTTACCCTAATCGGCATTGGTAGCTTATGGAAGCATAATCACAAACAAGAGGCCACCATCACTTAGCAAGATGCTGCAATGAAGTACACGAATATCAAGCAGTGTGCCAAATTAAACTTTTTTTTAATGCATGGAAACGGCCAGAGCACAATATCTGCATAATAATCTCTTCTCTGACTTTTCATAAAAAGAGTTTCTAGTGCACTATTCTGAGTACCTGAGTCACTAACAAAGAGCCTCTTTTTTTCTATGCCTTTTTTGTGAGTGTGTGAGTAGCTCGGCCAAGGCTTCACTCCAACATATGCTATGTGTCGATGTTAAACTCGAACCACTTCATTTTTATGTTAATTCTACTCCCCTAAATAATAAACAAAAAGGATGAAGCTCAACTGATTTTTTTTTTTCATGGGTCAGACCTTGATAAGCAGCTGCGTGCGCGCGCGTTTGTGAGTTTGTTCTTCACGGTTACCTTTTAAGCACAAAAATATAAGCACACTGCTTTGTGTACAAACAAAAGAATACTGCACTATCTATTTAGAACTCACATCAGGTTATTCAAAAAGCCTTTTGAAGGTTTTACAATAGAAACGTTTAGAAAAATAACAGAATTAACACACGTACAATAGACGCATTTGTTTAGGTTCTTTCTATAATACCTTTCAACAACAAAAAGTGTTCATTATCCATTTTCATATTTTCAATGGTACACTTTGTACCATAATAAAATATGTTTGACATGTAACAGCTAGTGGCTGGAATGATGAAGCTATGACACACACACACAGAGAGAGAGAGAGAGAGAGAGAGAGAGAGAGAGAGAGAGAGAGAGAGAGAGAGAGAGAGAGAGAGAGCTGACGAATGCATTCATTACAGTTCGATATCGAGCTGTTAACAACATGCCAACCAGAATGAAGGCTTCTTTGTATCTTAAGGTAATGAAACGAAGCTCCGAAAATACCCGCAGAACGAACACTAGCCCAGCGTTTGACGGAGAGTGAATGTTCACCGGAATGAAGTTCATTATAAAGGATACAAAGAGCATGATTTCACTTTCTTTCCTTCAAGCGAAAGACCCTTCTGCGTACATAATGCACTCCATTTTGGGGAACCAGTATCAAAAGTGCTAAATACTTTCGGTAAACACTTTTTAGGACCAGTCCCTGGTTAGTGTCTATTGTGGATGACTCGCACTTTCCCTAGCGAAACAACTACTGACTAAATGACAAGACAACTTTCAACCATATTCAATCGGCCCTTGGGAAAGTACCTTGCTTTCTATAACACAAAGAAAAGTACATTCAGAACAACTGAAATCTTGACCTTCACTTAGCATTTGTCAATATTCAACATATTCAACATCCGATTTTTCAAAGCCACTACATCCGGCAGTAGCGGAAATTGAAATGAGAACTGTTAAGTATGACCATTCCTCTGCCCACGCAAAACTCTGAACATCCCGCAAATGGTGAACGAAAACTACGAAATACAAAAGAAATTAACACTTCCAATACAATGGCATCCAAGAAAACAAGCCTATTCTGAGGGCACTAATCTGTTCCCGACCAGTTCAGTTCTCGCATTTGACGCGCCACCAACCCAGTACAAGCAGCGGTTTAGGTGTGAAGAATCCTGTAACTTCCTGTCTGATTTACTCTCTTGGGTTTTGGGCGTTCTAAACAGAACAGAACAATTTTTCATAATGAGGAAGAGACTGACTTGCTCACCACAAGCTACGTATACAAATGGTGACTTAAAGAAGTAATAATAAAACAGCCTCTTAAAAAGAGGCACTTGAAATAATCTAGAAATATGGAGGAAGGCAGAGTATTCCACATACTATTTGCAACAGAGATTCTTCAAACCAGAACTTGAAAAGTCACAACACTAAAGAAGTTCCCCAGCAATATGAATGGCAGCCACCATCCATCGAAACTGAAACGTGTCAATTTTGAATGCATGTGCCTGGTACTGTAACACGGAGCGCTTTTGATCAGACTCTACTGAAAAGAATAGTGTGAAAAAAACCTCCCATAATATGAGAACATTATTCCAGACAAGGAAGAAATTCTAACCAAACCCGAATCCTTCAGAAGATCAATGTATTTCATGCAGTTAAACAGAACAGCCAGCTTCTTAACACCCAAACAGAGAAATTTATTCGACTGTAAATCTACACAACAGTAAAATATCGGTAGGTACGAAGCCATTCCACAACGTAATTAACACCTCATACACTAACCCGAATTTCTAAGCAGATAAAAATATTCTGCAAGAGTAATATTACAGGACATAGTGATAAAGTACAATGACGCTTATTAAATTTTTTTTCCCCTCACAAGTCCTAAAGTCTCATCTAAATATCTATGAATATTTTCCCAAATTTTGTATTCAAGTGAGAAATTAGAATTGCACAGTTTTTATTCACTGAAATCAAAGGACTATACAATTCATCTTGACCCTTTTTATCACCTATTTTGGTAGTCTTCACAAAAGTAAAGACCACTGTTAATGCGCTCTTGATTTATCAATAGTTTGTTTATAACATGGGAGTTCTCATTTAATATCGGCCATAGACTAATATCAGATCGGAAATGCAATGCCAATAGACTTGAAAACCGACCAAGTTCAGTTAAACTGATAATCTCCATTAGGTTTACGAGATGCTACATATACCCACCATTGTTAATTAGGCAATTGGTTCAAATAATGGGGCTGATATTACAATTACCTGCGGAACAGAAG
>JANJGK010000012.1:18196057-18203557 GCA_039081455.1 Macrobrachium rosenbergii | reverse complement strand
CACACAAACAGACAATGTGTGTGTTTGTGTATGAATACATACATACAGAAAAAGACAGAGGGAGGGAGACAGACAGATAGATAAAATACGAATTCATCCAAGTAATGAACTTCTAGCTGATGTATTAATCTGTAAAACCAGAAATACTAAACACCAAATCAGTTTAATTCGATAAAAAAGCGAAAATAATTTCGACATTTATGAACATAAGACCATCTCTTTCTCTAACCTACTGTCAAAGACGAGAATAAGGAATACAACCGGACCCTTTTAAAATAAACAGCTGGTCGGGTGTTAAAAAGCTTTGTCAATAAATATCAGAGAACGCAGCCCCCCAAAAATAAATATCAGAAAAACGAGCCCCCCCCCAAAAAATAATAAATATCAGAGAAAGCAACCCCCCAAAAAAACAGAATACGAAAAATGATAAAAAAGTTGATGCCTATAGAGATGAAAGTACCGTCTATGTAGAGAGAGAGAGCTACATTCCACACAAGTTCCCTAGCGCGCTACACCCGCTGCCTCTGCCACGGTTACCGTGGACAAATCTGGGTGGAAAATAACCGCCAACTCGATCTTCACTCCAAACAAATAATATCTGGAGTATACACACACACACACACTGAGGATCCACAACAGAAACGTCTATCATCTTTATCAGATGCGTCGTGACAACAGGAACAACCGCAGCAGCAGCAAAAATAATACATCCCCCCCCCACACACACAAACAAATTATTTACACAAGAAAAATTAAATTGTACCGACAAAATATTCCCACTCGTAAATTTTTACGAGAGAAATATCATAAGAAACAAATTGAGTTTTTGAGGCTTTCAAGATATAAAATTATTCATATTTGTTCACAGTGTAATACACTGATTAAGCAAACCAGCAGATGGAACCAATTTAACCAAAGTTTTAATTTTTTTAAATCGTTCGCAATGCATTCAGCCACAAACGAAAATATGCGACACTATAATGACTCATAATTCTCAAAATGCATCTATAAACCCAGAGGAGATACAACAATTCGCTTCGGCAAAAGTTCCAATGATGACGTTACTCATATGTAAAAACCACACGGCCTGTGAAATTTCTTTCAAGCCACCTTGCGAGATCATAAATACCATGATTTATGTGTTCAGTATGAAGGAAACAAAATTAATTTAAGCCCCCATCCCCAACCATAAGTGAGCAGAAACACTCATAACCGTGTAAATATATATATATATATATATATATATATATATATATATAATATATATATATATATATAATATATATATATATATAATAATATATATATATATATATATATATATATATATATATATATATATATATATATATATATAAATGAGGAACTGACAGCACCTCGTTGATGTAATCTAAATAATTAAGAGCTGAGCAAAAAGTAAACAATTAACTGCTGAGCAAAAAGTAAACAATAAACTAATGGAGAATATACCAGAAAAAAGAATTCATGGTTCTTCCCAGTTTCTAAGAATAAGGTACTGAAAAAAGGCAGCATTCGCCAACAAAAAATATACAAAATCTTCCAGTGAGATTTCTACAGCAGGATTTCAGTCATCTTTAACTTGGTGAAAAGAACATCTGAAAATAATTCTTACTTACTCGTTACTGCGAACGCGAGGAACTTCATTCCCTGTTCTGTTCTCCACTCACCTAAAAGAAAAAAGGAACATCTTATAAATATATAGACACTAAACTATTTTCAAAACATATTCACCACAAAATTCTGATTCAATATATCTTTCACAGATATAAAGAATTTAAATACTAATTTACAAATAAATTCTATAATGTGACACTACAAAAAGAGGAAATGTCATAATAAACAAACCATATTATCAGTAAGCAAGCAACTGAAATAATAATCTCCAAATATTGCAGATTTTTAAAATAACTTGCCTTTTCCTAGAATACCCTCGGTCACAGTTGGCTCTAGCCGTTGACGCTCAATAACCAGCAGAAACCTTCCACTCACTGTTACTGTTCGTACGGTTATAACAGGATGTAACTCTCAACTAAGATTTTAACCTATCTTACCTGCTGACCTCAGGCATTTCACTGGTACACTTATATTTTTTTTTTTAAATATAGAACTCAACAAATAGTGCACCTCCTGATGAATAAACGGTCATTTGGAATATGCTAATATAATATACCATACTACGAAGATTCATTATGGATGTAATGAAGAGACATCTGGATTCAATTAAACTTAAATACGTCATGGACGAGCACGAAGATGAAAATTTTACGGGTATGTATGGATTTACCAACACCCTTCCTTCCAGTTTAAAAAGAAATAAAAAGTAAACTGCTAGACAAATTGTTACAAACACGATGGCGCATCCAGCATTTTGATAACACTGGTAATGTCATCTCTACCAGCCGGAAGGAAGGAAATGTTTCAGAAACAATCATATGATACGACTTCATGGCAATATTTGCAATATGATGCATACTGAACTACATTTACATATTTACACAGGGTAGGAGGTGAGGGAGTTGAGTATCTTAGCGAACTTCAGTACCTAGAAAAAAGCATAGGAAGCTTTCGGAAGGGCAATTTGAAGCCTGAAGGAAAGCGGAGGGGCGCCCAAAAGGAATGGGAAAGTATTATACAGCAAATGTAGCCGACGCTGAGGCTTTCACGAAAAAGCCTGAAGCGTAATATACGGATATTTTAAGGCATATTCCTAAGATGGAAAACAAAATATTAGGAAGGCATGAGAAACGTACATCATAACATATTAACGAACAAGAGACGAAGGCATACAGAAAAGGACAGAGAATTAAAAAAGGCTGGACGAGACGCAGTTAAAATTCATGCCTTGTGAAAAGAACCTTCCTGGTATTATGGATGGCTTTACGATAAGACAATCAGCTGAATTAGGAACAATTAAGGAATGAAATAACCTGGGACAAGCCGCTGTACTTACGGGGGGGGGGGGGAAGCGCAAAGGCTTTCGACGAGAAAAAAATCCAAATTTAAATATCCTAGGCAAGTACAGATCACAAGTACAGGTACGTAGGATAAAAGGACAAGAGGAATCAGTTATGATCGGAAAAGACGTTATGCAAGCCTCCTCTTCTCATAATTTTCTAAACAGTCAATCCTACAAAATTATCAGCACTGTTCTCTCTAGACTTCCATTATTCAAATTGAGATTTTGTTCAAACGAATACCTTTTCCCAGCAGGAAACGCATCAAATCGGCTCGCCTTTCCTTCCTTCGTATATTCTGACTTTACATGTTCCTCTTGTATTACATCCCTCCGTAAAGGGTTGTGGAAATGAAAAAGACGGCGACTCCGCAACAAATGTAAATCGCAGTTAATACCACTAGGGCAGCAAACTGTGAGCAAATGCGGAAAAGGATAAAAGAACGCTGCTATGAAAAATTAATACGAGTTAAAGACGACAAGAGCAAAGGCGACGGAGGACAAGGATGTGGCATCGCCTGCATATATATATATATATATATATATATATATATATATATATATATATATATATATATATATATATATATATATATATATATATATATATATATATTACTAAAAGGACCTCATTCAAACTGGATGGTATCTAATGGAGTATTTATTCAGAATTCTGAATAAATACTCCATTAGATACCATCCAGTTTGAATAAGGTCCTTTTAGTAATTCTACTAATGCACAGAACAATTGTATAATACATATATATACGAGGTTCACAAGCTTACAGAAACTTCCAATACTTTCTTCCATGTCATGACCATATATAACTTGTTACCAACATCTCTACTGCTGCAGTCAATCACATTTAAATGATTAGAACTCTCAATTATCTAACCTTTAAAGTGCGTTCTAGTTTTCTTGACACAAGAAGAGATAACCCCTCCCAAACCCTGCGTCACTGCCACACCAAAAATATCAATTCTTTGTTGTTATCAACCCAAAAGAACGTGCCCTTTCACTTTTGCTTCACTAGGCGTCCTACGCCCAGTTTTCTCTCTCAGTGCACTTCTACAAAACACTTCCCACCTGCAACAAATCCACGCACATTTAATTCTGAACCATTCAATACTTTTCAAGTCTTTCGCTTTCAGCACATGAAGCTACAAATCTCAGATATAAAGTGGCTGCTGTCGTCCTCGCAGGCAGAGACTCGTCAATAAATCAGGACATCTCCCTCAAAATTCTACTCGAATTTATCAATAGCCGTTCTCGCTTCAGATTCATACAGTTGTTTCCCCAAGTCACTGGCACTTCCGAGAACAGCAATATATTGATATTACTAAATCCTATCACTACAGACCATGTATATTTATATTATATTATAGATATATATATACACACATATATATATATATATATATATATATATATATATATATATATATATATATATATATAGAGAGAGAGAGAGAGAGAGAGAGAGAGAGAGAGAGAGAGAGAGAGAGAGAGAGAGAGAGAGAGAGAGAGAGAGAGAGAATCATTTATATGCAAATACGAACAAAACCAGAACAAAAGACCAGTCAATATCAACAACAAGACCGGCTAATCCTGATAGCAAATATTTTTACTATTTGATAGCGATATTTTTTTCAAGCAAATATTATTTCCAAATATCACGGATAGAAAACCGATGAATTTTCAACCAGTCGACAACGACATACAGTACTAATTGAAAACCAAAAAAACCAGGCAATATGAGAGTGGGCCGTATCAACGGGGATATCATATTCAGTTCTAATGGTTCTATATCTTAAATTCTAATATTTCACTACAGAGCTGAAATGTAAGAAAGGAAGAAGCCACTTCACCATTTTAACTGCGTATATTTGCATGTCTGTATTTATTTGGTCCTCAAAACTGGAGATTCATCAAGAGAAATACAGAACAAAAAGACTTAGCAGGACACATAGTTTTATACAACTTTAAAAAAGTTCGCAGAGCAAGCAAAGGCTCTTTGTGAATAGATGAAGACGAAACGAAAATGCTCCCAAAATGACTTTTCTTTCCTTTGATGAATAGTGCGTTGTCGCCGCTCTCTCCCGCAGCATATAAGCAAAATGCATATTTGCGGAGCGCGTCTCAGGACGGATACACTCCGCCGGCAACGAAAATCCTCTTGCGGAAATGTATTTCCTCGCTCATCGGAGTTTCATTAGTTCGGAAGCCACCTCTTCATTTACCCACAGATTTGCACAGAAACTCCCATTTCTCACTGTTTCTCTGTCTGTCTCCGAATGTTATTTCTTCTTTTGCCTGCATATATATATATATATATATATATATATATATATATATATATATATATATATATATATATATATGTATATATATGTATATACATGTATATACATGTATATATACATATATATATATATATATATATATATATATATATATATATATATATATGTGAGTGTGTGTGTGTGTATATATACATACATACATACATATATATATATACATAAATATATATATATATATATATATATATATATATATATATATATATATATATATATATATATATATACATATAAATTATATGTGAATTAATTTTTTCATCACATCACCGTGATTCATATACAAGCATTAAGCTACAAACGTCCTTTAATATCCAATTCGCCCTACCTCCGAAATAATATATTTTCATATACGTTACCCAAAGTTGAATTTTTTAGTTGATAATAAGTTCGTCGTCTCGTGGGCTCGAACCACCGAAGACAGGAACTCAAGACTACAGTGACGCAAATTTAACCACATGGCCAAGCCCATGAGACGACGAACTTATTATCAACTAAAAAATTCAACTTCGGGTAACATATATGAAAATATATTATTTCCGAGGTAGAGCGAATTGGATATTAAAGGACGTTTGTAGCTTAACACTTACATACATACATACATACATACATACACACACACACACACACACACACACACACACACACACACATATATATATATATATATATATATATATATATATATATATATATATATATATATATATATATATATATATTATGTATGTGTGTATGTATAACTGATTCACGAATATATGGAACGTGATGAATGTGTACATAAAAGCAAATGTCACGAAGGAAAAGTGAAACAACGGAGTGGTTGTTAAGACCGTGTGTCGAAAGGCCTAGCAAGCACTCCGTTGTTTTACTTTTCCTTCGTGGCATTTGCCTTTATATATATATATATATATATATATATATATATATATATATATATATATATATATATGTGTGTGTGTGTGTGTGTGTGTGTGTGTGTGTGTATGTGTGTGTATCCTATACAAGGAGAATGTTCAAGAAAAAACAAGACAGTAGGCACTGCCACATTGGTACTGTACGTGCTCAACTGTGGATGAACTGTGCGTAGAGAACTTTCTCATCAGCAGTTGGTTAACCCACCCAATGTACCATGAGTTCAATTCAGTAGTGCAAGCACTCTCGTACTTACTTCCTAGACACACACACATACATACATACATACATACATACATACATACATACATACACACACACACACACACACACACACACATATATATATATATATATATATATATATATATATATATATATATATATATATATATATATATATATATATATATATATGCTCACTTACAGGTAAGGCCTATGATTTTCATTCATATCTAATAAGTACTGCCAAGGATCAATAAATGTGTGCATCAGTCACAAGATACTGGAGACATGTAAAAGAAATCTAACATGTCATTCACTCTGGAAAAATCATCTTTTCTAACACTCATTATAAGCAGCGTCTTCTATTAGAATTATAATTGAAAAGAAAGAAGACAAATAAAAATTAGAAAAAGTACGTAGCTTCGTGAGCAGTAAGACATCTTGCTGTTAAGACGCTGCTCCAAACCTGCTTTCAAGGCAAACTGCGGAATGAAACATGTAAGTGTTAGCTATAAAAACTAGCTCGGAAAGAGAAAACAGTGCCAAAACAACTGATCTGGGGATCATCACAAACTCTCCCTTTTATCTCAAAACAGAACTCCAGAAAATTAAGAATTTCAGAACTTAGGACTCGAGGGAAAACGAAGATGACGCTACCAGCTAACTCCGAAATCCTTTTAAGAGAAACACAGTACGGGCAACGATGTAAGACGTGAGCCAAGTGGGTTTACAAGAATGATGGCAGAAAAATTAAACTAGACAGGAGAGCATGGAATGATCAAAGTATGAATATATTATTAGAAAGCAGAATATATATATAGAATTATATGTCATGAACAGCCATTTGGAAAAAAGTATCTATATGCCTTACTAATAATAATTATTATTATAATTGTAGTAGCAGCTGTATTTTCCCTTCAACTTCCTTTACTGTTTCATGTTTCTGACGTCTTAACTACTCTGATTAACATCATCACTATTCCCACAGTAAGCGTTTTCAAGAAAAATAAAACTCCATCTTCTGC
>JANJGK010000012.1:18188557-18191057 GCA_039081455.1 Macrobrachium rosenbergii | reverse complement strand
GAGAATGCTATTGGCAATAGCTTCGTGATAACAGAATTCTTTTGGAAAAGAAACTGACATCAAACAGACTTTCAATGGTATTGCTAACGTATTTTTTAAAAACAATTTTATAAAAAAAAAAGCTATAAAAGTTAAGATATTAAGATACTGAGGTAACAAACTAATGAATTCAAATTTGGAAGGGCAAAGATCTGAATACAAGACGGGAATACAACAACCAATGAATAGTAATTTTGTAGATTCCGACACTTTTCTTGCAGTTCGGATCAATATCTACCGGGACAACCAAAGACTCAAATAATGACGAGAGATAAATTTAAAACAAACAGGGAGAGAGAATAAAAGGAATAAGAGAATAAAAGGAATAGAGGTGAAAAGACGAAGGAAATACAATCCAGTATATAACGGGATATAAAAGGTAAAAACGGAACTGTAATCAAAAGCAGCAATGGCGATAAGTTTCATACGTTAAATAAAGATCTGGCCGGTGTGCAGCTGTCGCTGCTCCAACGACTAAGCGTGAAACTGTGGCCATGAATCGGTCATTTTTAGCCATTTTTTCGCCACGTCAACTTTAAGGCGGTGACGGTTCCTTTCCTAGTCAAGATTACGAGAAACGTAAAGTTCTTTCAAGACGTTTTTCATCCTTTTCAAAAATAAGCCTAATAGAGAGAGAGTGTTTATGTGTGTACGCAGCATATACAAATATAATCATACAATTATGAGGAAATAAAGAAACATCTTTTGCAAGAAGATAGCATTTACTGTAAATGTGGAGAAAAAGCTTGCACACACAAATCCACTGTTTTTCACTTTCAAGAAAGCACACTACAAAGAAAAGGAAATAAAAACTTAGGCCATATCTTTTCCTTACTCTAAAACTGAGAAATCACAGGTATTCTCATAACAGCACTCTCCAAAAACATAAAACCCAGCCATTCTAACTGCAAACAATAGGCCGCAAAAATCAATGGGAAGAAGTATTGCAATAGTTCTTTGGTTCATTTTTCGCTTAGAATTTTTAATCGTCACTAAGAAATAAATAAGAAGTCATGGGGTATGAGCCATACAACTCCAGGAAAAAAGCTGGAACAATACGAGAAAAACTCTTCCAGTCAAATTCTGAACTCGGCTGAAAAGAAGTAAATACAAATATTGGCATCTGATTCTAAGATAAGTAGTGTAACTTCAAGACGTTAATATTGCAACACTTCCCTTGCCTTCCGGAGAGAGAGAGAGAGAGAGAGAGAGAGAGAGAGAGAGAGAGAGAGAGAGAGAGAGAGAGAGAGAGAGAGAGAGAATTTTATTAAACAAGCGCAAGTATTGTGCAATAAAAACATTATGGGAATAGCAAAATAAAAAAAAAAAAGGACGAGACAAACTAAACAGTCCAAAGCCAACTTACAATATACTGCAATACAACAAAAAATTTCCAAACATTTCAATGGAATAGAGAACAAAAGCTCAAGTGCTTTTGAATTGCATTATGCTCAGTTTCATTGTGTTTTCAATCAAAAGTAAAAACGCTGTTGTTCTACAAAATATTATTGTCCTCATTAAATAAAACATCACTGGAATCAATTTTATTCTGCCACAGCACGACTTGCAATCTCTCTCTCTCTCTCATATATGTATTTATGTATATGTATATGTATATATATATATATATATATATATATATATATATATATATATATATATATATACATATACATATATATATACATATATATATACATATACCACGTGTTTCGAAATTACAGGGCCCCCCTCCACAGAACAAATGGAAAGTTATGAAGTGTTCTGCTACAGCCTATCTCCAAGTACATTATTTCAAGTTTCTATTAAGCTATTTTTCATTTTACATTTCTTGTATTTTCAGACTGAGTGACGGAGTTAGATACAGCCATGGCTAACGACTCGGAGGAAATCAGATGGATTGACTGAATCCGGGCTATAACCTTCAGAGAGGCCAGGGATGCTGGCGCATCCTTCATTTCACGTTCCTGGTTAGCTAAATACATTAAAAGAGATGAATCCTTTGTTAAAAGAAAGTGGAACAAAAATCCATATGACTGTCATTGCAAAAAGAGTGAGAATCTTGGAAGGCCTGAAGTCCTTTCTCAGGAGTCAAAAGACATCATAACTGAGGCAGGGGGTAGACCAAGAAAGTCTTTAAAAGAAGAGAAGTTATAGTGCTGTATACCGTAAGTTGAAAAAATCTGGTATCAAGCCATTTCAAGTTATCAGCAAGCCCAACATCACTCAGCAACAGAGAGAAGACCGTGCATAGTTTTGTGGTTCATTTCTTAAAGATTGGGATGAAGCTGACTTTCTCCATGTTGTTGCATCAGATGAATTCTTCATTTACAAAGTCAGGAAGCCGAATCATAAAAATGACATCATTTGGGCTGCAAAGTTGGATGATATCAGCGATGACGTGCGCTATCGCCAGGTTGTGAAATTTCCTGAATGTTTGGGAATTTTTCTCCGTTTCACA
>JANJGK010000012.1:18161057-18183557 GCA_039081455.1 Macrobrachium rosenbergii | reverse complement strand
AAGAGAGGTATAAATCATTACCGAGTCTGCTGTACTGTTTTTTCCCGTCGTGAGCGGGGAAATTGTACTTAGCCTCGGCAATGACCCACCTCCGCCATGATAGTTCGTTGGTACGTTTGGAACACGCAGCTCTTATTATGAAATTTTTTTATCACACCGTGATTTATATACAATCATGAAGCTACAAATGTCGTTTAATATCAAATTCACGCTACCTCGAGAGTATCTCCGATGGAGAATTATCACCGAAGGGGAATTTATATAAGTGATAAATGAACAGGTACCACTGGGACGCGAACCCTTGACATGGACCCATTCAACGACTCCAGTGGACGTTAACCACCGCGCCATCAAGAGAGGTATAAATCATTACCGAGTCTGCTGTACTGTTTTTTCCCGTCGTGAGCGGGGAAATTGTACTTAGCCTCGGCAATGACCCACCTCCGCCATGATAGCGGAGGTGGGTCATTGCCGAGGCTAAGTACAATTTCCCCGCTCACGACGGGAAAAAACAGTACAGCAGACTCGGTAATGATTTATACCTCTCTTGATGGCGCGGTGGTAACGTCCACTGGAGTCGTTGAATGGGTCCATGTCAAGGGTTCGCGTCCCAGTGGTACCTGTTCATTTATCACTTATATAAATTCCCCTTCGGTGATAATTGTCCATCGGAGATACTCGCGAGGTAGCGTGAATTTGATATTAAACGACATTTGTAGCTTCATGATTGTATATAAATCACGGTGTGATAAAAAAATTTCATAATAAGAGCTGCGTGTTCCAAACGTACCAACGAACTATCATGGCGGAGGTGGGTCATTGCCGAGGCTAAGTACAATTTCCCCGCTCACGATGGGAAAAAACAGTACAGCAGACTCGGTAATGATTTATACCTCTCTTGATGGCGCGGTGGTAACGTCCACTGGAGTCGTTGAATGGGTCCATGTCAAGGGTTCGCGTCCCAGTGGTACCTGTTCATTTATCACTTATATAAATTCCCCTTCGGTGATAATTCTCCATCGGAGATACTCTCGAGGTAGCGTGAATTTGATATTAAACGACATTTGTAGCTTCATGATTGTATATAAATCACGGTGTGATAAAAAAAAAAAAAAAAAAAAAAAAATTCATAATAAGAGCTGCGTGTTCCAAACGTACCAACGAACTATCATGGCGGAGGTGGGTCATTGCCGAGGCTAAGTACAATTTCCCCGCTCACGACGGGAAAAAACAGTACAGCAGACTCGGTAATGATTTATACCTCTCTTGATGGCGCGGTGGTAACGTCCACTGGAGTCGTTGAATGGGTCCATGTCAAGGGTTCGCGTCCCAGTGGTACCTGTTCATTTATCACTTATATAAATTCCCCTTCGGTGATAATTCTCCATCGGAGATACTCTCGAGGTAGCGTGAATTTGATATTAAACGACATTTGTAGCTTCATGATTGTATATAAATCACGGTGTGATAAAAAAAAAAAAAAAAAAAAAAAAAAAAAAAAAAAAATTTCATAATAAGAGCTGCGTGTTCCAAACGTACCAACGAACTATCATGGCGGAGATGGGTCATTGCCGAGGCTAAGTACAATTTCCCCGCTCACGACGGGAAAAAACAGTACAGCAGACTCGGTAATGATTTATACCTCTCTTGATGGCGCGGTGGTAACGTCCACTGGAGTCGTTGAATGGGTCCATGTCAAGGGTTCGCGTCCCAGTGGTACCTGTTCATTTATCACTTATATAAATTCCCCTTCGGTGATAATTCTCCATCGGAGATACTCTCGAGGTAGCGTGAATTTGATATTAAACGACATTTGTAGCTTCATGATTGTATATAAATCACGGTGTGATAAAAAAAAAAAAAAAAAAAAAAAAAAAAAAATTCATAATAAGAGCTGCGTGTTCCAAACGTACCAACGAACTATCATGGCGGAGGTGGGTCATTGCCGAGGGTAAGTACAATTTCCCCGCTCACGACGGGAAAAAACAGTACAGCAGACTCGGTAATGATTTATACCTCTCTTGATGGCGCGGTGGTAACGTCCACTGGAGTCGTTGAATGGGTGCATGTCAAGGGTTCGCGTCCCAGTGGTACCTGTTCATTTATCACTTATATAAATTCCCCTTCGGTGATAATTCTCCATCGGAGATACTCTCGAGGTAGCGTGAATTTGATATTAAACGACATTTGTAGCTTCATGATTGTATATAAATCACGGTGTGATAAAAAAATTTCATAATAAGAGCTGCGTGTTCCAAACGTACCAACGAACTATCATGGCGGAGGTGGGTCATTGCCGAGGCTAAGTACAATTTCCCCGCTCACGACGGGAAAAAACAGTACAGCAGACTCGGTAATGATTTATACCTCTCTTGATGGCGCGGTGGTAACGTCCACTGGAGTCGTTGAATGGGTCCATGTCAAGGGTTCGCGTCCCAGTGGAACCTGTTCATTTATCACTTATATAAATTCCCCTTCGGTGATAATTCTCCATCGGAGATACTCTCGAGGTAGCGTGAATTTGATATTAAACGACATTTGTAGCTTCATGATTATATACTGTATATATACTAGCTGACCATCCTGGTGCTGCCCAGGAAAACTCTGAATGACAACTGATAAATCTCTCTCTCTCCAAGTCTCCCTCATTCTTTCCCTCTTTCTCCTCCTTAGCAACCCCTTTACTCTCTCCCTCACTTCCTCTCCCACTAACTCTCTCTCTCCCCAATTCTCCCTCACTCTTACACTCTTTCTCCTCCCTAACAGCCTCTCTACTTTCTCTCTCTCTCTCTCTCTCTCTCTACCTCACTCTTGCACTCTTTCTCCTCCCTAACACCCCGCCTGCTCTCTCTCTCACTTCCTCTCCTTCCCTCTCTCTCACTCTCACTTCCTCTCCCTCCCTCTCTCTCTTTCCCCTCCCTAACACCCCCTCTACCCTCTCTCTCTCTTGCTCCCTCTTCCTCACTCTTTCTCTCTTTCTTCTCCCTAACACCCCTCTACTCTCTCTTTCTCCTCCCTAACACTAAAAATCCCTTTATTCTCTCTCTCTCTCTCCTGTTAAGATTGTTGCTTCAGTTACATTGCCAAGCATTTTTGACATTTCATATTTCACCCATTTTCTCCCACCATTCCTATCGGGGCTGAACTTGGACTTAAAGGGCATCGGGAGTGTGACTATTCATCTCAGCGACCTCGAGAACTGTGGATTAGACACTAACATCTGTCATTTTTGACATTTTATTTTTCACCCCTTCTCAACCCCTCCCCAACCCCTTCCTATCAGGGCCGAACTTGAAATTTCGGATATTTGTACATGCCAACCCCTTCCCACCTCCACCCCCTTTGGTACCAGTGATGTCTTACCCCACAGTATTATTTTCCAGATAGTAAGTCATATGTATACCGAAATGAGATATACATATGAGTTTATTTAGTTACTAAGTCTAGGGCAGAACCAGTGACAAAAGTAGCATAACAACTAACATAAATGCAACTTCAGAATTTCATGATCACGAGTCGCTAAAATGAGTACTTAACCCACAGTGGTATATCAGTCAAAATCGTTTCTTTTTTTAACCAGAATGTTATCGATAAAACAAAGTAACATATCAAAATCTTTTTTTTTAAACAAGGATCTTATCGATACAATATTGTGGATATTTAAACAATAATAATAATAATAATAATAATAATACCACCTCTAATGGCGTGCAACACAATGGATATGCAAAATTCCTTAACTCATATTTCTCTGTTCTTTCACTTCCACCTATCTCCACTCCTCTCCACTCTCCACCCTCCCGTCTCATATTCTAATCTCAGTAGACCTGGGTCTTCTCATCCTTCTGGTACTCTCAAGAGTCCAGATGACATCATCACTAATTCTTCTCCCATTCCCTGCTCGGAAACTTGGGTGGGGGGGGGAGGAGGGAAGGGGGAGAGGTTATTGCAAAAGACAGGCCCAAAGATTTTCCAACTCCCTTCACCATTATCTCATCTCCCTCAAATCTCACTTTATAAATCTACAAAATCGTTCAGCTATAGTTTCACTATTACGTCGTTATTAGACTAACAACCAATCTTACATTAGTATGAATTTCAATCTACTTGATTCCCAAATCTTTCTCAGCCTGCTCATTGCTTGATTTGCTTTTTTTTTTTTTTTTTTAGTCTTCCACTAAATTCCAACTCGAGACAACCTGTACAGGCTATCTTTGTTCCTAAATATTTTAAAAAACTAATCCTCAAGATCACCTGCGAAGCATCGACCAACTCCTTCATAAGAACATTCTAATAAAAAGACGGCGACATCAATATTGCGAAAATAAATACCCACCATAATTTTCTCATAAGCTGTGTGTGTAACATGAATGCCACCGATATCAGCTATTTCTAGTATGAGGGTCATAGTCAAGGTTCAAAGTCGCTACTGCAGTAAGAATGCTAAATAGGAAGTCTTTCTCTCATATTTCGTAAGGTATGGTGATCGTTAACAGTTGTTTACTAAGGAATTTTGAACACTTCAATTTTGCGAAGCTCTTTTGCACAATCAACATGGTAGTGTACACTAGATGGAGCAGACAGATGCACATCTACACACGACGGTCTATCTATGCATCACGTTTGACTGAAATATCTCGAACTAGGTAGGAGTTCTGAAGATCATTTAAGCTCGATGGATAGAATGATGGGTAGACAGGACAGGATTTAAAAATACAAGATCTTCAATCAAGCCATTATTCATATGCGATGAAGAGAGAGAGAGAGAGAGAGAGAGAGAGAGAGAGAGAGAGAGAGAGAGAGAGAGAGAGAGAGAGAGAGAGAGAGAGAATGTATGGCATTTTTGCGCTGTCAGGAATCGCCACGGTGCCCCCCCTCCCTACAGTAGTTTTAAGATGGAATTAACGTGTAATGGAAGGAAACTTAAGAATGTTTCGATACGGAAACCCTATCAATATCTTACACTGTCTCTGGATTAAGCTCCCGCCTTGAGTCCCGTCCCTTATCTTACACCAAAAATTCAAACAAACGAGAAATCTTTCATCACTTCATAAATACCACCTGAACTTTATTACAAGGAATGCAGTGATAATTATACAAAGTATTTGTATTGATTTAAAACGTGATTAGTTTAAAAAAATAAACATAAAAATAAAGCACATTTGTGTACATTCAAGTGCAACCTTCAATACTTTCAAAGGTCACCAAAGTTTTTTTATATTTTTTTAAACATTTTTCTTTCTATACGTTCATTCACGCTTTGATTTTCGCGTAACTTTGACAACCATACTCTATTTCTTTAAGAAGCAAATAACTTTTGAACAAGAGCTAAATCCAAATTGTTCCCTCCATTCATCTCCGAGCAGTTCGAAATTCCCATTCACCAACATTCTAGGGTTCCTTTTATCCTTCCCAAAGCCTCTGTGGAATAACTATGGGCCTTCCTCTCCTTTGAATGAAGCAGTCGTTTCCCGTGTGATAATATCCTACAACAAATTTTTGGTCAAAACTCCCTTCACGTGTTCCGGTCTGCTAGGCATTGATTTTCACACACGTAAAGCCTCCAGACCTAATCTTCCAGTTCAATCTACAACTCCCACAGATACCACCGAAAAGCTCCTTTCATCCAAAGCTCGTCGGCACTTTGCGGAGTTCCTCTGTGATCGCTGGAAATTCACATCCTAACGCAACCGACAAAGTTTTTTTTTTTTTTTTATTAGTCAACTGGCATTATTTCTCTTTCATTTAAAATACTTCTCTCCCAAGTGGAGTATATAATTTTCCTTGCTTCCTAGTCTTATTCCTTTATACCGTTATATTTTTCTTTTATTGTATACCCTCGTTATTGAAGACTAAACTATCCGAGCCTGCGAATATTCTGACAAGCTGCTGTGCCTCAGCAATAACTGGCCTACATTATATCGTGAGTGCACATGCCCGGGTAAACGCAGCTGTTCACTAGGATCTATGTACACATCAGTAACAAGCCTTAGAGACCAATAAACATCTTATTCTTAAAGATGACATTTTTCGACACTACACTTTTCATTCGGATGACATTTATTTAGGTAAATACATCTAAAATAAAACGACCACAAATAGAAAAAAAAGGAATGGTTACACCACCTACACATAAATTCCAATAATGACCTAAATCAAAACTATTAAGAGATCAGTGAATACGAGCGTGAAAGTTACATGGAGGACGCGTAATTTTTTAATCAGAATATAATCAGATGTGTATCTGACGCAACACTGATCGCGTCGACAGCAACAGAGAGAGCTAGGAGTGTACTCTTCTATCAATTTAGCTTTCTGAGAAATAGACAATAAGTGAGGGGAAGCAAGGTGCACAAAATCCCCCCCCCCCCTTCCAGTAAATGCGTTCCATATGTAGGGGACAATGAGTGTATACTGTGCTTCCGGAAAAAGATCTTAAGGGAGATGTACTATACAGAGTACTCAGCTCATGTTCATTTGTGCTATAATAATGACATTTTTGTGCTCTACTGTTATATAAATATGAATAACGTTGAATGATGATTATATTTTCAGTCTCCTAAAATTCTGGATAGTCATAATGATACGCTTGATAGAAAATGGCAAGCTATGATCTCTTTTGCCTTTTCCTTTTCAGAAAAGTTCGGGGATGACTCTCCTGGACCTGAGGGATGCTGCTTATGGCGATCAAGCAAGACACACAAAAGGCGCACAAATAACTCTTTCTCAGGCGGCTATGGAGTTATGGTCACAATATGAATGAGAAGGTCGTATTTTTAAGCAATCTCACCAGTCCAAGTGTAAATTTTTATGATATTTCTACGGATACCGTACAGTTTTTTCTATTTACTGAATTTTATGCTAATTTGGATAATGTGTCTTTTAGTTTCTCACTTGCCTAAAGTTACATTCAGTGGTATGAGTCTAATGCTAACAGTAAGTCATGCGTGTACTGGAGAGAACTGAAGACTATGAGTAGATTACGCTCAGTTCTGCTCTTCCCATCATTCTAGATAATACTCAGCATCTGCACAGTGTTCACAAATTTATCATATTACAGGTCTGGAAAGGTCGAACACTAAAATGATGGGCAAGTTTATATATCGAATCCATCCTAGTATCGAGTGCATCCCATACCTGGCATACGAGAAGAAGGTGGGAGGGAGTTCTCATTCAGTTATTTTCTTAGG
Source organism: Macrobrachium rosenbergii (assembly GCA_039081455.1). NCBI lineage: Eukaryota > Metazoa > Arthropoda > Malacostraca > Decapoda > Palaemonidae > Macrobrachium > Macrobrachium rosenbergii. Next base: position 18,176,367 of record JANJGK010000012.1, on the reverse strand, counting down.
ACAAGATTGTAGCCACACTTTGGCTGTCTGACGCCTGACGGCAGGAGCTCTTTCTTGAAGTTACAGAACATATAACTAGGGTGCTTTGCACTTATGAAATCCATCATGTACAGTCATCTGTCTACCTTTATCACTGATTGATATAGCTTTTGATCCTTTATTCTCTTCTCTAAATTCAAAGAAGATAGCCCACTGACAAGGTTCCACGATGACTTTGTTAGCCTTTACATCGGACCAGTAACTTTCCAGAGAAATAATATCCAAGTGTATAATTCTTATCGTTAGGGTCCTAAACCTGCGAGGAAGCCCACTAAGGCAGTCAAGTAAGACATGCAACAGGTTCACAAATATTTCTTCTATTGGGCAATATAGTTACTTTAAACTTCATGGATGTCAAGATCTTACTATTCACTATCCTTATCAGCACCAGAATAGGAGAAGGATATAGGTCCTCTCCATTACACGTGAACATTGATGTATCTATCGTCCAGGATGCCAAATCTGCGGAACAGAGAATACACATTTTGAAGTTTGTCACTGGGTGTGACTGTAAAAGAAAAAGTGTCCTAAGTGGCTTCCATCACACTTGTGTAAGTTCCGTGCATAACATAGAGAAGAGACCATCTTAAGGAATCGGTGACCTTTTCTATAATATTCCATCAAATCAGAATAATAATAGTATCTGAGATGGTATTTTCTCTTTTTCTTTTTCCAAACAATAAAGTGCTGCCCCATCAGTTTTAAACAGTGTTTCTGGCCTTGTCCTTTCCAATTCATCAAGTCTGGGCAATTGTGACTACTCTGTATCTGCTAACTCTGAAATTCATGCAGAGTATTCTAGATTGCCAAGACTGCTAACTACGTTAGTGCTTCTTGACTCAAGCAATCAGATGGCCCTCGAAAGTGCTTGGCTTTCCACTGAAGTTAAGACTCCAGTTAATGTCCAGGATGTAGTAAGCAATATAAAAAATAACAGTTAAAACTGAAACATCTGGTATGCCACATGAACTTCAGTTATCTTGTGACCAAGTGCACAGATGTAGAATTAGGCATCCTGGAGACACATGGATTACGAAATCTTCCCTTGCTTCCTTACTTAAACCAGTTTCCTTCCTGAACAGAAGCCATTATAATAAACCTGCTGAGAGTGGTCTCATCACTTACTGTCCTAAGTTTCCTTTTGAAGCACTTACACAATACTGCAGTGTGGAAGTCCTTGTACCTTTGCTTGAAATTTACCTTCTTGTCATTGTTGCAGTGTACTTGCAGCTGCATGTGTATTATGGAATATAAAATTTAGGCGAAAGGCCAACCGCTAGAACCTATGAGGTCATTCAGTGCTGAAGGGGATATTGAGAGTAAAGGGTTGTAAAGAGGAAAACCTCGCAGTTGCACTATGAAACAATTGTTAGGAGAGGGTAGACAGCAAGATGGAAGAAAAAGAATATGAACGGAGGTAGAATGAATGGAATGAAAGGGGTTGCAGCTAGGGGCGAAGGAAAGACGCAAAGAACCTAAAGTAATGCCTGCAGTGGCACTATCACCCTACGGGGACTGAATGTGTAGAGACACCTTGGAGATGCTGGCCGCTACTGAGGCTGACATCCTTGCCATTCCTTCCTTCAAAATCTGTTTCTCACCGATGCCACTGCTAAAGAGGGACTTCTTGAACTTCACTGCATGTCCCAATTACTGACCATCAAGTAGACAAGAGTACTGCTATTCAAATTTCCTACTTCCACCAATACAAATATTCTTATATACTTACTAGGATTTCGGGATGCTACAAGTCATACTTGTCAACTGCATTGGAAAGTACAGAAGGTAAATAAACATGACTAAAGTTTTAAAATATATCAAGGGGGAGGGGAGGGACACATACACACACACACACAGAAATGCAGACAAGGATTAATATAATAGATTCGTACTTTGAAAGCCTACCCTGTAAAGAAATAAAACGAAGAAAAACAGAATCTAAAACATTATTTGATCAAAGATGCAAGCCAAAATTTAACAAAAGGTTAAGATGATTAAATAAACTTAGTCAAACTGACACTGGAATATAAATACTTATATTACATGTTAGGAACACTTAAACTTAATCGTGCATTACTGAATAAAGAGTAAAAATATTTTAATGAACCCAAAACCTATTAGGCATATATTTTATGAAATAATAAATTTGGAAAAAAATGAACTCCACGCCTACATATTACGCTCCAAACATTTCCGCAAAAGAGTCGCCCCCAGCGTAATTTTATAGGTCATAATTGGCTGGATACATGGCCGCATAAAATCAAATAAGCACCAAGCAATTCGGAAGAGAAACTGATGCTAATAACCATTCACGATATTACGGCCTTATGATAGATATGGCAGTTATGATGAATCCATAAAATATAAAAGGAAATATATTCTAATGCTTGCATTAACGGTAAACCTTTTCTTCGGGGTCCTCTCTCTCTCTCTCTCTCTCTCTCTCTCTCTCTCTCTCTCTCTCTCTCTCTCCACACACGTATATAACATACGTACACATACACACACTCGCAAACACACAAACACATACATATATATATATATATATATATATATATATATATATATATATATATATATTGTTATGTGTGAGGGTCTTGGTTGATCATGTATTATTCAATTTACGTAATTTTTTCGGCCCTGCAAACCAAGATTACACGTAACCTGCCACTTGAAGCCAAAAGTTAACCTCAAAGACAGACGTTAATTAGCCAAAGGTCGCCAGTTAAGGGTTATTAACCTTAACAAAGAATATTTGAGATGAATTTGATTTTAAACGCAACGGTTCTTCCAAACATTCGGACGCGAGGCATACAAAGCATCGAGATTTAACCTGAATTTGCTTACCCTAAATCCTAGGTATTTTACTGGAATAACGGGGTTGAAGCTAACAATATAATAATTAGGCTTAATCTAGACTTTGTAAACACATATACCCTAAGTGGTGGCTGAAGGAAGAAAACAAAGAAAAAAATGTGAAATACAGAAAAGTACTAGTCAATCAACGAAGCTTCAACAAGAATCGGACTTACCGTGAATGTCGAGTCGCTGCGCAAACGAGGGACCTCAGGAGTCGTATTCTGGCAGTCTTCCCAATTCACTAATTAAGATAGACGTAGGAGAGAAAGTAATAAAGAACAAAGAATATCGTTCGGGCACGCACGCAGCGTCACCCTGGTTCAGCGACCGCTGGAATCTCTCTGACCCCGACCTCGCTTCGTTCCCGCCAGGTGAGGGCTTATACCGCCCCGGGCAATCCGACCTTGACAAAGGCATCGTCGAATGCATAGAATAAAGCTTAAGGGCCACCATAACTAGGGGTCATTGAGCGTAAACCCTCTCTGAGGCTTAGGTCCCTAATGCCCTAGCATATTTTGTTTACAAACTTTCCAGCCTATGCGGCGCCATTTGTCTACTGCGGTGATTGTTATTTTTAAATTGCCTAGCCTACCGGCGGGCAGAGATGTTCTCTGTCGAGGTGAATCGGACTAATATTCCTACACCTAACTACATCGAGGGCGAACAGCAGTAATATTTATAAAAGCTCCCCCCCTTAAGAGGGCCTTCACTCCCTTTTCGGGCGTGAAGGTCTATACTAAGCAAGCTGTTCGCCTCTCGTAGGTTACTCTCCTTCCCCTGGGCAGATTAGTCCTGGTTAGCCTACCTAGCTACAGAACTACCTAACCCTAGATAGGATACGAGCTGTATTCACTACTTTACCTAATTCTAATAGTACTAGAAGGTGCTCACGGTTATTATAGGCTACCTCCTACCATCAAGATGTGTTTTAGACCTAGCCTAGTGGTACATTCTATGATATTCCCTAGCCTAACCTATCCTAACCCGACCGTAGCACCAACCTAAGAGTTAACATTCTAATTAAATTACAACATGGTTTATGTTTAATACAATTAAAATTTACTAGTTAATTCATGAGGCTTGCCTCATATGATAAATGGGTGCCTCACTGAGGTCTTAGTCCATGCGTGTCACGAGCATCGTGGCTCGTTTCACAATAGTTAAGATTACTGAAATTAGTTAGGCTACTTACATGATTACTGCGGCTCGGTGGTAAGTGGAAGGAACAAGGTTACTAAATTGATGTACCGTACTTTAAGGTGGCCTAGGCTATGCACAATGAAAGGAAGAGATCACACTGGCTACCTCCTCTGGGCAAGGGGCCAGGATCACTCTTAGCTGTTAGGGCACTGTGCCGAGAGGGCACTAGTGCCAGGATGAGCGTATAGCTCGGCAACTACTGGGCTCTCTTCCGCCCCTTCTTCTTCTTCTTCGGTTTCCTCCAAGGTCTATCAGTAGCTGGCCTAGCAGGTGATGAGAGCACCGACTCCGGGGACAGGCCAGAAGGGCTAGCGGGCGCGAAGTCAGGGGCAACTGCAAAAGCTGCGGGAGGACTCCCTACTCCGGCTGCTGCGACAACCGGAGCGAGAGCGATCTCGACTTCTGCATCCGAGGATGCCAGTTCCTGGTCTTCCAAGGGAGGGGTACCATTTCGATCCTCCAGGGGTTCATCCCCTGGAGTCAAATTTTGCAAAGAAGAAGTTTCGGGTGCTGGAGGCTCTCCAGTCGCGATGATCAACTGCATGGGGAATCCTAAATCTCCCGGAGGAGGATTCGCCTCATGATTTAGACCCGGCATAGGGGCCTTTTCCATTGGTAGCTCAACGTCCGTGGCGGACGGAGTCTGGCACTGCTCAGTGCTCGCAAGTGGCACTGGCAGCAGTTGAGGGTCAGGCATGCCTGACAAGGGGTCCGGAGGTGCAATACCTCTCGGACGACTTGGGTTTGGCTGCGGCAGAGATTCCTGCCCCAGCGGGAGATCGTAGCCTCTCAGTGAGTTTTGTTCGGGGGCGTCCACTGGGCGTTGCTTGTTTGGGCAGCCCTCCCAATTTGTGGAGTGGTCTGCCCGCTTGCACGTCCTGCAGCGGTACTGCTCCTCCTGAATCTCTCTTCGCGGAGGGGGAGGACCTCTTGGTGGGCCAGCCCTTCGCAATTGGAGAGGGCTAGGCCTGGAATAGTTTGGGTTGTGCCCCTTCCGCGGACCACTTTGGTGGGCGGAAGGTGGAGGTTTGTCATTTTTGGGAGTTACAACTGGGGCCTCCGTGGAGGAGGTAACGTGGCTGCGGAGTGGCGTTGGTGACGGGCTTCCGCAGAGAAGATCCCGACCCAACAAGAAGACCACTCCGGGCCGAATTCCACCTACCACGCCAAGGCGGTGGGGTATCGTGCCCCAAGGTGTCATTACCTGGAGTTGGACCGTAGGAACGGTAATGGTGTGGCCCTCTATCCACTTCATTTCCCACCGGGTTTCTTCGTCAACCATGGCACCGGCTGGCACTTGGGCCCTAGTGATCAGGCTAATGTCTGCCGCAGTGTCTACTGTGACCGGAAGGGTCACTGGCAGGCTAGTGCTCTGAAGAGGGGCCACCGAGATGAACTGGGTTTCCAGTCTCTCGGGGTAAAGGATCCGGTGCGGACCAGCAGCAGAAAATGAAGTGCTGATTAGGTTGACAAATTTGGTGGCGGGGACATGATGTGGACAGGCCGGAGATCCAGCATTGTAGTGGCTAGCAGCCCCACAGGATTTGCACGGGCCTTTTGGATGGGCTCAGTGGCCTGAAGTAACTGTTGGAGGAGAGGGCTGAGCGGATGAATCGGGAGCGGAGTTCTGGCTGGTAGGGTTAGGCTGCTTATTAGTGCCGAGTTTGTATCGGCACTCAGCTTCAGCGTGGCCCCCCTTCTTGCAATAGTTGCACAGGGTCTTGCTAGGCAGTCCATTCTTCGGGCGAGTGTAGTTCGAGAGGTAGGCCGGAGGGATGATTCGCTTCTGAGAGGTGCAATGCGACTGATTGAAAGTTTCCCACGAATCAGCCATGCGACAAGCTTCCATAAGTGTGGAGGGCTGTTTATCGTTAAGATATACTGCAAGGGGCCCTGGCACACATTGGAAAAGGTCTTCTAGCATGGTCCGATTGAAAAGATCCTCAAACGTCGTGCAGGCCAAGGAGTCGAACCAGCGCGTACCGGACTGGGTTTTGTGACATGCCCATTCCGTCCAAGACCAGCCGACTTCCTTGGCAAGACCTCGGAACCATTGTCTCCATTTTTCTGGGGTTATCTCGTAGGCCTTGGTAATGACTCTACGAACTTCTGCCATGTTACCTCTCTGGCTCTTCTCCAGTGAGCGAAGCGCTGCCTTGGCTTTTCCCTCCATATGCTTGGCTAGTATTAAGGCTCTCTCCGTCTCCGTGGTGCTGTAGTTATCGAAAAGAGCCTCGATCTCCTCCAGCCATGCTTCTGGCTCGTCCTCAGTCCACTTGGGGACTAGGGAATTGATGCTCGAAATTGGAGCGTTTGATGCAGCAGGTGTAGGACTGGAGGCTTGATGGCTAGCCATAGCTTCGGCATTCTCCATTTTCGCTCTCTCAAGCTCGAGCTCCTTCTCCTTTAGGGCTAACTCAGTTTCCTTGCAGGCTAACTCATGCTGTCTCCTTCTTTCTTCTCTTTCCTCTTCATACTGCCTTTGCTCGGCGTCATACACCCTTCGTTCTTCTTCATACTTCCTCTGCTCGGCTTCGTACTTCCTTCGTTCTTCTTCATACTTCCTCTGCTCGAGTCTTTCTTCCTTCTCCCGCTTGGCCAAGTCGTCCACTTGCTCCTTAACCCAGGTGGTAAGTTCCGAGCCGGTGAGACCTGCCGCCGTCCCCAGCCCCAGGAAAGTTTTATAATGCTCTGCTGCCATGGTTCTGGTGGGGAAGGGCGTCTAACCGGGTCGAGTGGGCGTACTTGGGCAGCGAGGAAGTGTCTCTTCAATAATGACGTGGCACCCTTTCAAAAGGTGGCACTGTAGTTTGGGTGTGCCGTGTACAGGTCACACTGGTGGCACTCAGTATCCCTAGGCACTGGTGCAGGTTAGGTCCCAGAAGAACCTTCTCTTCTGTGTTCCCTTTTGTCTTCTTTAGTGGCACTTATGGTGCCAATGTGTTCCTAGGGACCCTCTACTGGAGTCCAACTAGGCTATATGGGAGGAAAGGCACTCTACACCCCCTGCAGAGTGCAACAATCGAATGAGAGAGAAAGGGAAGGTAAAAGAGAGAGAGAGAGAGAGAGAGAGATAGAGAAGTAAGCTATTCCAGTGATGACAGTGCTGCAAATTATTGGCACTGTGGAATAAAGTGAATTTGTTTTTTTTTTTTTTTTTCTTTAAAGATCCTCGTGAGTGGCTGGTCCCAGTACCGGCCCCAGTGCTGGCCCCTTCTTTTTTCAGAGGGTGAAAACTACTGTTTGCTTCGGTCTGGATAGCAGGCCTCACTCGTGACTGACAGTTTATCACTGTATTGTAATTACTCTTAACTTGTCCTCATCTATTGTGGGACAGAGGTGTTTCTTTTATTTGGCTTATTGTATTCGAATTAATTAGCCTAGTGTCGGCCGTTCTTTCTTTGAAGAGGGTCACGTACACTTAGGTTAGGAATGCTTACTTGAATGACGGGAGAGAGAGAGAGAGAGAGAGAGAGAGAGAGATTTTCAATCAGCGAATTTCTTGCTGCTTGAGAACATGTAAACAAAGATTTTATACATGCACAATGGCATGGATCTTAATAAAATGATATAGATGCGTCGTCTTGGCTTCCTTAGGGATTACTTGATTATCTTAATTTTCCTGGGAGCCGACGTCACAAAAGTTTATCGTAAAAATTTTAATTCTCTTTATATGATTTTTATAGCAGGTATTCGTAGGAACTTGTTATTACTCCTAACTAAGGCCTATCTTTCTCTGCCTAAATTATCTTTTGGTTTTTTCCTAGCTAAGATATTAGGAGGTGGGTTCGCTACGAAAAGCAAAAAAAAATATATGCCCCAAGAGTGGCGGGGAGCAGAGTCGAGGTCACAATAACAAGGTCTTTGAGATGGCGGCCAAGGTCCCGTTAGGCCTAAATTTCAAAACAACCTCGGTCGGCGAAGGAAACCCCAAAATGGCCGTTCTCTCACAAACAGTTCGAACAATTTCAAAACAACCGCGCGAACACGGCGGAGGGATCCAAGATGGCGGGTATTTCCTTTTAGCACCAAATTCAAAATAACGCACGAAACAAATGCAGGTATCCAGATTTTACTTTAAATATACCAATCATGCATAGCGTTTTACGTTACGGATGGAAAACTAAATTACCAAACAACTTTGTGTCTTTTGTTATCGTATTCCTCACCCGGAGATTAAACAAAAGAATGAAAAGAGAGATGCTGGCTTGCCTGCGTAAATTTACGTTGTTGAACGGTACCTTTATTGTAAAATTACTATTTCAGTTCGTTTGCTACTTCACTGACACGGTTTTTTGAATGATTCCCGCTATATGCAAACAATAACGATCGGAATTGCCGACGCGATTTCTACATTACTTTGTGTATATGAACTGGGCTCCGCGATTCGGCCTTTGAATTCGTTACTTGAACGACTTGACTCACGATCCGAACACGGTAATGTCCTTGTCTTAAACGTTATAAATTATGACTCTCTGCTCTCGACGCACCCTTTCCTATACGCTAATTCCCGCTACACTTGTTATCATAACTATCCTCTTTACTGCTTATTATTATGCCTGGTTCCTTGTTTGGAAGAATGAAATGGAATTCAATATCTGACTTTTATCTTTGGAATTAATGTAATTTTAATTTCCTTTTCTCCAGATTCTTTCTCTAAAATGTACTTTAGATTCTACGCAAGGTCGCCAATGTTATGTGTGAGGGTCTTGGTTGATCATGTATTATTCAATTTACGTAATTTTTTCGGCCCTGCAAACCAAGATTACATGTAACCTGCCACTTGAAGCCAAAAGTTAACCTCAAAGACAGACGTTAATTAGCCAAAGGTCGCCAGTTAAGGGTTATTAACCTTAACAAAGAATATTTGAGATGAATTTGATTTTAAACGCAACGGTTCTTCCAAACATTCGGACGCGAGGCATACAAAGCATCGAGATTTAACCTGAATTTGCTTACCCTAAATCCTAGGTATTTTACTGGAATAACGGGGTTGAAGCTAACAATATAATAATTAGGCTTAATCTAGACTTTGTAAACACATATACCCTAAGTGGTGGCTGAAGGAAGAAAACAAAGAAAAAAATGTGAAATACAGAAAAGTACTAGTCAATCGACGAAGCTTCAACAAGAATCGGACTTACCGTGAATGTCGAGTCGCTGCGCAAACGAGGGACCTCAGGAGTCGTATTCTGGCAGTCTTCCCAATTCACTAATTAAGATAGACGTAGGAGAGAAAGTAATAAAGAACAAAGAATATCGTTCGGGCACGCACGCAGCGTCACCCTGGTTCAGCGACCGCTGGAATCTCTCTGACCCCGACCTCACTTCGTTCCCGCCAGGTGAGGGCTTATACCGCCCCGGGCAATCCGACCTTGACAAAGGCATCGTCGAATGCATAGAATAAAGCTTAAGGGCCACCATAACTAGGGGTCATTGAGCGTAAACCCTCTCTGAGGCTTAGGTCCCTAATGCCCTAGCATATTTTGTTTACAAACTTTCCAGCCTATGCGGCGCCATTTGTCTACTGCGGTGATTGTTATTTTTAAATTGCCTAGCCTACCGGCGGGCAGAGATGTTCTCTGTCGAGGTGAATCGGACTAATATTCCTACACCTAACTACATCGAGGGCGAACAGCAGTAATATTTATAAATATATATATATATATATATATATATATATATATATATATATATATATATATATATATATATATATATATATATATATATTATACATACATCTATATATATACATATGCTTAAAAATCACAGGAGATGCACTTGATTTAGTAAAAGCGAAAACCATAGGAAACTAAGTCAGAAGAGCCGTACCAAGCGCTTTCGCGTTTATTCACGCATCGTCGGAGCAGAGATGAAACACAGTTAGAAGGTTGGTAAAAGGTTAACAACAAAAAGAACCACCAGATGGTTAACTGTCGAAAGGTAATACAGAAAGAGATCATCTGGGATTACCCACAGAAGATGGAAGAAATTGTATTTTGAATTTTCTTGATGTCACTGTCCACAGATATAGAAATTTCACCTATTCTGTTTTACGAAAATCTACTAACATTTTCTCGTTTGTTCACTTTTATTCTAACATATCGAAATGTTAAAGTTTCTATTTTATCTGGTATGTTTTTAAGGGCTCTTTGTATTTGCAGTCTACGGTATACTGATGCTTAGATAAAAAATATTTGATATTACCAAAAAACTTGAGATGACACAGGACTTTTTTTTTAGACGCAGCATTGGAAAGAGCCCAGGAAAACATTTGATTCAAGTGACAACAAATCTGAACTTAATATGAACAACATTCTACAGTTGCTGTTTAATGAAAAGTTTTCAGAGATTCCAAGGACATTTTTGCTTTTCAACATCAATGTTGTTTTCAGTCATTTTCGTGTTACGGGTTTGGTAATAGCGAAATTCTCCTCCCGATATTCCTAGCTACACATACAAAATTTCCAGCAAAACCTGTGATAAAAAATATTGCGAATAAACTGGAAAATCAACTGCACAACGCCTCGAACTGCACCAATATTCTAAACGAATTGGCCAAGTATTGAATGTTTTATTTGTACATTACTACCCTAAAGCAATTCTCCTTGTATTTTCTAATTTACTTACATTTTTATCCATTTATTAATTTATTTTCCATTTTCTAATAACTGGTTCTTCTTTCTGTATTTCCTGTTACCTACAGTTACTTCTTTCGAATGAACACCATATTCTTTGGAAACTTGAATTTCAAGTCATTGGCCCATGTGGACTTGTCCCTTATGAATAGGTTTCATCTCTTGAATAATAATAATAATAATAATAATAATAATAATAATAATAATAATAATAATAATAATAATAATAATAATAATAATCTCAGATCATACTATTAACTGGAGTGAAGAAAGTTGAAAAAGTAAAACCAGAAGATAAAGCAAAGACTATTAAGGTACGCGGTGGAAAAATGGAAACTGATGACTCATAAGTATTTGGGAGTAAATACTATGGATAATGGTCGGATATGATAAAAAGGAGTCAGAAAGTAAATGAAACGAAAAAGGTAGTTGGGTGTCTGAAAAGGATTAGGAAGACTCGAATTGTATAAGGAAGCATACATCATAGGTTTGTTGAAAAAACTCTCCTTTACGGAAATGATGTGTGCATGCTGAATGCGAATGTAAGAAAAAAGGTTGAAGCTGTTGAGATGAACCGTCGGCGTAACATTTGTGGCACTAGAAGAACTTGTAGGATGAGGAATGTGGTGTTATGGTTAGTAAAGTTAAAAAAAAAAAGGACAGATTGGGTATTTTCACATGCTGTCGTGGGGCAATAAACTTAGGAGTTAAAAGTGAAAGGAGGAGTGGAAGAACTACAAAGGGTTGGGTAGGTGGGGACAAAAGACCTATGGAAAAGGAAGGTCTTCAATGTCCAGGAAGTGCGATAATGCGTGAAAGATAGAGATGGATGGCATGGGAGTGTAGCGGATTTCATGCACTGCTGAAGAGTCTCTGATTACCTGTATGAAGTGGCAATTATTATTGGATTTTTACTGCACAGGGGTTGTCCACGATTTAGTAGTTCAAATATGACTATGGCAGACTGTATAATGTTCTTTTCTACATCCAACTCCTGTTGGCGGAAAATGCTTACTGTTAAAAAATATATATAATGTGTGTCTTTACGGGCGAGGGAGGGAACTGGTGGGTAACAGTGATTTGGGAGGTCCACATAGTGAGGCATCCCATGTCCTGAATCTTCTTGGTTTCTCTTCTGAAGTCCAGGGAGAATCGAAGGTCGTACAACAGCTGAGTGAGTCATCGTCTTTGCATTAATGACACTCCAGAGCTTGATGGATTAATCAATCGATCGCTACACTGCTTTCCACAGTCTGATAACCTAATTTCAATGGCCAAGCTATGAATACGAAAACGCATACCAACAGCAGGTTTCATAACGTGCCAAGGAAATTATGCAAAAAGAGCATAAATGATTAAGAGTAACATGCAAACACTTAAAACATGTCCAGTTACACGTCAAGAATTAGTAACGTCGTTCATCTGTTTTCCATTACCATTTGTTCGTAAGAAATCTAAAATCTGTAATCAAGAATTATAATTATAGCGAATTCCCGCAAAACTCAAAATATGCACTCTCAAGTCTGTTTCGTATATTTGAGGTTACAGGAAGAAGACCCTACAAAATGAACACAAGGCATTACCACTTCTTTTTATCATCCTTATTGCTTTTTATTTGCCATTTCTTTACAATAGATGACACAAATAATCTGGTCCAATCTTAACTGCAAATCTTTTCAAGGAATTGCACGTTTTCCTTTTCTATTAGATTTGATGTAAATTTATCTTGGAGAATCTATTGTGCAAATCTGACTTAGTCGAAATAAAGATCTCGTCATTGTTTAAAAATATAAACTAAAAGATTCAATACTATCTACGCTTACCTTATAAAGTTTTCAATACCAAAGGAAAACGTGTACAGGGTAATTTCACGGCAAATTTTATAAAAAAAAAAAGTAATAGTAATATAAAGGAAGTTCAAAATTACTCAAAGCTATAAAAAAATTTCACCCCTTCGGAAAATAGTAGTATATTTCACAAAGCAGATACACAAGTGATTCGGGAAATTTTTGATAAAAATAGGCAGAAAAACGAACGAGATTCCTGACAACCACATTGCTAACCCCACCTCTCTCTCTCTCTCTCTCTCTCTCTCTCTCTCTCTCTCTCTCTCTCTCTCTCTCTCTCTCTCTCTCTCTCTCTCTCTCTCTCTCTCTCTCAGATGCTATCAAGAATTAAAAGACGGATGCATCACCCCACCACGGGTACAGTAGAATAATCAATATCATATGCACTTGGCACATTGATGGCTACATTAAACTAAGATTGACTGAAAAATACAGACTAGTAAGCCAAGCAATACTTCGTAAAAAAAAAACATTAATTAAACACAGAGTGGAAATGCACGTGGAAGATACTTTAATTTAATGTTACAAGTAAAAATTTTTCTCTCTCTCGTGATATATATATATACATATATTATATGTAATATATATACATATATAAACACACACATACATACATATATATATATATATATACATAAAAAACCTAGAATATCCTAATAGACGTGTTTTTTCATTCCAGGTGGCTATTAAAGATATATAAATCACGTTTTATATATATACATATATATATATATATATATATATATATATATATATATATATATATATATATATATATGTGTGTGTGTGTGTGTAGCGTGTGTGTGTATGTGAGTGTGTGCGAGAGGCTATTTCAATATCTTGAAGTACAATAAAGTATAACTACTGACACCCAAACGAAAGCCTTGCGGTTTTACAAAGACCGGCCAGTCTGAAGTACATACTCTCTCTAAGACAGAAGTACGCAGCCTCAAAACCCAAAACCCTAATCTATAGAGAGACTGCAGTTACAACGTCTTCATCCTGAGCATCATGTCCTTGATAACCTCACATAGAACTCGAATATTTTGCTGCTCATTTCCAAGACGGCCAGTTGTTGCCCTCTACATAATTACAACTAGAAACTTCGGCATTTTCTCATTCCGAAATTTCTTCACTAAATGTTTCTTTAATATCAGGGCCGCATATGCCTGGCAATGAATCCGGCAAAGCCCACAAGACGACTCCTTCGCCTGATCATTTCGAAAGGTTTGACGCAAAACTCATGAGCTGGTTCTTGAAAATGGTTCACAAAATTGCTCGAACTGTCATTCTTCATTTGAGTCGCTTCTCCAACTCGCAATATCCTAAACTCTGTCGCACCGAAAATAAGAAAAAACGACAGAGAATAACTCAACCAACGGCAGTCTTTGCCAACATATTCCTATCCACGTGAACTGGCTTGATGTCAGAATCCAAAACAAAGTCGTTGACAGGAGATGTACACACACACTCCAGATCCGGTTGGAGCAGTGTTTATCATGAAATTCATTACATAAATTTAAGGGGGTGACCTTGCCTGGAGAACCTTATTAATTCTTTATTTTTTTTAATCTCCGTAGGTTATCTTGCCTATTGTATTCTGTCCATTTCTTTCTATCTCCATTTATAGATAGGTATGGATATGACGAACCAGATTGTTTCATTCTCAAAGTCTTTTATCATCAGTTGATAATCTCATGGGGGCAGTTTTCGCCCTTGCCCATCAAATACTGAAGAATCATACAAACAGACAAACAGAAAACATAACTTCCTTGGCGGAGGTAATAGCCCCCCCCCCCCCATTCTTTTCCCCCTATTCAAAATGAAAATCCATTTTAAAGACAAAGAACATTCCGTGGGATGGAATGAAAGCCTTTTCCATTAAAAGTCTCTCTCTCTCTCTCTCTCTCTCTCTCTCTCTCTCTCTCTCTCTCTCTCTCTCTCTCTCTCTCTCTCTCTCTCTCTCTCCTTTGACACCCACCTCTCTGGAAAATATACCAAATTCTCAAAGAAATAAAAAAAAACAGGGAATCCAATTAAAGCAGATTCCTGCCTCACAATACAAGGATACATTCCAGCAAAAACATCACGGTGAAAAGCGATTCCGAATTCGGAAGGTCTAGGCTCCACCAAAATGGGATATTCGCGTTGTTGAGCGAACAACTGAAAAACAGAAAGACTGCATCACGTTTCAAAACGGATGTTACTTATATTAATGTGTACTCATCTTTAGCGATCTCTCTCTCTCTCTCTCTCTCTCTCTCTCTCTCTCTCTCTCTCTCTCTCTCTCTCTCTCTCTCTCTCTCTCTCATTATATAACACGTATATGAAAAAAGTCTATTGAAGACCCACCTTTTCAATGGAATGGTACGTAAAATCTAGGCCAAAAGCCAATCGCTGGGAACTATGAGGTCACTCTACGCTGAAAGAGAAACTGATAGTAAAAAGATTTCAAAGGTCTAACAGGAGGAAAACCTCGCAGGTCCACAATGCAACAACTGTTAGGAGAACGTAAAAAGGTGAATGAAAGAATATCAACGGAGGTACAGTATAAAGAATGAAGCGGTTGCATCTAGGGGCCCAAGGGAGGCCGCAAAGAACCAACTTAAGCAATGCCTACAGTGCACCGAGTGAGGTGCACTGACGACCCTTCCCCCAAACAGGGCCGCCTTTTCAGGAAAGTCGGTTATGGGAATCAGCGAAAAACTTATTATGGCCGACCGT
>JANJGK010000012.1:18151057-18156057 GCA_039081455.1 Macrobrachium rosenbergii | reverse complement strand
GAGATATAATGCAGCAGTCCAGCCAAGAATTTGTAATTGTATCTGCTCTATTTTACAGGTATGTAGAGGAAGGAGAAAGCCAGTATTACATCGCTATTAGGAGAGGGTAATTTTGACAAAGGTAAGAAATTGTTTCGATAGATGAGAATTAAGGTCCCAATTTTACATATATGATAAGCAGTAGAATAGTGAATAATGCAGTGTAACTCACCTAGGATCACGCAATATTTATCAAAATTTTCATGGTTCTCCTAGGATACACAGTCATTAACAATTAGTATCTTAGTACCTTCTACAATCACTTGTAGACCGAGCACCCTATCACTCTGACAAGTATTCACATTTTCTACGTAATCTAAAGATTTGTGCTACAGGAAAGACAGGCTATGATGTACTGTAAGCTGTAACCTGCATCAGGCAAAACTGATAGCAGACGACCAGTTCACTTTTTGATGAATCAAGACAAGAAGAGAAGCCAGGTTAGATCAGTGGCGTCATTTCAGATTTTTCTTGGGGGTTTCAAAGGTATAGAACTTCTGGAAAGGGTGGGGTGGCGAGCGGAGCGAGTCCTATCAGCGCATTTTGGAGCAATTTGAAGCCACATAAGAGTTGTACTGAGTTAATAAAGCAGCAAACAGGCGTGCCACATCCACTCACATAATGTTGTTGTTGTTATTATTATTAGTATTATTATTTCAAAGGCCAGGGGCAAACCAAGTCTTGGGGGAGCCATCAGTGTTTTGAGGGGGACAAGTGCACCCCTTCCAAACGCTCCCAAATGACGCCCCTGGGTTAGACGCCCACATACCTTACTAATCTGTAAAAATGGATGAACCTTAAAAAAGCTTACAAGATCAGAACAATGAAGAGATAGGATTAGACAGGTTTAGAATTGGGGCGTTAAGATTACTGGAATCTCTCAGGGAAGCATTAGCTGAAAAATGGCAGCCGAAGAATGTGCCTTTTTAGTAATGTAGCAAGCAGTTTGTAATCTCTCAGGGAAGCATTAGCTGAAAAATGGCAGCCGAAGAATGTGCCTTTTTAATAAGGTAGCAAGCAGTTTGTAATCTCTCAGGGAAGCACTAGCTGAAAAATGGCAGCCGAAAAATGTGCCTTTTTAATAAGGTAGGAAGCAGTTTATAATATGGTAGAAGAAGAGGATGTTATACTTCCAGAAGTTGTTTAGAACTTTATTTGCAAAAGACTAGAAATTTATTTCAGCAGATGGGGTCTGGATGCCAACTTTAATCTAGTACATAAAAACCTTTGCCTCTGAAGTACAGTGATGCAACAGCTCCAACCATCTTGACTGGATGACTGAAAATCAGAAGTTGTCAGTGCAGGACTACAAGATGTGTGTTCAGTTTAAGAGTTATTTAGCGACTGAAGAGTATAGTTAGGTAACTGCCCCCACCCCCCACAACATCACACTCTGTACAGCGAAAGTAAATCGGATCGTGAACCTGGTGCTGCCTAGTTACCACTAAAAACGTCCCATCACCAGGCCCCGCATCCTTTTAGCAGGAAAATGACTCCATATACACTCAGATTTATTTGCGATACCGATAATCGTTGCAGTTATCGTTGTGAGTATGGGGGGCCTAACATCTTAGACTCAAATGATTTCCTTCACTTCGGACATGGCATCATCTTTCGCAGAGATATCAACATTAGCACTGGAAGCGGCTGCTGTAGCTTACATACACACACACACATACATACATACATATATATATATATATATATATATATATATATATATATATATATATATATATATATATATATATATATATATATTAATTTTTTCATCGTCTTCCTGCTCTTATGTGATCCCTAACTCTTGTTGTCCTCTGGAGAGGAAGGCATTACTGATTCCCTCAAGATTTCATGTATGTGTTACACACAAGAGTTCATAAATGTCTGCGAAGATGGTAGTTTTAGGAAAAAACCTGTTGCTACCTCAGTGTCGAGAAAACATTTTCATCTTTTCTAGCTAAAATTTCGCAAGGGCCATTTACCACCACTTGCGCAAAAAAATTCATTTTAAGGAAAAACTGACCTCAAGAATTTTACAACAAAAAACTATTAATATTTACAAATGCACTGCAACAACGTCTCTTCAGTGGTTTAAATAAACAGCAACGGCTACGTGTAAAATATGCTTTAAAGGATTTTAAATTCTAAAAAACAACTCACATTAAATCTCTAATGACACGTATTCTATACTTTTTCAGGGAACTTAGAAGAAAATGTTTGAGTCGACACTTTCTCCTCTTTCCCTCGCCTGAAATTATGAAAAATGAATTTTTCTTCCCATAATGACGATTGTCAATTCTGACAAAGCACAAAAAGAGTTTCGCCCACATTCTCTCTCACACACACCTCGGTGCCATTAGGAAACAAAAGGAGAAAAAAAAAAAAAGTCTTCCGAAAACGAAAAGAATTACTTAGAACCTACGTCTTTGAAGCCATCCACTGCCCTCTGCAAAACTCCACAAACAATTAGTTAAAAGTATTTCTCTTTCTCGTTCTCTCACCGCCGGTAAAGAATTCTTTTATATTTTCGCACATAACTGAAAGAGCCTTTTTCAGAGTCTGGCCTTAGAAGTTCACCAACGCGTTAAACCATGAACACACACAAAAAAAAAAAAAAAGAACACACACACACACACACACATGGAAAAAGTGAGGCAGAAAGAAACCGTTCCACGTAAAAGTATAGCTTCGAAATAACAGAACCTCACGACCCCAGGATGCTAAAACGAACATGTAAAAAAAATAAATAAATAATTCACGTAATATGAGCAAGGAAACGGCAAACATGAGGTATTGGGGAAAAAAAAGGGAAATAAAAGAAACGGAAAGAGGGAATTTTGACAATCGTTTCGATATCTCCAGAGCTAGTGGCTCAAAAGGATAAATGGCCTTCGAGAGAACGAAGGCGCAATTAAAGGCGATGGAGAATTTATGGGTTGGAGAAAATGTCACCTTGAAAGACGGCGTCGTTGAGCTTCGGGTTCAGTGCAAAATTATACGCAACGATCAAGCCCCGAAGAAATACACCGAGCTATAAACAATGAAAGAGAAACGAAGCTTACCAAATGCAAGCCAAAGTCGCTTTAAAATAAAAAAAAATAAAAAATTAAGAAATCTAGGAAAGCCTGAAATTAAGCGACAATTGTAATAATATTTGTTGAAATGTTCTCTATTTACCCTCAAACACAATACTTTTAATTATAAGAAAAACCCTTCCCTGAAAATTATAGAAAAAATGGCTGCCTCAACTTAAACGCTCTATCACTATCTTAATGTATCCTTATCCCATCATTATTTGTGCACTAAAATTATCAATTTAGGAGAAACACACATACACACACAAGCATATTAATAATGTGTGTATGTATGTATGTATGTATGTATGTATGTATGTATATGTGTGCGTATGTGTGACATATATATATATATATATATATATATATATATATATATATATATATATATATATATATATATATATATATATATATATATATATATCTAGACGAACCCATTTCTCCAATTCTATTATTTACTATGTGTTGGCAACAAGATCATTTGAACCCTGAGCTTTTCTTTTTGCACATACAATACCCAATTTATGATGGTATTTTGAATCGCGGCCTTTATTTTCCTGAATAAACTCCTCAAGGTGGTAGTTTCCCTTCCACCAGGAACTGCAATAAAGGGTTGCATGACGACTGGAAACTTTCCAGCGTGACGACCATCTTTCAAGGTTTCCTCTTTATTTACTTATTATTTCTACAAGACTTCCACGGTTTCTGCCTCTAGTTAGTGCGTCCTTTTTTCAGGCATGACTTCTTCCCCAATCTATAAACTGTGTTAAGTCTTCATTACTTTTAAAATGTTATTTATAGCCTGCCTTCTGTTTATTTGTGTACATTTCATGGGTTTTTCATTTTTATACTATTTGCTGCAATTATATGTTTTTAACAGTTTTCTCTCTCAAAATTCTGACAATGCATTCCTTGGGCTGCCTAGCAAATACGACACCCTTTTTGGCTTCTTTCATGCCATTGTGCGAACACACACACACACACACACACACACACACACACACACACACACACACACACACACATATATATATATATATATATATATATATATATTATATATATATATATACACACACACACACATATATATATATATATATATATATATATATATATATATATATATATATATATATATATATATATATATATATATATATATATCTGATGCACGTCGGGATCGAACCCCGGTTTCTCAAATGAAAGTCTAGCATGCTACTGACTGATATACAGGTCATAAAAGAAGTTGGAACCTAAGTACTTCTGTACCTGAGGTCTTTCCTGGGCAGGAGGATGCCTAACATACCAGCAAGTTTTACCCAACTTCCTGACCCACCAGTTTCCCAGTTGGTAGCCTTTCATTCAAATACATCCTTCGCTGGTATGTTAGGCAGCAGCCTGCCCAAGAAAAATCTCAGGTACATAGGTAATTAGGTTCCAACCTCCTCTAAGACTTGTGTGGGTCAGTTGGTCTTTCATCTGAGAGAGCGGGGTTCAATCCCCATGAGTCAGAAATTTATTTCTGTGAAATATATTAATTAGTTCCATGTACACACACACTCACAATGTGTATATATATACATAATTATATACACATATATATATATGTACACATATACTATATATATGGGTATTTTTTCTTTCAAGAGGCCTCTGTATTTATGTGCAGGCTGTGTGTGTATATATATATATATATATATATATATATATATATATATATATATATATATATATATATATATGTGTGTGTATATATGTATATACATACATACATACATATATATAGATATATATATACACATAAACACATCAATATACTTCAAAAATTTTTCAAGAGCAATTTTTAACAACTCATTTGTATTTATATCCGTACGTGTACCG
>JANJGK010000012.1:18086057-18146057 GCA_039081455.1 Macrobrachium rosenbergii | reverse complement strand
AGTCGGGGACACAATATATGGGACAAAGGATTACTCTGCAACAAATGATTACATCAAACCCCTTTACTTCCCAATTAGTCCCGACAAAGAAAGAATGTGCGGTGATAGCAAGGAAATTACATGAGCAATTGGTCAGCGTCTGACACAGTCAATTTTCCCTACTCCCGTAAGAAAATATAACTCAACGGATGTCTCTACTGGTAGATATAGCATGCAGTTTCATGTTATTGAAGGCTAATTCTTTTCTGAACAATGGGATCGAGACACAAGGCTGCCTGAAATTTACTTACTTAACTTTCCCTAATTCCTACTTACTGCACAGGAATAGTTTACGCAATTCACTAGGCAATATTAATTATTCTTACACAAAACTTCATAAAAGAAACTGATTATACCAGGTTCTCATAGATGGTGGTGAAGCTGTGAAAACAAAGGGAGAAGATGAAATACAGTGGAAGAATACTAGTAAATCGACGAAGAAACTGTCAAATTTCTGACTTACCGTTGGCGTGGGTTGCGTGCACATGCAACTAACAATCAGAAGTCTTGAAACGACCCGTTCTGCACCTCACTAGTACCAATGAAACAGTAAGAGGGCAAGCACAAAGAATTAGTTACACAAAACGCGTGTGCTTCGCGCGTTAATAAGTTTCTCTCTGGCGTCTCGGGGTCAAAAGAGGGCGGTTGTAGCGTTGGGTTGTTTGTTCGTGCCAGTATGCCTATATGGCTCAGGCAGTCTGAAAATTTGACAAAACATCACCGAATGCATAGGACAGAGCAAAAGGAAGCTTAAGACCACCTTCACTAGAGGTTACTTGGTGACACCCTCCCTATGGGTTAGGCCCCTAATGCTACATTATCCGCTACTAAAGATGTTACTTTTTTGAAAACCCACAGCCTACCTCTGCCCACTGAGCTTTCCCTTGCGAAGACAAAGATGCCTTCCTGTCTTTGTTAGACAGATATTTTTTTTACTAAATAATGCAGAGAGGGAGAACAGCAGAATATATATATATATATATATATATATATATATATATATATATATATATATATATATATATATATATTTTGTGTGTGCAAGGATGTGGCAACCCACCGCCCACCTTTAGTAGATGCAATCAGCCAAACTGGTTCTTGGTGAAGCTCTTTGCTGACATTTGCTAGACCTATGCATAGCTCTCTGCCTACCGTCTACCAATCCACCAAACTACAAACGAGTATTAGCGTCCTCTAGGGTCAAGAAGGGTTGGGAATAGCAACCTCATCCTTGGAGATTTACTGAGCCACCAGAGGGCTGTGGCCTTCCAGCACCCCTGCCTCCAAAGGGATAAAAATGCGTACGGACAAAAATACATTTATAATAAAAATGCATATAAATACCTCACCACATATTAACATCAGTAAACTGACCATTAACAATAATAGAGTTTGTTTAAATTCACAAAAAAATTATCAGCTCCCGACCACATGAACGTGATACTGAGTTTCTACAAGATACATAACAGAAGGCCTCAAAGTGACATACTTAAGGATAAGTTTTCCGAAGAGCAAATCTGTTTAAAGTTGACTTGGCTTAGCGGGTAAAAAAAAAAGTTGGCTCTCTCTTTCGCTCGTTCTTTTTCCTCTTCCTCTCTTTTCCACCCACTTAACATGTGCAGAATTCTCATTATAACCAAAAGTCTCCCAAAAGATTTTTTGAAATTCATGAGATTCCGTAAAAGCGTATGCACGAAGTAAAATCAATTTACATTTTTAACGCACAAAGGAAGGTAACAAAAAAACAGAAATAAAGAGGTGGAAATGTGATGGAGAGATAAAAGAAAATGGGTCTGAACCGAGGTCATTACCAGAAAGTAAAAATAAAAGGCATACGGCCAAATCCGTTAAAATACAAAAAGGAAATGGTCGTATTCCTTTTCCATGAAATTAGCTTTGAAATAATTTTCTGCGTGCAAATACCGTGAAGAAGGGATGTTTTGCTCCGTTTGAGAGAGAGAGAGAGAGAGAGAGAGAGAGAGAGAGAGAGAGAGAGAGAGAGAGAGGCCCATGAGCACTTTGGACACGTGAAAGGTCCCCTAACGAAGCCCATTAAACTCACCTACTAATCAAAGCCGGGCGGAAAAGCAGGGCAACACTTCACTTTATCAAAGGAGCCTAATTGCAAGAATAGCCTTTCAGTCCTTTGTCGGATGCTTATGAAGCGAATACATACGGTCGGAGAACTAAGTTACTTGCACGGACAGAAGTAGCCCTTCACGGTAAAATATGGATGTTTCCCACATACTAATATATATGAACTCGTTTTCCGCGACTCTTCTTCAGGAAGTAATTCTAACGCCCTCAAGGAATACCCTGATAGTTATTTTGTAAAATTCGATCTGAAAGAAAATAATTTACGATGAAGGAATCAATACGATTTTATACACGAGAGAAAAAGAAACTTACAGAGTTTGTCACCAGACAAGTGAGACACATTTCTAGTCTCAGACGCTCACCCTGAGGGAGCCCTTCTTGCACTAACGACGTGAAACCTGAAGCGGAAAGAGGTGAAAACTGTGGACAGCTGACAAAACATCAAAGGGAATACATAGAAAATAGAAGAACGCCGTAACGCGTAGGTCCCTCCATGAAAGCTTTTTATTTTGTATTGTATGGATTCACCAGGGAAGTTTTATTGTTTTGATACGGTTTCATATGGATTTTCGAAACCGGTTGATCTGCGATTTTGTAAGGTAATATGGATCACCTCGAGCTGAGTAACGGAAAGCCACGGTTGCCATAAGGACATATGAGGACACATAGGGATCACGGTTTAATTCGGTTAATACAGGTTGATTTCCAGTATTTACTGAAAAAGTCTTTGCTTGCCAGTTTATATATAAATACATATACTGTCTATACATATGATGAAAATAATAATCAAAGCATATAATGAAAATAATAATCAAAATCCAGGGAACAAACATGGACGCAATTATGAAATTCCATGCCACGGTTGTGATGGCAAAAAACAGCGACTTCGAACGAGGAAAACAAGAAAATGTCGTGACACGCTAAGGAAAAGCAGTTCCTCGCTGGGTGAGCGGCTTCCGTTCTCAACTACCACTCTGTTGGTCGTGAGTTCGAATCTCCGACCGGCCAGTGAAGAACAAGAGGAATTTGTTTCTGGTGATAGAAATTCATTTCTCGCTATAATGTGGTTCAGATTCCACAATAAGCTGTAGGTCCCGTTGCTAGGTAACCAATCGGTTCTTAGCCACGTAAAAATAAATCTATCGGGCCAGCCCTAGGAGAGCTGTTAATCAGCTCAGTGGTCTGGTTAAACTAAGATATACTTAACTTAGCTAAGGAAAAGCAGATGAAAACAGGTGACTTTTCATATGCAGACAAGGATGATATATGTTATAACCCTCGATCGAAATAATAAAACTATAAAATAAGTGATTAAATAAAAAAACATAGGTTTAAGGATCAATTTTAACCTAACACACAGACATTAAAATTGTATAAGAATTTTGGAACAGAAATTTCCAAGGAAATAATTACAGAGCGTAATAAGTGTACCTGAACTATTCAGTGAGTTGGGTAAACCAAACTCGATACCTGGGTAATTACAAAAATAGAACTAACGAATAGTGTGAGATATCGCCAAGCGTTTGTTTGCTGCGTTTTCTTTTATAGAGCTTCAGATACTCGTATATTAAGTTATGCTTGTTCGAAAGAAGGGGAAAGAGTGCACTGCGGAAGCTAATAAAATATATTATCATATTTTTCAGTTTTTGGTTCTCCCTCTACCTTTACCTGCATAAAAAAGATCATAAATATTAAATATCGTTTACCATCCAGTTCACTATACCTGGGCATGATTCGGACCGTTGCAGGGTTCACAAACAACAACGGATGGCTCAGTGGCCAAAAACACTTTTAATCGTTTCTCAACACGGCAACGCTTCGAATCCATCCGGTGACGAAGCCCTTATCAAAAATAATTCCTCCTGGGTGCAAATATTCCCGAGGTATGGTGAACTGGATATTAAATTATATTTTTGGGTTAATGTTTGTGAAATTAAAAAAGTTAAGCATGTATAACTGACAAAAAAAAACATACAACATATATATATATATATATATATATATATATATATATATATATATATATATATATATATATATATATATATATATATATATATACACACACAATTGTATATATACTGTATATATTTAATGTATGCTAATTTTTGTCACTTATTTTTGTCCTCTTCTCCTTCTACCCTGCACTTCCATCTTCATGGCATGCCTTCAATTATGGTCTTATTATAGGTGTAGATTATAGATTATATATACTGTATAAACATATATATTTATGTGTGTGCACATATATATACATACATACATACATACATATATATATATATATATATATATATATATATATATATATATATATATATATATATATATATATATATATATAATCGACACCTATAAGAAGACCATATTTGAAGGCATGCTATGGTGATGGAAGTGCAGGGTAGAAGGAGAAGAAGATGACCAAGAAAAAGATGAAAAGATTGCGAGGGAAGACTGGAGGGAGAAGGGACTTGAAGAAGCAGAAGTGCACCACAAGGGTAGTTGGACCAAAGCGGCTCATCCAAAACGGCGACCCCGTATAGGAACGGGACTGAGCTGATTAGATTATATGTATGATATATATATATATATATATATATATATATATACACTTGTATATATATATATATATATATATATATATATATATATATATATATATATATATATATTCTCAGCTTAATCCCGTTTCTATACAATATATATATATATATATATATATATATATATATATATATATATATATATATATATATATATATATATAGTTTAGAAACGGGACTAAGCTGAGAAGATTATATATATATATATATATATATATATATATATATATATATATATATATATATATATATATATATATATATATATAATCTTCTCAGCTTAGTCCCGTTTCTATACGGAGTCGCCGTTTTGGAAGAGCCACTTTTATCTGCCTCTGTGGTGCACTTCTGCTTCTTCAAGTCCCTTCTCCCTCAAGTCTTCCCTCGCAATCTTTTCATCTTTTTCTTGGTCATCCTCGTCTCCTTCTACCCTCCACTTCCACCTCCATAGCATGGCTTCAAATATGGTCTTCTTATAGGTGTAGATTATATATATATATATATATATATATATATATATATATATATATATATATATATATATACACACATATATATACAGTACATGTGTATATATATACAGTATATATATAAATATATATATACACATATATACGTGTATATATATATAGTATATATATATATTTAAGATTTAACCTGGGGTAATGCTTACCATGAGCCAGTTATAGACTCTATATGAATGATTTTGTTATTTACCTCTATTTTTATATATAATCTGACTACTGTTGATTAAGGAAATCGTAAAAAGTAAGGAAAACGGGGGAATTTACATGAGCTGAGGGCTCTACTCACAAGGTATTTGTAAGTAAACATGTTAGGGTACGTTTAAAATGTTTAAAATTATGTGTATTTACATGAAGTGAAATATCAGAAGATGACTGGACTACTCAGGCATGCAAGGCCTGAGAGGTTAATTATAACTGGGAAAACTTGAAAGTATATCCGCCGGAGTGACGAGGCTGACACAAGGCACAGTCAAGAGAGGTTTCCACGGCTAACACACCCTCTGTAAGGAGAGAGGTTCACGAATTAAAAGCCAGTAAGGACGCAGTAAAATATACATAGGACAAGGTGAGCACAGAGGATGCCAAGAAGCCTTGAACACAGGATTTTATGTAATTATTTAAACGCAAGCATTTAAGTAACACTGGCCTAACAGGGGCAAGGTTGATATGGAAATACTGGCCCTTAGAAATGGAAATAAGAAGTTAGTACGAGAATTAGAACAGTGTGACTGACATGGAAGAACTTTTGCAACAGATCACTTTACCTTGTAGAAGAGATGGCTTCAGCGAGGGAAAATGGCGGCGGAAGGGATAGGGGCTTCATTGGTAAGAAGACTATAGGTCCCTACAAGATAGGACCACGTGGAGGGGGCCTGGCTCTCTGAAGATGTGTCCTGCTCGCGTCCAGCTAGTGTCTCTAGCGTCCACCAACAGGTCTCTCTCGCTTCCAACAACACGTCTCTCTCGCGTCCAGCAACACGTTTCTCTCTCACTCCTCCAGTGAGACCCTTTGTATGACGTCCGTTGGTTTCATCTATGACTAAGTCCCAGGTGTGCAGGCCAGCAATCTTTTCTCTTAATCTCCCTTCCCAGCTCACCTCGTGTCTCTGTAAACAAAAGTCTCTCGCAGTCATAGGTTCAAGAGGAGAAAGTTGAAAGGGATATAAAGCGATTAAAAGATTAAGGGAGGGGCCTCTATTCCTCTTGCCTTTCCCGGTCAGGCAGTGACCAAAATGCACTGCTATATTTCCCAATTTTAAATGAAGCAGTTGGTGGCTGGGATTCTTGGGAAATTATAATATTAATATATATGTTATGACCCTATACCCAGGTCAGATAGGGTCATAATCTCTTACTGTATCTGTTTTAAGAACAGCGTCGTGTCATCTTACTTCCCTAAAATTCTCCTGTAGCAAATGGCCGAGCCTGGGTCAGCACATTCTTTCTCTCCTGTCGACTCCTCTCACTGAATCTGTCCTCAAACAAAGGCCTACTGGAATTAAACACTGAGATACAAAACTAGACTTTATTTGCAAATGTAACGAAAGTAATTCAGCAAAAGCTATGATTATGAAATGAAGCAACTCACATCCCATATAAATGGAAATCATAACTAAAGGAAATTCTGATATACAATTCATCGAATTAATGATTCTAGACCAACCAATACTAGTGACTAACACCCCGGTCATCAGATTAAATAAACAAGTCATAATTATTCTAGACCACAATAAAAGTAATAGAATATGTTAAAATAAACACCACTTCCAAAATATTCGTCCTCACAGGACGAACCCAGAATTCCTGTTAAAAGAAACATATCATATTTTAAAACCTGAAATGGTGTTACAAGAAATCAATATTCAAAACGAAAAAATGCACAATGGGGAACAGAATGGGAAAATGCATAATGGAGACACAGAGGAATTTCACTGCAGCACAACTGGGTATTTCCACATATTGTCTGGAAAAGATATGTGTTCATGAGTTATCTTTGTCACTTTTCTATGGCCACAGATAACGTATCTTCACGGTGGTGGTCTTAAACACTGTACAAGGCAAATTACACCCAGCCACCAAATCCAAAGTCCCCTTGCAATTGTCTATTCCTCTGATAATATACCATTAGAGAGTGTAACACACATACGCACTCACTTAATCACTTCTCCCCGGAAGCGTGACGACACCAGTTCAATGTTCGAAGGAGCACACTGTCTCCATGCACTTAGGCCATGATCAGAATGCCAAATCCATGCATCAGAACCAGATGTATCAACTGTGTAAACCTCCAACGGTGATACAAATGCACCTGGAGCGGATGTACTTCTGAAAGGCCAGCACATAGTTTGCCACAACCATATTTATACACACACACACACACACACACACACACACACACACACACACACATATATATATATATATATATATATATATATATATATATATATATATATATATATATATATATCACAAACCTTAGGAGGCTGGGAGTGCCAGAAGGGTACATAACCTTCTGGTTGCCAAGCTACACATTTCTCTGGATGAGAGCTGATCATGGTACTAGTTAGCAGCTCTAACATACAATTATATGTACACACACACATATATGTATATTATACACACACATACACATGCACACACGTTATATATATATATATATATATATATATATATATATATATATTTATATATATTCCTAATGTTGTGCATACATAGAGTATATTAAGATTAAGTAAAAAAATTTAAATTTATATATACTTACACAAACATCAAGCTTAGTGACCTATACTCACGTGACATTTTCGTACTCATAAATCCTTGCCTCCAGTATCACTCAATATTGAATTTACTGTGACTTCTGAATACCTTACTCCAAAGGAGAATAATAATTGATAAGTGCATCGGCCGCGGCCAGGTTTCGAATCTCGAACTTCTAGATACAGTGATACACGGTCGACCCACCATCGGCTGTCTACATATTAATCTACCTCTTACCTATTTATCTTTATATATATATATATATATATATATATATATATATATATATATATATATATATATATATATATATATATATATATATATATAATGAAAAATTACACTTAAAAGTTAAAAATTATGGTTTCAGTTCTCCACCACCGAACTGATTCAAAATGAAGAAACCATTTAAAATATTTGATCACTTGATGTTTCGCAGCTGAAGAGTGGCTATCATTGACAAATTCGAATTGTAACGCGATAACACCGATCTCCCGTTGAGTGCAATTTTAAACCCAATTTTGAGCATTAAACTGGAAAAAAGCCTCATAAAGAGCATATATATATATATATATATATATATATATATATATATATATATATATATATATATATATATATATATATATATATATATATATATATATATATATATATATATATATATATATATATATATATATATATATACATATACATATATATATATATATATATATATATATATATATATATATATATATATGTATATATATATATGCATATATATATATATATATATATATATATATATATATATATATATATATATATATATATATATATATATATATATAAACACACACATACATACATATATATATATATATATATATATATATATATATATATATATATATATATATATGAATATATTTATGCATGTATGTGTGTATGGACGCGCGCTGAAATTAGGTTGTAAAATCTTCCATCATTCAATCATCGTTGGTAACAGCATCTCTGCAGTTTATTAGCTTCTTATTTAATTGCTGCTCATGAAGAATTTTTATAAAATGATCAATTCTGGAATTTTGGTTTACAGAAAGAAAAATGTTAGGATGATAAGATTATTTATTCATAAATTTCCTTCGGGTGGTCTCAGAAGCCGTTCTTTCAGAATCTTAAACTTATTTCACAAAGTCAAGTAATCGTGGTTATTTTCCTTTTTATCCACAACATCAATCTTTTACAATATCAAGGTCAGGTGAAGCCAATACAGAACTTAAATCTAACTAACGAACTACAATACTGCGGCGCAAAGCAGCTTTGATATCTCATTTATTCGTGACATGGGGATACGAATTTTAGAACGAAAATAGAGTTTTTGGTACTGAAGCGAAGCAAAAAGCACGGTGATGATTTAAGGCAAGAAAGATGGATGAACAACAGTTCTTCAGAGGAAAGAGAATACACAAACAAAAACAAAGAATAACATCATTCAAGGTTATGCACTCGTTCGACATCTTAAATTTTCGTTTTGTTCTTTCACTCAGGATTCAAGTAAATATTTTCCCCAAAAGGCAAAACACGCATTCTAAGTGCACTGCTAAAGAACGACACTTACCATAATGATCCGCTTCCAACCTCTTTCTACAGGCATTCCTACTGATGAATTGTGGAGACCGGCACCATGACGATTCTTGATAACACCGACAATTTTCTCCGGAAGAGAAAAGTTTGTAAATTGCAGTAACTTTTAGTATTATCACAGGCTTGATCGTAACCTGTATCCTCCGAATGAGATCCATTAGCTATGTTTGTATACCAATATAAATTCTCCATCTTTTACAGTTTAAAACCGAGGCCAATACTGCAGTTGTGAACAGAATCGACTAAGTTTGGATCCATGATTTCATTTTTCAGTACAGTACTTGAATAAAAAATCCTTCAACAGTACAGTACAGGAGTTATGACGACAAGGTAAGCTTGACAAGCGTACTGACAGAAGGACAGACAGGCAGACAAACATACAGACATTTGCAAAAACAGACCCTCGAGATTTTGTCGGTAGGGACTGAAAATAAAAATGAACAGAAGCTTCGGCAGACACCTAGGAAACGAAAAAGGGAATATGTACATGATCTATTAACGCTGACCCTTACCAACAAAATCCTGCGGGACTACTTTTTCAAATGTCCATTCGTCTCTTATTTTTCACGTCTATTTTTTTCAAGCTTGCTTTGTTTTCACAGGATTAAATGAGAGAGAGAGAGAGAGAGAGAGAGAGAGAGAGAGAGAGAGAGAGAGAGAGAGAGAGAGAGAGAGAGAGAGAGAGAGAGAGAGAGAGCCTGGTTATGCAGCCCTTGGAAAAGAAATGTAGTTGAAAAAACAAAAGCTCCTGAACCTAAAGCATTGAGGACCTGCAAAATAGATATCAGTTGATTTCTTCATAAAATCACCTGTGTATTCAGCATATGTAAATTTATATGTAAAATAATCAAAGATGACTCTCATTACGAGTCCTCTCGTTCAGGGTTGGGTAAATTGCCCTAAAACCAAATTTTACCACAGTTAAGTGTAACTTGAATTATAACAATAAATAACTGAAAGCACTCAAAAATTGGAACGTTGTGTTCATCACATGAAACAATTATGACCGTTTCATAGCTGTGCGCAAAAACTGTAATTGTTAAACTCAACGGCTTCCTCTATGTAGAGTTCTACGGTTTCTGTTCTGTGATTCGTATTATTTTCGGACTCGAACTTTAAATTGCTTCAACACCTTCGAAGATAGACCGAAATTTTACTATTATGAAAAAAAACTTCGTTCTGAAGCGTGAAGTATGTCTGAAGAGAGCAAAAAATGCTCAATTGCAAAAAATACTGAATGGTTTGCATTTTAGTTTTTTTATATACACCGTGAATTTTCTAGCGCATCTGCGTTAGATTTTCATCCTTCCAGATAGTTCATGATTATTATTATTATTATTATTATTATTATTATTATTATTATTATTATTATTATTTTAATGAAGCTTTGAACGTTGGTAATTTGCATTAAGTATTTTTCCCTAACATTTTGTTTTTATCTTGACCTACTTTTAAAGGTCAAATCTCTCGAATTATTTTTTCTGGATCTCTGAAACTATGATGCTTATGAGATCTTTGGTCTTCAAAATTCGAATGAAAGTGTTGAGGATTATGTTTTAAATGTTTTTTTTTTTTTTTTTTTACCTTGGTCAATTTTTCAAGGTACCTCAGCAGTTAAAGGTGAAGGTTTTATTTTCCCTAGGGCTTCATGAAATTCCATATTAGAGACTGGCGAGTGCTTTCCCAAAATATTTTTACTTTGACTTATATTTCAGTAACAGGTCAATAAGCTAAAGAAAATATTTTACCGTTGCTCCGATTCTGATGGAACTTTGTTGGAATTTACCATTAAGGTTAATGAATATTTTTTCATACTATATTATTTACCTTCACCTATTTTCAAGTTGACTACTAAATATTAGGGACAAGGTTTTATGTGTCAATGTTTTAATTTCCTCTTATTCAGATGAAACTTGTCAGATAGCTGTTTTTGGGACTGGTTGGTATTTCACTTGATGTGGTTGTCCTACACATGTTGTTCAAGTAAATTCAAAAGGTAGTTTTTTTTTTTCTCCTGACCTCCTGGTATTCCAGGATCTTTTTCAGGTTTTGGAAGGTCAGGTATTTCACCCACCTCCAATTTGGTATCAAATTTTTACCCATTATCCTCTTCAGAACCTTATTAATCTTGGGCCACCTCTATTACGTTTTATCTTCATTTCGACAAAAAGAATACCTATTATAGTCTATGTCTCCCAAAGTTGTGAATACGTCTTATGATACAATACTTACATTTAAGTGAAATTTGTATAATGTAATGTCGGCATTGAAAACAGATGTAAAAGAAGTAATTATTATATTATTATAATCATTATTATTTTGTCTATCTCAGTCATCCTATTCGGCTGGGTGGTATTTATACTGTGATGTTCCGGGTTGCATTCTGCCTACTTAGGAGTCCATCGCTTTTCTCAGTGTGTGTGTGTGCAGTTTCTACTAGCACACTCGTCTGCATGAGTCCTGGAGCTACTTCGGCATCTAGTTTTTCCAGGTTCCTTTTCAGGGATCTTGGGACCGTGTCTAGTGTTCTTATGATTATGGGTACAATTTCCACTGGCATATCCCATATCCTTCTTATTTCGATTTTGAAGTCTTGATATTATTATTATTATTATTATTATTATTATTATTATTATTATTATTATTATTATTATTATTATTATTATTATTCAAAAGGAAAAAAATCTAATTTGATTTACATTTAAGTTAATTCCCACAAATAAATTTCTTTTATCCCTTGCAAGATCAACTACTTGTCAAAGGCTTATATAACATGGTATTAGTTGAGCGTCCGTTCCGCGCCATACCACAGTGTTACTGTTAACACAGCAGCAGGCACGTTGCCCACGATTGGTTGTTGAAGTCTAAAGGTTTCAGGAAACCTGTAGCTCGTTGGTGCAAGGGCAACTCTGAGCACGATGTAGACTATTAACCTAACTAGATCGGCTATTTAATTCACCGTCGTAACTTGACCGAGGATGTTACGACCGCTTCATGAATTGGCTAATAACGTCGTTGATAGGGAAGTCGCAAGGGCCTCTTGTAAAACCTTTACGACGGTTATTCATGGAAACGGCTCCATAATATGCGTACCAGAAAATAGGCAAATTAGTTCTTACCGAGTAAAGCCAAG
This sequence comes from Macrobrachium rosenbergii, assembly GCA_039081455.1. Taxonomy (NCBI): domain Eukaryota; kingdom Metazoa; phylum Arthropoda; class Malacostraca; order Decapoda; family Palaemonidae; genus Macrobrachium; species Macrobrachium rosenbergii. Next base: position 18,133,269 of record JANJGK010000012.1, on the reverse strand, counting down.
TAAAATAATACTGCTTAAAACAAATTATATAAAAAAAACAGGAATACCAAAGATAAATGGAAATAACAATAACATTAATATTAATCGCTACGTAATAAGTAAGTAAACAATGCGCCGAAGTCTCTTCGGCGCAATCGAGTTTTCTATAATGCTGTAGGAAATTCTCAGCCGCAGCCCATGAAAATTTCAGCCACGGCCCCGAGGTGGCCTGTGTTGTTTGCGCCTATAGCAGAGGTGCCAGACTCAGGATCATGGCTAACTTTAACCGTAAATAAAATAAAAACTACTGAGGCTAGAGGGCTGCAATTTGGCATCTTTGATGATTGGAGGGTGGATGATCAACATACGAATTTGCAGCCCTCTGGCCTCAGTAGTTTTTAAGATCTTAGGACGGACAGACAAATAGCCATCTCAATAGTTTCCTTTACCAGAACACTAAAAGCAATGTGTATCCATGTATATATTTTCTGTGCTTAACAACGCTAGTCTATATGTACTATTCTACAGCTTTACCATGAACAGCACGCCAACAGTCGCCCTCGAGGATGGCCCCTCTGTAGAGTAAATACGGATAACGAAGGTAGATCAGAGCGACCTTCGGGACGGTCTGCAACGTTATAGTCCAGAATTGTTGTCTCGACCGTCTCTGATATTACAGCACCCTTCATTAATTAAGCTCAGTATCCGATTCCATGAAGAGACCGAGTACCTTTGACACACTGTATGTTTACAAGGTTTTCCTTTCTCTCACCTTTAATTTGACTACGTTTCCTTAGAACGCTACATTATCTCTCTCTCTCTCTCTCTCTCTCTCTCTCTCTCTCTCTCTCTCTCTCTCTCTCTCTCTCTCTGTTCCGGTGATTTTGTTCTACTTTTTTCTATGTGTTTCTACTTTTTTCTATGTGCTTCTATAAACTGTGATTGTTGAAATCACCAGCAAGCTCTTTTGCATTAGCCAGTAACGTGAAATATGTAGATAAATAGTTACACAAATAAAATGAAAGAGAGAGGAAAGTGATAGAAGGAACAAGTAAGATGTTTGTGTGTATGAGAGAGAGAAAGAGAGAGAGAGAGAGAGAGAGAGAGAGAGAGAGAGAGAGAGAGAGAGAGAGAGAGAGAGAAAATGCACATTCCACATTGAGATCAATAATGAATGCGAGTGCTCATTTGAGTTTTAAGTCAATATTGAAACGAAGGGAGGTAGGGACGGAGCTGCCTCTTGGTCCATAGACTTTGTTCCTTTCATGAGTTTTAATTAGGACTCCAAGAGGCCATGTCCGATATTGTGTGCGATAGTGGTTGTCTCTTATGGCTGCCTGCGAAGAGCTCTCAACAGAAAATGATGTTTGGTTAACGATTCGCCGCTCAGAAAAATTGATACATTTTTCGTTCCTTTTTTTTTCTTTAATGTAGAATTCCATAGGAGTAATTCGCAGCTTTCATGGTGGTTATATTTGATTTACAATATTTATATTACGTTTATTATTAGTTGTACGGTTGTACACAAAAAGCTATAGAAAACAACCACTGTCACTGTCGCACATAATATCGGACATGGCCTCTTGGAGTCCTAATTAAAATTCATAAAAGGAACAAAGTCTATTGGGCCAAGAGGCAGCTCTGTCTCTGTCTCTACCTCCCTTCGTTTCAATATTGACTTAAAACGCAAATGAGCACTCGCGTTCACTATTGATCTCAATGTGGAATGTGCATTCTCTCTCTCTCTCTCTCTCTCTCTCTCTCTCTCTCTCTCTCTCTCTCTCTCTCTACTACTCACACATACACACAAACATCTTACCTGTGCCTTCTATCACTATTTTCCTCTCTCTTTCGTTTTATTTGTTTAACTATTTATTTATATGTTTCACGTTGCTTGATAATACAAAAGAGCTCGCTGATGACTGCAACGATCATAGTTGATAAAAGCATCGAATACAGTAGAACAAAATCACGGGAACAGGAAGGAAGATAATGTAGTGTTCTTAGGACACGTAGCCAAATTAAAGGTCAGAGGAAGGAAAATCTTGTAAACATCCAATGTGTCAAAGATACTCGATCTCTTAAAGCAAGTCGGATACGGAACTTCAAGAACGGTGATGTGAAGAAGAAATAATGACTTAAGTAACGCAACAAAAAAAGAACACTTTTAAAAATAAAATAAAAAATATGATTCAAGATGATCGGTACAAAATTTACTGTTAACATAAAGATAATAGTGTTAATTCTCCGATGTGAATTAATCATTTTAAGACTACCGCCGTTATGTGGCCAATTATTTCGTATATGAAATGTTTTTCAAAATTTCAACAACTAGGAATATTATTATAACAAGAAGTTAATGCGAACTTTTAGCCGATTTCTTCCAGTCTGAACTTTTTGTCCAAGAATCGTCGTACGTATTTCCTATGCATTTCCACTAATATAAGAAAAAGTGTTCCTAAACCCAAATACCAGTATCTGCATTAAATATCTCTCAGCTACTACACTAAATGACAACGTACTGTTAATTCACAAAATCTTTAAATATGATTTTTTTTAATTGCCTAGCCCTCCTATTTTCAAAACATCAAGTCTTCGCGCATCACCAAGGTGACCCGCACTGAGTCATTGTTTGTACATCTAATATACTTTATGATGCAAAAATAATCATGTATACCAAAGACATAAAAGTTTTTTGATCCATTTGATCCGAGTACTACGTTTTTTCTGCAAAGGATCATTGCGGCTTAAATTAGGCTTCTGTCAAAGGAAGAATGTCGCTGCCGATTCAGCTATCAAAGGTGATGACTGCAGTCAACTATATTAGGAAATACTTTTGGAATGACGTGCGAATTTTTATGACAAACTTGTAATCTCTAACATACGTTTGTAATTATATAAGGATTTTCATTAAAACAGTACGCTCATGAACATATTAACCCACGCTTTTAAACTGCTATTTAAAATGTAAGATTCGTATGTATAAAAGAATGTGTAACGAAATTCTGATTTATTAGTAAAATAAGAGTTTCTAATTTATACCAGACAATATATGCACTGTATCTTTACTAACCTTTAAACTCCCAATTTTATTAATTTCAAAAGAACTACGGTCATATTACCAGTATTAATTAAATGCCAGTTTCGGATACAAGCATATGAAACATCATTCAATCATTTTTGAGGACAAAACATTCTTTTCCTATAAAATACTCAAATCTCAATATAACATTTACAGCTCTACAAGATTGGTTGTTATGGTGCAAAGCAATGTCGCCTATTAATCTATATTATATTATTCGGTTGCTTTTCTCTCCATGTAAGTTTATTAATGTCCTTCTAATATTACTTCGTTTGCTTTAAGTCAATGTGGCTTTTTGAAAATGTCCAAAGACTCAGAAGGGATAACACCATCATAACACCATCATTTACAGAGCCTGGGAACCTTCATGTAAGTTCAAAACCAATTGGTGTTTAAAAACGGGAATTTATATGCCAAAATATCTAAGGCCAGGTACATCCAGCCAAAATCTAATTCCTCTAAGAAAAAACAGAAGTAATACGCCACTACATAGATTACTACCCCTAAAGTTTTTATTTCAGAGTGAGAGAATATAAATTTACTTTTATTAATTTTCACATGGTTTTGCCACAAATTGGAACTGCCTGTGCATACATTCTTTTAAGAAGCGCCCCAGCCTTAACGAGATGTAATGCAATAATACAAATTACATGTGATCATCAGCGAAAATTATTCCTCGAGTACATTTTGTTTTTGGTACCTAGAATTTAATCAAGAATTTTCTCTACTGAGTTAAGAAACTACACGAGAAACTAATAGAACAAATTTAAATTTACTTACCAACAAAATTATTGCTTCTACTGGTCAGCAAAAAATCCAACCTACCTGTTGGCAAAAGAAAAATAAAAAAAAGTAAATATTTTTCCTTTCTGTTTCATAATTCATAGAAAAAGAACAGTTTAAAATTCAATACATTTTCAGGACTAGTTATTAATTATCTTGGAGAGAATACGCCTCAGAATAAAAAAAAAAAAATACCTCAATACTACGCTTACAATCACAAGTTTATAATTAATGCATATTATTTGAATGCTCCTACTGTACAGAATTAAGAACATAAATCATGATACATATCATAACTGACTGTATAGAACAAGCTCATGAATAAATTTCACTTAAAAACTATCTTGAACCTATTTAAAAAAGATCCAATGTGGTTCATCCCTCATATATATATATATATATATATATATATATATATATATATATATATATATATATATATATATATATATATATATATATATATATATATATATATATATATATATATATATATATATATATATATATATATGGACACACATATATATATGATTAATAATATATAATAAATAACACCAGAACTATTTTAAACCTATTTAAAACAAGATCCAATGCGAGTCATCCTCATGCATATATATACAGTATATATATATATATATATATATATATATATATATATATATATATATATATATATATATAAAAACACACACAATATATTTACATATATGTGTGTGTGTAATCGTAATGACCACAATGCCTTCAAAGCTTCTCGAATTCTTCACATTTTGTTTGGATACACTTGCCACTACAAAGCCTGAGGACCAAATGCAAGAATATGAAGATAGTCTGACGTCCGTAGCAAGATTTGAACCCGCATCCACAGTTTCAAAACGAGGTCGCATTACCGACCTAACCTGCGTGGTCAGGTCGGTGACGCGACCTTGTTCTGATACAAGGGATGCAGGTTAGAATCTTGATACCGACGTCAGTATTTCTTCATATTCTTACATTTGGACTTCAGGCTTTGTAGTGACAAGCGTAACCGCCCCCCCAAAAAAGGGCAAAGTATTCAAGAAGTTAAAAGGGTATACTGTATGTGTAAGTGTGTGTATGTATACACACACACACACACATATATATATATACACATGTATATATATATATATATATATATATATATATATATATATATATATATATATATATATATATATATTATATTATAAATTACTGCTTTTGTCACATTCTGACTTTTTTCTATTTTATTCTGTGAATTATCATGACCTCATCAGATGTCATCAAAGACCAGGGGACTACAGGTTCAGGAGTTGGTAACAAAGAAAATATAAAATGGCCTAAAAGTCACACTCCTCTTTACTGCAATCTGACATTAGATTAATATCTAAACGGAACAAACATCAGGGTCAAATAAGAAGTGGTGCTCTGGCAGATAATCAAGTGTTTGATGATTTAAATATAGTAATATCAAAACCTCTATAGCAGTTTTCATTCCAATGCATATAACTCTACAAACTGTGTATTTACAATCCATGCTCTACACCACTGAAATTGATCTGTGTAGCTCCGCCACTGCTGGACTGCTACACTGGGAAAACCAGAGAACCTCAAAAGTAATGATGAAGCACCTGAGGAAGAGCATACAGTTTGCTTATGGTATGTATTAGGAACATCTTTCCAAGAAATGGTGCCTCTGAGCAAGAGCATACAGTTTGCTTATATAGACTTCATGGTATGTAGTATGAACATCTTTCCAAGAAATGTCCAAACTCATTACTTTCACAATAAAACATATTTAAAAAACAGTAGCTTGATATTCTGAAACACTCTAAGATGGTTTTACAATCACAGGAAGGGGAAATAATGCAGTCTTAGCAACAAGCATTTCACAACAGTAGTTTCAGATGCAAGTAGATGTTAGGGGGATGGAAAAACCAAGAATCTTCTATGGGATGATAACCTGTAAATTAATGGACAGCACAAGAACTGATATAGAATTTTTTTAAATGTGAGAAAGAAAACTAAGGGGTTTTACGATAACAAGAAAATGAATGAATTGAATTTAAACTTCAAGTTCTATTTCGAAATTGTAACAAAATACAAGATAATAATCAAATTACTAAAATGACTGCTTCTTTAGGTACAAAGCAAATTCTCGTTCAAGAGGCATAACAGTAAGCTAACCAGACCAAAATGCTTTTGTGTTGCATACAGAGTGTACAAAGTTCCTCAGTTATATAAGTTGGATATCACATGTTCATTACACTTTGAAGAACTTCAACAAGAGTTTGAGACTTTTCAATTACCACTGAGCAAAATTACATGAACTTAAGCAGTGTGATGAAAATGATAAAAAAATAAAAAACAGACAAGCTACAAACGCAATGTAAGGTATGTAATGGGATATGATGATAATATTGCCGTCTCGAAAAGCCTAGTAGCTTGCATGAGTAAAAAAAAAAAAATGCCAAGATATGATTTCGACAAATTGTTCCACGTCACTGAGATACGGACAGAGCTTTATCTCTCAGATTAGCCTACAGGGATTGTTAAAACTTTTACAAATTACGAGTGCATAAAATTCCATCACACTTAGGTCGTCAGCTTGAGGAAGGGCGGCTAATAAAGACACTGGGCATTACATGAAGCATGCATATATAGTTACATTAAAGTGAGCTTTGGAAATGGAAAAATAGGTAATATTGAGAGGATACATAAACTTTCATACATATTGCTCATTTCCTAAATAAGATACCAAATAGCACGCTCATTACAGCAAAAACAATAAAGGGCATTTTCAGTCAGCAGTAGATTTACTTCCGATCTGTAAACAGAGACTTGGCATGTCTGCTCCAACGGAGATACGCTGAGGAAAAACGAAAACACCAACAATACAGGCAAAAGCATGATATCAGCTAACATAAAGTTACAATTTTCAGACTTTCGATCTAACAATCAGAAAATAACGTTCTCCTGCGTGATCGTCAGCAGCAACCAGGTATCTATATTCAATACGAGATTTTTTTAAAGCTTTCTTTGGCGTTGAAAGGTTTCTCTACTGATCGTCTGCCTCCAGTTCCTATACCTATGGTTATCCAGCGTTACTCGTTTTGTTGAGCATCCTCATCCATGTTCTGTTTAGATGCCACGATGTCAAACTGCCAGCTCCGTAAGGCTTTCACACCTTTTACTATACAGCAATAGAATAGTTTATGCTCTTACGTTCACGAGGGGCTGAAATGCTCTTTTTAATACGTCATGCGCATTGCTCACATTGTTACCATTTGGCGCTCAATGACAGTTTACTTATTTATCACTTCATTTCTGGTCTATTTACATATCTTTTTAACTGATTTGTTAATCCAATATGCTTTTTATTAGAGCTCTCTTCCCCCTGATATGTTTTCTCCTTTTCACAAGGTGATACGCTGGCGGTTTCCTTTGCAAGTTAATGGCCATATTAGCATGTTCTGCAGGAATGTGAACAAATTATGAACAATAATAATGACGATGATAAAGAAATAAGGTCTTTACCCCTAATGCAAAAAAAAAAAAAGAAATTAGTACATGAAAATACTAAAAAGTGTTAACCTTGCTTTACTGTATTTATCCTTTAATATACAGAAAAATACAATACACCGTACACAGTATATATGATGGACCTTCTGATCAGAAACAAGGAAAAAATAAACCGGACATGACACGATTACAGTTTCCATTTCCGAAGAGGAAACAAAAGCGAAGATCGAGGTCAACCAATTGAACTTTCAATTAGTCGTTCAATTACGCTGGACTTTGCATTGGTCTTCTAACAATGATCGACACTGAATAGCTCACGAACTATACCATACCTAAGAAAAAAAGAAAAAAAAATGACGGAGAGGAAAAATCGGCGACCTGTTACCGATATAATTGGTTCCAAATTTACCCCGCAGGAATAAAATCCGGCAGTTTCTTTCAGCTATTTCTCACCAATAACGGTATTTTTATTCTCCAAGACCCCCCTCCCCCCCACCTCAACCATCACCACCCCTCATGGTTCACCAAGTACGTTCGGGCATGTTCATCGGTGTCGTGGGAAGGCGAAAAATGGGCACCTAGCGCTAACACAAAATGGAATAAAATTATATTTAAACAAATCGTATTTAGGAGTTCGTGAACGTATATAAAATAAAAATTCGCAACACTATTTCCTAAACCAAAAGGAACAAAAACAAAATATATATGGTTACGATAAAACTCAAAATGGAACTTACCTTTTAACAATAAACAATCATACACAATCAAACTGCACAAGTTATTTATGAATAGACTTTGAAGGGATGCAGGAAGGGAAGAAGGGTATAATGAAACAATGAACTGTAAATACAATATAGCCCCTGGAGTTTTTTCTGCTTAGCATCATTTGATGAACAATTTTGTGTTTTTCTTACTTTGCATGCATTCTTTATCAATAATTCGATTTAGATTTCAGAGAAAGAATATAGCATGTTACTTTTCAACCGCAGGTATTAAAGATATTCTGGACTTCGTTTCTTTTGCTTTTGACTTTGCATACTGATCTTACCTAGGAAAGTTGCCCCCTGTCATTTTTGAAACTCTGATCTAAGTTGGTACTGGGAAATTTTTGGGGCAATATGACCCCCTGAATATTCTGCTTCTTCTTCGCCTATGAAACTTCCCGAGTCAATATCCATATATTATTATCACAGTCGTCAGTACTATAATTATCACAGTAGTCAGTACTATACTTTTCAGGCACTTTATCACCTATAAATGGACTAAGCATCACTGATGTGAAGCAGAATTCCAGTAGTATATCCTCGATATGTTGCTCAACCTAATTCCTGGTATCATGAGCCAGCGTCCACTTATATGACAATCTGTTTTCTTTGTTTTCTTCTACATTATATTTTTCTCCAATCGGATCTAATTTGGTATTTGACTGCACCATCCTAAGGATGGTCACACCTGCTTCTAATCTGACGTAATTATGAAAGAAAGGCCCAAAACTTATCCTGGGTAGGTTTGCATCTCATTAAAAATGAAATGTACTATTCTCTCAACAAATTGTACATATATGGTAATGAACTGCAGGAAATAAGTAAGTGTTTCTGAATTGGTGTTTGCTTCAAACCATAAGTTCGTGTTGACCTAAGTCTGTTAACCATTTCAATCAGAGAGTTGGTTTGTCATTCACCAAAATTATAAACAAACCGAGAACGCTTAGCATCACGTGCTAGATTTAACAGATCAGCCAAATGCCACAAGTAATATGGACTAGTTTATGTTCTCCCGCCTTTTACACAGACCTCCTTCCCAAAAAAAGTGCTTTGCCAGTCGTTTCAGGTAAACTTGTCACACAAAAATGCCATTAACATGACTCCCTTCATTCATTAAGAACCCATCACTATGAAAGTTGCTTAGAATAACTTCATTAGATAAGGGGAGTCAGCCCACGTCAGGAGCCGCAAGAGTTGAGAAAATACCTTTTTCTATAGTAATGGCGAGTCACTTCCAAAGACATTAACGGGTTCAAGAACTTGGAATCCTAATTCTTCTGCTTTTTTAATTTAATCCAATAAGAAAACTTTTGTTATTTGGCAGCTAAAATCGTAATCTATTAAAATTGGCCTTGCATCAAAAATAGTTTTAAACATTACACACTGAACACTGTCTTCGGGTTCATAGTGAACATCGGTTGATTTACCATATAACTACTAGTGTATTTAAAAACATTATGTTCATCCAAGACCCACTACAACAGGTCGGCCTGACAGGGGATTAATGATAAATGATCCGGGTCGACCGAGTAAAGTGGGGCCACGACCCATGATTCACCAGTTGTGTCCTTCATCAAAGGATACATGTTTAGATATAGATTTGGAAAAAAAAACCACAATAACAATCGAAGTGGAAGCACTGAGATATATTGGTGGTTATATTGTCAAAAAAATTCTCTACAAAATATCCACATTAAGGTAATTATACAAACCCACTGACGAATTCTCTCAGTTAAGAATTGGAGGAAAGTATTCAATGCAAAACATTAAAAGCCCCTCATTCAGGGAAAAGAATCTATAAAAACTGTCTAGTGAGCTTAGACAGTCGGGAGCTGATGTACCAGCTGAGGTGACATGAAAAATTTTGAGAAAACTGAAAGCTCCAGAAATAGAAAAAAAGGGAAAATAGATCATTACTTTGCACTATTGTAAATATATATAGGCTACTTGGACATTTTTCTTTTCATTCACTGAATGTCTGAGGTATTCTGAGTTATGTTCATTACAGTTTGTCATGTTTGCCTAAGATATTGTTAACAACAATAAAAAAAATAGATGATGATTGCTTGAAGTTCTTACCCTTATCTATCGATAGAACCACTAACTTACAGTTTTGATTTATGAGGCTGTATTTTTTTTAACAAAATAACTGACACTGATAAACAATGAGGTTACTGGTAGACTACCATTTAAAGATAATTTAAACAAAATTAACGCTATTGCAGTAAAGACGAAGAACGATGGTCGAAGGGTCTTTTGTATCGAAGAGCCAGTAGTACCCAATTAGTGGGTCCTGCCTGGGATGAGGCCGTATGACGTCATTGTGTGGCCTACCTGTCTTGGTGGGTGCTGCCTTCATCAAAAGACAATCTAAAAAAGCTTTTGATATGCTGTCAAAAATGAGCCACGTGACTTACTGAACATCGTTTAAGGGATAAGGATACAATTTTTTTCACTTACACCCTGCACAATATATGCTTCACTATTTACCAAGATTTTAATAGGAACCAAACTCTCGCCCAAAACAGTTCCCAGGCCATGATAATTTTATATAGAATTCTATTTCTCAAGCAATAACACTTATGTCGTAGTGAAAGCATGATAAGAACATTCTGGAGACCACACTGGTAGGAAAAAACGTAGAGGGCTGCAGACGTCAGAGGTCCAGCCTTCGACTAGCATGGTGATTTTCACAAACTGGATTGGAACAACAACAGATTTAGTTTAATGAGCTTTGGCTTGTTTAAACTAGAGGTAGAAAGAAAACCTTGACGAAGAAATGTCATGAAATATGAACGTGTTCCTTATACACTTTCTAAATACTTCCATTCCTTGTATCTATAACATTTTCTATAAAAACTGGTAAAATGGGAAAAAGAGCAATACATTACATCTTTCGATGAAATCCAGCTTCCTATTTGAGCCTGCACTCGGAGAGGAAACAACACCTTTAGAATATATAATTCAAGGACGTCTTTCTCTTCTTTTTGAGAAAAAATTTAGTGGACCTCTTGGGGATACAGATTTCATTCAAATACACTCAACACTGAGGCATAAGAAGATGGAATCATTAACAATACAAATTAATTTATATTTCAAACGAAAAAACAGGGTTCATTGACTAGGAAAACTCGAATCCTGAAAGACAGAGAAGGAAATTATGTTTATGAAGTTAAATGTGGCAAGTACAAAAGAAAGGGACAGGAAGGATAACAAAAACAGGAAGCTCTAACAAGGAAAGCCAAACAGAAAAAAATTGGGTGTCCACATCAGAGTCAAACGCCCTTGAAAGAAAAAGAATTTACTGTAACCAAAGATCTAAGTACAAAATGGTACTTCCAGTGAAGAAAGAATAGCCATTGTTGACAACCAATATTCGCGACTCAGTCCAAACGAAGCATCAAGATTGGACTTCGATTCCGCGATCTAAAGGTCACCGTGGTTTTGTAAAGAAAATTTAAACTAAAACGCTAACAGTTTTTCATTGTGGAAAAAAAGATTATGATCTTACATCTACAAAAGGTCAAAGGTGAAGCTGACAATGTCGTAAGGAGTAGTTTTAACTGATCAGGCTCAAAGACAGAGTCAACTCTGAACAAATCTCTCTCACTCTCCCCTCAGAATGAAGTACGTCCATGTTCCCATATACCAGAAAGAAAGTGTGACGCTGATCAAACATAAACAGTTGAGAGAAAGAGAGCTGCAATTTTTATTTACTTAAATAAATATTTCATTACCTAAGATTTACACGAAAAGGTAAATACTTACAAACATCACAAAATACAATCAAATATGTCGAGATAACAAAATGAAATTCGTTTGGCCCTTAATTGTACTTTTCATTCATATTCTCTAACGATTCCAACAAACTTACAAAAATAATAAACGTACGAGACTAGTTTATAGTACCAAATTGGTTGCCCCAGATTTATATCCCAAGAATTCAAGATAGGCAGGGTAGCTGGAACAGAGTTCGCAGGCCACGGTAATTAGGTTCTGGAACTGGAGCCTCCTGTCTCAACTTAGCGTCTAAAGGCTTCTGACGTTTCTCCAAAGTTAGAAAGTTCTTGGGGTACTCATATTTCTTCACATTCGATTTCTTTTTAATTCGAATTATTAAAATCATACAATGAGAAGACAAAACATACGGTAAGGTGCTGGCCTTGTTATTTTTCCCCATGTCCCATCCTAAGAAAGCCTGATGATACCTTAAATTAATCGCCTTATCTTGAGCGAGAAAACTCTTCTTCGTGGAAATCCTTCTGTATGCGACAAGCGAGGGCAAGAGCAAATCAACGGTCAATTTCTATTTATTATCCCCCCGCCCCCCGAGAAAGAAACTTCTCCGGTACAGATCCCCTTTATTAAGGACGCCAATACGACCTATGTCAGTTTCGCTGAAGTCTGAATGAACATGTACGTCGTTCTCTTTGAAACCCACAAACACTAAGAGGGTTTTCCCAAGAAAAGAGGATCTCGGGATTTTTTTTATCATAAATAAAAACGAACCTTTCTTTTCATTTACGCAGCATAAAATTACACACACACACATATATACATACATATCTATCTATCTATCTATATATATAGATAGAATATATATATTCTATATATATATAAATATATAAATATATATATATATATATATATATATATATATATATTATATATATATATATATATATATATATATATATATATATATATATATATATATATATATGACTATTTATCACATCACCGTGATTCATATACAATCAGAAAGCTACAAACGTCCTTTAATATCCAATTCACTCTACCTCGGAAGTAATATATTTTCATATATGTTACCGAAGGGGAATTTTTAGTTGATAATAAGTCCACCGTCCCGTGGGGTCGAACCAGCGACGGACGAGGAATCAGGACTACAGTGACACACTAACCAGTCGGCCACAAGAGAGGGCCTCTCTTGTGGCCGACTGGTTAGTGTGTCACTGTAGTCCTGATTCCTCGTCCGTCGCTGGTTCGGCCCCACGGGACGGTGGACTTATTATCAACTAAAAATTCCCCTTCGGTAACATATATGAAAATATATTACTTCCGAGGTAGAGTGAATTGGATATTAAAGGACGTTTGTAGCTTTCTGATTATATATATATATATATATATATATATATATATATATATATATATATATATATATATATCCTAAATGTAGAAGTTTCCTCCAACATAAGGTGACTCGACAGAATAAAACCAGTCCTAAATTTACACTGAAGGTTCATCAGCAGTGCAACTAACCGCCGAAGAGTTGTCCTATTCACATCTCGTGCTTCCTGAATCCTCAAGCCCTTTCCTTTACTCTTTCTTTTCCATTCACTCCAGTACCTTTCAAGTTTTCTTTTCCTCCTATTTCCTGACTCTTTTAGAGAACACACTCTTCAGCAACCTATCATTCGACATATTCTTCCACATGACCAAACCAGCTTTAAAGCCCTGAGCCTTCCTTTCACCTACACTAACGTTTTAACCACCTCTAAGTATCTCCATATTTCTAACATTTTCAGATTGTTCGTATGTCAGATATACTATGTAAGCCGTTCATCTCAACAGCATCATCCTATTTTCCTTCTTCCTTGTTTCAACGTTCACATTTCACTTGCATCTAAGAGAGTTGGAGAGTTGGCTCAACAACCCTGCCGAACATCTTGGTACCTGTAGTTATGACAAGTTTGCTCCCAGTCATAGGCATATCCCCTACTACCTTCCAAACTTCACCTACTCATCCATCCTACCATTACATTTACTTCCATACCTACACTGTTCAACCATTTTCATTCTTCCACCATGCATATTAACATCTACTGCTCTATCTTTCCAGTTTCCACATATCCCTTAACATCACTCTTAATGTCTTAATGACAATATACTTTCAACCTCCTCCTTTTGAACATTTTCATGTTATTTCTGGTTTCTCTTCACCATCCCCAATCAGTATTGCATCCTCTGCAAGCATCAGCCTCCCCACACATATTCACGATTCATTTCCTTATTCCATGTTACGTACCTGCATCTACTGTCCTTCTCAAGACTTTTCGCATCATTACATTCATTAAGATATCGAACAGCAATGAATATATACCACATAATTATCTAAGACCTCCTTTGCATCCATCAACGTATTATAAGACCCTTCCTACATAAAAACTTTTAATCACTCTCAAAAACTTACATTCTTGACCAAGCATTCTCAACACCCTCCACACAGCACCTTTTTCAATGTTATCATAGGTTTTTTCTAGGTCTATGTATGCCATGCAAAGCATTTTCCATTTACTTTCACTCTCTCACCTGCTTCACAACAAAGATTTCAGATGCACACCCTCTTCCTTGTCTAAAACCACTGCCCTTCCCCTACCAATCTTTTTGTCATCTGTCTTACTTTCTCAATCAAAGTCCTACCAATCCTTTGGAACCTTTTCCTCGTCCATAAAAACATATCCTGCTCACCTGGTTTGCCGCTCAGGCGTACAATCATATCCCAGCATCTTCCAGTCACGCGTACAACAACTCATTTCGTTTCTGCATAGTTAAAGCTTATTTTCCCTCTACGAGCATTCACCAACCTTTAATAAATACCAACTCTGTTTACAAAATACTCTATCATCTTCAAATAACATGTCTAAATTTGCATCTTTAATTCTAAATTAAGACCCATGTGTTTATTATTATTAACCTTTCTTAGTGCATGGACTCTTCTAATATAAATCCTTTTTCTTCCTATTGTTTTTTTTTTAGTTTCCCCTTCACATTTCATCAGCTCTTACTTGTCCCTTTCATAATCTTATTCGTCCTCATATATCTCTACATGAGTCTTCTCTTCCGTAATGCAACGACAATTCAAGCAATCTGCATTTCCCTCTAATAATCCTCTTATTTCATTATCCCACCGTCCACTCACTCTGTTCCTCGTGCTAATGCACCCAGACCTGCAAGCGTTCTCTGCTGCTCTACTGGACTCACCTTAAACATTTCAAATTCTTCATCAATTCCTTCCAATTTGTATTTTTTAACCTAACCACATCCTACCTATTTATCAAACCTCTCTCTCTTTATTCAATTATTCCCTACATTCTGTACCATTCCTCATTAATCAAAGACACTTAATATTTACACTTTTGCTTCACTTCCAACATCTAGCCGATACTTTTCTCACCATTATTTCAATTGGTTTCGTCTTCCATCTGGCACCACATTTTTAAATTATCTTCTGTATCAACAGTCAAATATAACCTCTACGTACATTTATATAGCCATTCCAAAGTTTTTTTTTTTTTTTTGTTAGATCGTATATCATTCAATGATTGAATCTACTTTTATGGAACTAAATTTCAGATTTAAATTATATTTTGATCACCCGCGCTTATGAAGTAAGGATTACTGAATATCTATATATCCTGAAGCTCCATCAAGGAAATGTGATTTTATAAAGTGGAAGCGCTGTACTATATCTCCCTCTTCAATTTTCCATCCATTCATGATGAATTCACTTGAAGAAACTTCACACAATTATACTTTTTAAATCTTTTTCATGCCACAAGCTACTCAATATCTCTTTACATGCAGTTTCTCGACATGCGCCCAAAATGTGTGCCTCCCGTATACTATATCGAGATCAACAATTCACGGACTGTTCTGTAGGAATGTCACGGTATTTGGTACTTTCTTCGTACTGCTGTTTCTTCCCGACTGGCAAAACATTCTCTCTTTCTTATGCTTACATACAGCTTACTTCAAGGCTAGAGATGTATCTTGCCTTTTATTCTCCCTTTTTCCGTACCTTAATTCTTGATTAGGAAGACTATGAGTTGGTCATCCATGTAAAACATAAATCTATTTATAAAATAATAATAGCAGCAGTTCTTGCCAGTTTCGTTTCAGTATTGCCTATAACGAGTCTAGGGATTTCAGATCAAAAGCTGCTTTCCAGAGAAAACTGAAATGGCACAACTTTTAGGTTAGTCAGCAATATTTCTTATATTGCGTCAGTTAATCACGTCTTGGGATCCAGAGTTTCTCGAGTCATTAACGTTAGGATCTAGGTCTTCTGAAGTCGTTAACTTTGATATCACGCAGAAAATTGGGGAATTACACCAAATTGTTTCATAATCAATTCTTTCCCACTACAGTTTAGTTTTACTTCTGTGTATTCTGTGCACGTTGTTTTCATCTCTCATTTCCAAACCAATGAAAAGAAATCATTTAATTTCCCAAAGCATCCCACAAGAATCTATTTTAACCTGAACATCTTTTAAACATTCATATAAGTCATCAAACTTTTCTTATCACTGGTTAAATTCACCACCGACTTTCTTACCAAACTACATTCGAATTATTAAAATACACGGTATAAAAACACTTTGTCCATGTGAATCTGGGTATAGATCATTCAGCGAAATTCAGTCTTGGTACTCACCACTAGTGCTGATGCATTTTGCAATGCCTATTTCGGGCGTAATTTAATTTCGTTATTGATATTGGTGGATTTCTCTCTCTCTCTCTCTCTCTCTCTCTCTCTCTCTCTCTCTCCTCTCTCTCTCTCTCTCTCTCTCTCTCTCTCTCTCTATCTATATATATATATATAAATATATATATATATATATATATATATATATATATATATATATTCAAATTTAAATTTAAAAGCTTTATTCCGGACACAAATGGCCATAGGCAAACGGACACATAAACACATACACACACAATATTATATATAAATATATACACATATATATACACACAGTATATATAATACATGTGTATATGTACACACACACACACACACAGAGAGAGAGAGAGAGAGAGAGAGAGAGAGAGAGAGAGAGAGAGAGAGAGAGAGAGAGAGAGAGAGAGAGAGAGATTCAACAAATAATTCCTACTATTGGAAGGCGATTCAAAGCTAAAAACATAAAGGTTACTGCCACATCCATCCTCTAACTGCTAAATCATGCATGAAACCTGTACGTTGACAACGTCCATAATGTTAACTGCTTCCAATTTATATATATATATATATATATATATATATATATATATATATATATATATATATATATATATATATATATATATATATATATATATATATATATATATATATATATATACATATACTGTACACACACACACATATATATATATACTGTAAACATATATATATATATATATATATATATATATATATATATATATATATATATATATATATATATATATATATATATATATATATATATAAGAGCGAGAGAGAGAGGATTCCCTCAAGAGTCTACTGGCACCTGAACCTAGTCAGCAACATTGTAATATGAAATAGCCCGGGGCCCCGTAGAGGATGTGGGAGTCGACCAATGTAGCGTACAAATTTAAATGTACCGTGGGGACGTATCATACCCACAGCAATTGCTACATAGGTCGCACCACTGCCACTCTGTGTAGGCGAGTGCAAGCCCACTTCAACCAGGGGGAATATTTCAATACTACGTAGACGACTACGACCATAAACCAACACTGGAAGAATTATTAGAATGCTCAAAGATAGTGCATAGAAAAGTCCGGTTCCACGGATTGCAAATAGCAGAACCTGTGGGTATAAATAAAAAACGACCTGCATTAAACACATAAAAACACGGACTTCATCCTCCCTTCCTCAGGGAAACCAGAGGACATCCATGAGAATCCGAAGGGAGACATGAGCGACATAACAAACCCTGAACACGACTACCGACAACGAAGCAAATCAAGAGTACAGGCCAGAGACGGGAATCATGCCCTTTGCTGCAAGGCCCGGCATAGGGCGTGTCCAGCGGAGCACCCGGAATGCCCTTGCTGCCACACAGACCACCAGCGAGACAATGAGGCCACCAGACCAATGAAAATTCAGCACCCCAATGACTTCCTGTTTATATTTTAGTCGTAGCCGTAAAGTGTATTTCAATTTGTAATTTGGTCCTGAAGACGTCGCTGATGAGCGAGGAAGCGGTCCGTCGACTAGAATTAGTAAATGGAAAGAAAGGTGAATTTTTCATTATTCCTGAAAAGCTTACCTGAAGAGAAAAAGAAGTACAGACTTCTTCAGTCTTGATATGAAGATAGTATCTACGAATAATACCACTGGCTTCAATATGAAATGCATAGGAGAGAAAATATGTCCAACTCACAGACGCCCACACACACACACATATATATACGTGTACATACATACATACACACACACACACACACACACACACATATATATATATATTTATATATATATATATATATATATATATATATATATATATATATATATATATATATATATATATATATATACGTATATATATATGTACAGTATATGTGTGTGTGTGTAATCATGCAGCTTTTTTCCCATTCTGAGATGGCAACAGAAGGGTAGAGCCTCAAGTCCTCAACAAGTCTTCAGGGATGAGGCTCCTACCGCATGCTCTCTTCTTTGACTCCCAGCTCATGACTGGCATGACAGAATCCAGCCACAGACTGCATGAATGCTGGCCTAGAACTCTACCACTGAGCTAAGGCACCCACTGCACACATACGCGTACGCAAACACATTTTATATATATATATATATATATATATATATATATATATATATATATATATATATATATATATATATATATATATATAGCATACCTTTAGAATGGTCCCTTGGATGAAGAATATAATAGATTTTCATTTGAAAATAAGATACCAAGATTTCGGCTTTTATCACAAAATCATCTTCAGGTTACTAAACGCCATGAAATGAATTTATAATAAAAAAGTCGGCATTCTTGGTAAGTTCTTTTATTTTCAAGTGAAATTATGTAATATACATAAATATTCATATACTATATATACGTATACATATACATACATACATACATACATACATACATACATATATATATATATATATATATATATATATATATATATATATATATATATATATATATATATATATATATATATATACTGTACACGCATATATATATATATATATATATATATATATATATATATATATATTCTACACGCACACGCACACGCACACACACACACACACACACACACATATATATATATATATATATATGTATATATATATATATATATATATATATATATATATATATATATATATATATATATATATATATATATATATATATATATATATATATATATATATATATATATATATATATAGCGTAAGTGTGCACACAATTAGGAATCTGGTTTTACTACCTATAAACATCATTATAGGATTGTGTAACAACTATTACTGCTTCACAACTTTCGCAGTGTCAACCAATTAATGAATTTTTGGAAATGAGTAAACTAATCACCTATTTGGCCATAAGCATGTAGTATTTTACGTTAATGCTTTTCGTGTTATTGCCTGATTATAAGGACGAATACTTGATCTTTTCAGCTCTTAATGAACAATGGCTAGATATTTTTTAAAATTACTATGATAGGTGATCTTTCCTCTAACACTCATTTTACTTCCGAACGTGATTATCTTTTACTCAAGAGTGAAATTTTAAATTTCTATCCTCAGTACAGGAAACTAATTATTTTAAAAAAAGCAGAAGAATAATACTAATGGGCAAATTAATAATCAGTTAAAATTACTAAGAAAAATTACTTAAAATTGCTATGAATTCTTAAGCCTCATTTGTAGGACAGCAAAATCAATACAAGGTTTTAAAAAATTCCTTTATAATAATATCAATTCAGCTAGGAACGTCCAACCCTCTTATACCCGACATTGTTATTATTCATCAAATGAGGAAAAAGTATGGTCAAAGATAGATTACTTTGCACTTGCAGGAATGGTTTGCCCCAGCATTAGGCTTCACAAATGATAACCTAAAACAGTGTCAAATTAGATCTAACGCGTTACACTCGCATCTGATATACTCCAGCTCAAACAATTATCGTGCTACTGTTTTAACATCAGATAAGCTCTCTGTCCCTGTCTCCCACAGAAACACACACACTACTACACACTCAACGATATAAATAGCCTTCATTATAACAGTTCATCCATCCATGAAATGATAGCATATTTCTGTATTATTGATAATCTATTTTACTGCAAAGTCGGGGAAATAGACCAATTGTGAAAAACGTTCCTCTCATTTTATTTTTGAGAACATTCTCATTTACTCAGTATTACAACAATTTATTAGATTATAATAAATGTTTTGCTTCTCAAAGAACAAAGCATTAAGGAATTCACCCTAAAATGAATAAAGTTGAAAAAACCTCTTACATAATTCTCTCAAGAGCCAGACTGAGCATCACAATAATAGTAGTTTTAACATAAAAAAAAAATGTGTCAGTGCTGAGGCCAAGAGGATTCTACTACACCCTGGAGAAATTAATTGGGCTAACAAAACTGGAGATTCTGGGTTGGAAGCCCTCGCTCTTCTAGTTTTATTGTGTAGCCTGACCACTAGAAAAAATATTACCAAGAATAATGTCCATCTTTGTATCATTCTTTCTCGCCTACCAACTTCCCCGTCTCATACATCTTCAGGCTTTTATTTCCGTTTCTTTTCCTAAACACTTTGGATGGAGGACACACAACCCTTGATTTCAGCGTCTTCACATCTCAAATTCTACCCATTTATAAATCTAGTCTCTTGTTCAATTCTTACAAAAAGTTATTCAACACCTGTCGAGAGTCTGCCTGTTCTAAAGCCATAAGGATTATACTATGCCTTGGAGAAGTTAACTGGGGCTTAGAAAAACTGGAGATTTTCGGTTGGCAGTAATCAGTCTTTCCTAGTCTGGCTATGTAGCCTCACCAAAACAAAAAGTATTACCAACAAGAATATTCATCTTTGTATCAAAATACATCAAAAATGTATAGTGAGAAACTAAAAAGTAAATGGAAATTAAGTCTTTACCTCAACGATATCGGACGGTTTAAAAATAAATGTATACTACATCCGTCTAACTTTCGGCACTAATCTAACATGAATTACATGTATGTGTAAGTGTGTGTATACACTTATACATAAGCGAATCCCACAAGAAAATGCCAGGCAGCAGTTCAGTATCAAGCGCTTTTAAAGCGCTTAGTGCTAAACTTCTGCCTGTCATTTTCCTGTGGGATTCGCTTATACACTGAAGCCACGTGCATCTACTGTGATTTTTTAAGCATACATATATATACATATATATATATATATATATATATATATATATATATATATATATATATACATATATAATTATATAATTATATATATACATATGCATACATACATACATACACACACGCGTATACACATATATATATAATTATATAATTGTATATATACATACACACACATACATACATACATACATACATACATACATACATACATACATACATACATACACACGCGCACACACATATAATATATATATATACACATACACATACATACATACATACTGAGATACACACGCGCGCACACATAATATTATATAATAGAAAGTATCACAAAAGACTGGTACATAAAAGCCCGAGTAAAACAGTCAGTTTAAAAGGAAAAGTAGTATTGTAGCACGTTACCACTGGAATAATAATGGCAATATTCACAGAAATGAAGCAAATGAGCGACAGCACCACTTTCAGAAAGGAGGAAATCAAGAGGGGAAAAAACCTGATTCAATTTCCCGCTGGAACGAAATCCGTCAAGCCAAGGACATCCGTTATTATACCTGAGGCAGATGCAATTACGGAGAGGTGGTTAATTACGTTAGAGGGAAGATAATCTCATTATGCTAACACCTGACACAATCACTAGAACAACAAACGTCACTTCAAAGTCGACAAGGATGCGTCTCTTAAGACGGGGCCTATCACCAAATAAACATGTTGCTCGTTTAAGGACTAACGAGGTGGCAGCCTTGACTCAAATAACTTTAAACATGGAATTGTTTTAAATAAGTAATGAATTTCCTCACTGATCAGTCGCGTAGATCAGCTCCAAGAGAAAGAGAATGTTGAGCACGTAGGGGCCCACGCGGACCCACACACCGTCCATCTTACCTGGCCGGCTAATCTCGTCACAAGGAGCATCTCCGCGCGCCAAGCGCACGCATACAAGAAACACAGACGTCACGCATCCTTTGTACATGTATTCGCGTTCATATTATTGTCAAATGTATCATTCTCAGCGCAAGCATTACAGTGTCAGCATTCCAACTATATGTATCATAACTTCATTCGTGTATTGTATGTTGATTTGTGTGCATCTTTCCATCCTCCAACAAACACAATTGGTTGTACTCTGACCTCTGTTTTGTTCGCCTCGTGTCAGGCACTACATTTCCGATTGCAAGAGCTACTGATCTGTCTGTTTGTTGTTTGAACAAATCAGTAAGTTTGTAGATGCAGCCTCTTACTCGTGCCTTCACTACAAGCATAACATCAGAATATCTAATTAAAATAGAATATCTAATTAAAATTAATGGTAATCATGAAATTATTTTTTGAAAATCGGTAATAAAAACTATATCTGAAATTGTCTTAATAAAACAAACATTTTCCTTTTGCATGTACCTTTATATAAAATGAGTTTTGAATACGATTTCAATCCTGATATCTCAGCTCTGAAAACTGTCAGTTCATTATTGTTCTATTTTTCTTGTTTGTATTGGTAAACAGGCTTTTCAATTGAACGCAACACTGAATGCACTGTAAAACTGGGTATAACTCCTACGTACGTTGGGAGCAGCTGATTCTTCTGTACCATAATTATTTATTTATTTGTATCTACATTTAATTATAATTGATCATTTATGCCATATTTTTTTACGTTGATGTCTGCTTGTCAAGATGATGTGCATTCTGGATTGATTCATAAAAATGAATCCCCATTACTGAATTGAATATAGAATTTAGGCCAGAGGCCAAGCACTGGGACCTATGAGGTCACTCAGCGCTGAAACGGAAATTGACAATATAAGGTTTGAAAGGTGTATCAGGAGAAAACTTCCCAGTTGCAATATGAAACATTTGTTAGGAGAGGGTGGAGAGTAAGATGGAAGAAAAAGAGTATGAAAGGAGGTACAGTAAAAGGAACGAAAGGGGCTGCAGCTAATGGCCGAAGGCAGTCTGCAAAGAACCTTAAGTAATGCGTACAGTGCACCGCATGAGGTGCACTGACGGCACTCATAACAGATTTTATATCTAGAAGCTCTCTATTTTGTATAGCGACTTAATCTTTTCCACATACTATCAGGGACCACAAGAAGCACAAGAATTTCATTATTTAAAAATGATCTTGTTTTCTATGAACCACAGTAAATTCATATTTCTTCTTCTTTCACAGCCATCTCACCTCTTATTTTCAATAATTTCAATTAATTCTAATTTAATCTAATCTTTCATCAGTTTCCATCTCTTACATAATTTCAGTTTCATACAGAGCGAACGTTTTTCTTACAGAGCATATCTGGTTCAATACATTTAGTCTGGACTCAGGGATGGGGAAGGGGGTACAAAGCAAACACATCCCCCCCCTACAAGATTGTGGCCATAATCATGACTATAATCTTGATTATACGAGGTTAACAAAGATTATTAGGAGGTTAACAAAAAGAAAAAGGAACCTAATTCCCTTTCTTATCACAAAAGATTGGGCTAGGAGAACCAAAATCATGCTATACATACTTAACGTATATATCTTTATTCATATGGGATTGATTGATTAATTGTGGGTTATCTGGCGTCGGATGTAAATGCGTTCGATATGACCATGCTACCTAGTTGCTTTATTTTCGATTGGAGGTGCCACAAGGTGTAGCATTAGTACCCTTTCTCAGATATGAAAATAACACTTTTAAGCTCATTACTGCGTAAATGTAAACGCTTGCTGGCAATTATTCTACTGTAATCTGGTGTCTAGATACTATTATTACATCTATCAATCAGCTATCTTATCTATGTGTACGCTATGTGTTTCTAATTTGTATTCATTAATACGACGTATTTTAGCAAATGATGAAGAAATCTGAATATTGTTTGTGCTACTCCAAATTAATGTAGGAGCTAAAGTAACTCTAGTCTCCGTAACTCCCATGCACAGGTAGTGAGCTGCTTTGACACATTTGGATCTCATTATTTAGTAGTTCCGGAACGGTTCTCCGAGTATATACATCAAGAATTCTAAAACTGAGAACGCGCTGCTGTTTTCATTATAAATCCTTTGTAATACTCATTTTACTTTCTACGCTCCCATGCTCCGATACTCGACAATGACGGTTTTCATAAATAAGTCAAAAAAGCTGGCTTTCTGGCTACATTACAAACAGACTTCATTTCCGGTTAACACACTGATTAAAACTTCCAGGTATTTCCTCTTTCCTTGCAATTAAGATTTTACAATATGCTTGGAAATTGCTTATGAATGGTAATTCTTTTTTTACTGCTCTTAGCAAGATATTATAAAGATCAGCTATTTATAAACTTACATAATAAAACAATACAGCTAACAGATCTTCAATTTTTGCAATGTTGTCACTTACTGTAAGCCATCCAACAGAACGTTTCCTGAAGTGTATACTTCTCAATTACATTCTTCTCAGCAAAAGTACTGTTACTTCTCTTCACACGGTTTTTTCCCTAAACAGTTATTTCTCTCTACGTAAAAGTATAGTTGCTCCTCTTTAGCACCAATTTTTTCCTCAATGATCAAAATAAATTTAGTCCGGAGTCAACTATTATTACATACTAGCACTAGCAATACATACCGAATCCAATCACCACTTTAGTAGTCATTTTGTAATCAACATCAACCTCATCAGCGCTGGCATTAATTAACGTGGTATTTTTCACATCACAAGCTTTGTTGACCTTTAACTTCATGAAGCGAGTTTCATTTGGCAATATTTAGCAATTATATCCAAGTACTCAAAGCACAGCCTTCTCTTCGAGACACACCCATAGCGAACTCTTTCCAGGATTTCTATGAAATTCTCTCAGACTCAAAATCTTTTCTATACGCGTTCCCTCTCATTAACTTTTGTTTTTTTTTCTGGAATTTTATATTTTATACAACATGATACACAAAAGCAAATACGAACATAATGGCTGACTTTCTGTAATATGTTAACATAATATTTACTGCACCACTGTCTGTAATCACGATTCTTATATTACAACAGAAGTCTGAGAGTCAAGAGTGAGTAACTCTGGTCGTCAGAATAATTCTCAAAGTTGAGCTTCAAAAAAATGTTAATATTCACGATTTTCCATATAAGTTATTGTTATTAAACCTAAATCTTCAATGCGTACACGGACGGTCATCTACTTACAGAGAGAAAGGACTGAATAAAATGTAAAAAGTGGTAGTAGTATATTTAACTTGGGAGGGGGCTGAATTTTAGCAGAAGTCTGGGCGGGTAGAATTTGGGCTTCCGCTTTCCTTAGACCCGGTCCTCTATTATATGTACTTGAAACCCTTCGCATTTTATTCACTCGCTGTAGATGACAGCCTGTCTGCGCTTCGAAATATTAGAGATAATAAATAAACAACGAGAACAGAATATCTTTGTGTCATTTGGGAGTTTATTACCTAATCGACCCAGTGATGGGAATATTATTATTATTATTCATGACGATTGATTGATTAATTGTGGGTTATCTGGCGTCACAACTACCAGGGTCACTGACGCCGTTATTCATGACGAACAAACACTCCTGTGGAACTAGCTGAAAAGCACGGCACAAGTACATTAAACTTTCACAGAACATAATGCATATGTGCATCACAAGGTACGCAAAAGGGGGGGGGGGGAAGAGCCGAACTGGAAGAAATTAAATATTAGTAACTGTGACTATATAAAACTATATAAAACAGATAAGTAACAAAGTAAAAATAAAACAATAAATATTCTAATAATAAAAATATATATGAGGTGTATATATACACATGACTTTGAAAGGTCATGTCACAGCTTGGAAAAAATACCACAGAGAATTAACAAAAAAAGGGGGGAGGGGTTGAGGATAAGAGTCTTCAGCTACCTATCGGCGTGGATGAATGGGAATTCACAATGAGAAACTACTAACGAGCTAAGATTGACGAAAATGATTTTAGAAACCTCGGAGGGAAAGAAAAATAGAAGCAAAATGAGAATGAGTGACATAACGTCATAATGAAAAATTTGGAAGAATGAATCAAGGGTGTTGTTCACAACCTGTGACTTGAAGCTGAAGAATTTTCATATCCTTTGATAAGATTAATCGGATGACTGAAGGACTTCCGTTTGATTTTCCCCTCCACTGAAGGCTACACATGACGCTAAGTTAAACATTTGTCTGCTCAATTTGGTTTTAAGTGAACTGTAGACAAAATCCTGGAAAAAATGACACGCGCCACCGCATACTTTACCGTCAGATTTGACATTGAATTCCTGTTTCTTATTTTTACTTTTCTCTTTCATTCCGAAGTCTTTCCAAAGTACCAACAAGGGAAAATTACTGCAAGTAAATTCTTCCTGTCAAATGTCAACGGAATTATTCAGAAAGGTCCCTTAAAAGATCGTTATTCATTTCTGTCTTCAAAATTTACAACCTCGATCTTCGGTGCACATTTCCAACATTTCCCAAGAACAACTTTACACGACCACTTCATATAAAGAGAACTCGACACTGTGAAGAGTCTCATTAAGTATTCACCACCTAATTGGTGTAAGAAAAAACACTTGAAAGAAGAGAGCACTCGCCACCTAAATTAGTCCTGTGGCACTTACAAATATCGTCAAATCGCTATAAATTCTTATTCAAAATTCATAGATGGGACCAGTCCCATATTATATTTCCCTCCCATTATTTCCTAAATGGATATTCTGTGTTACACGGGCCGAACAATGGGCCTTGTTAGCCTTACCAGGGACCTTACGTAACACCCAGATTCGGACAGACCCAACACGAAATTGTTGGGGAAGTTTACCTGGTCCAATTCCCGTCGATAGAGATGGCCTCCATGGCCATGAAATAATTCCCAGTCTCCTACAAGAAGTTAAGATTTTCGCCTAGTAACTCAAAATACTGTACTAGACTTTTAAATGTATTACGGGAATAACATATAGCACTGGATAATTGAACAAACAAAATACATACAACACTGGCCAGCTGAATTAACTGAATGCACATTACACTGCATAATTGAACGAGCTCCAGAGCACCGGGAATTTGAGGCAAACTGGAGCTAATCCCATAATGAACGAAAATTATTTGTGTGTCGTTCATTATAAATGCAGGCAACCACATAAAGAGCGTGGTGCAAGCGCAAAGCATGTATATCAACACGCTCAGATTTTGGACCATTAAAGTTATTAAAATATACATATCTGAATTTTACTCAATGGATGACATGACGAACTTCCCCTCCGGGACACTGGGTCCTTTTTAGTGTTGGTGCACAAAACAGAGAGAGAGAGAAGAGAGAGAGAGAGAGAGAGAGAGAGAGAGAGAGAGAGAGAGAGAGAGAGACTAATAACTGACTAATGGCTACACCCTAGCGAGGAGGGGTGAGGATTACCTTGCGTAGACCTCCCACATTAATTACGTTACGGTGTTATACATAGTGGCTGAGCACAGACCACCATATTTTTTTTCTCTCTCTCTCTTTCCCTCTCTTCTCTCCCCAACTGAGGTTCCAACCACAAGGGGGGGGGGGGGGACTATGTCAACAGAGCCACAGTGAGACAACTTTGTTCCCCCTGATCCTGAAGCCTCATTGTTTGTGTGTGTGTGTGTGTATGCATTTATGTTTGTGTATTTATAAATAAACACACACACACACATATATATATATATATATGCATACACATCGAGAGAGAGAGAGAGAGAGAGAGAGAGAGAGAGAGAGAGAGAGAGAGAGATAACTATTGGAATACAAAATGGAATAGAAAGTTTAGGCCAAAGGCCAGGCACTGGGACCTATGAGATCATTGAGCGCTTTAAAGGAAGTTGAGAGTAGGTATGGCTGAAAGGTGTGACAGGAGGAGAACCTCGCAGATGCGCTATGAAATAATTGTTAGGAAAGGGTGAATAGCAAGATGGAAGAAAGATAATATAAATGGAGGTAAAGCAAAAGGAATGAAGGGGGTTGCAGCTAGGAGCCGAAGGGACGCTGCAAAGAACCTTCAGTAATGCCTACAGCGCACCACGTGAGGTCCACTGACGGCACTAACCCCACCCCTACCCTCCTTCGGGAGAGAGAAAACTATTAGACCAACCCAAAAACAAAACTTCATGAGATCTTCCGAAGTATTAGTAATGACTAGTTCTTTTTAGTTTTTAAGACGATTTTCAAGTAATGAAATCAGTTTGAGAGATTGAAAGAGAATCTCTTGCAGTCCTTCTTTAAAAAATGTTGTGGATCTTTCATCATTAAGCAGGATAACCTGCCACTTGTACTTCAATTTAGCTCTCGATGAAGATGAGAAATTCATAGTGTTTGTACAATTACGAAAAAAACTTTAAAGCTCAAAATGCACTTGTGATATAGAAAACACACACACACACACACACACACACATCCATGCATAAGTATCATTACTACCTCAATCTGACAAATTAGATTTTGAAAAGTGAGATGCCCTCGCCCTGTCTGCAAACAGCTTTCACTAGCCACCTCATTATGAGGAAAATCACTTTCAATCTTCCTCTTATACAGCAGCAGATTTAACTAATACTTTTTCAAGTACTGCATTTATTAATTTTATCAAGTTCATAGGTCCTCAACTACAATGATAAAAAAAAGTAAAAAATGCGCTGTTCTTCGGCGCAATCGAGTTTTCTGTATAGCGTATAATGCTGCGTGAAACTCTCAGCCACGGCCTGGTGGTGCCCTGTGTTGTTGGCACCCATAGCGGTGCCAGACGCACGATCATGGCTAACTTTAACCTTAAAATATAAACTACTGAGGCTAGAGGGCTGCAATTTGGTACGTTTGATGATCCGAGGGTGGCTGATCAACATACCAATTTGCAGCCCTCTAACCTCAGTAGTTTTTAAGATCTGAGGATGGACAGAAAAAAAGTGCGGATGGACAGACAAATAGCCATCTTGATAGTTTTCTTTTACAGAAAACTAAAAAGCAACAGGGTGTTTTTAATTAGATATAAACAAATTTGTTACGGCATGACTGCTGATACAGGAATTTCATGACGTAAGTCTTTAAATATCAAACATATTGCGATAAAAAAAAATATATTTATTGGATATTCTGCTGCCTATACTGACAGGGTACTCAGCAAATAAAGCAACTGTGGGTATGTAAAGGATTATCTTTGACACCTTCAAGTGCATAAGTTACCGCAAAATCACCCCCCCCCCCCGGCTCTCCATCTCTCCTTAACTAATACATAATTGAGGGGAATGTAGGAGCAATTATATGGGGCAGCTGCGCCATCTTAAAAGCAAATGTGATAACTGTATAACTAATGTTCTTGGAACCGATACGTCAGTCTTTGTCACAAGGTATTGCAGACACAGGTTTTAATTTTTATACAAAAGACTAAACTTGGACATACTTTAATTTTTTGTAGTCGTTATGTTACGGCAGTATTCAATACTTATAATTAAGCTCTTACCCACCTCTTATTAATTTTATCTTTGCTTAGTTTTACTTTCTTTAGACCCTATTTTGGTTCTTTATACATTAGGACACTCCACTATGTAAAAGAAAACAAGTAAAGTAAATGGCATCTTGGCTTAGTTCCTAACAGTGAATACTTTAGATTACTCGCAGATTTACCATTAATAACTCTGCAAAATAAAATGCAATGAGTACCCAACTCTTGAATTGTAAAATGTAGTGAGTACCCCCTTATTCTTGGTGGTGCTGTGCTGTTGTATACCACCATGACTGTAGCACAATCATCTCTAACTGCGACTGTGCTTTGTGATATTTCTCTCTGATTGATCTCTGTAGTTTGTTGCCATGCTATGATGCCGGTTTTGCTATAATATTAAAGCTGAATAGGTTTATTTTTATCCCACGCATATTTTTGAAAACCTGAAATAACAAAACTGATAGGTCAAATGCAGAAGTGAAGTTAGGCAAAATCAATATATGTGAAGTATATACCAGAAATATAGTTGTTTTTCAGAATCCTGTAAAACCATGAAAAATTGCCTAATTAACAGTATACAGCTTAATGCTATTAATGCCAGCTATTTTTCTTTAAAACAACAAAAAATGTCATCAAGGTTCTCTATCACGAACTTCCTTGGCAATATGTCTTTTGAGTGGTCTGTGTAAAGTTAATGTGCACTTTAAAGCTGAATAGCTGTAAATATAGTGCAACATATTCTAAAGAGAAAACAATGACACAGAGGGGCAAAATGGCAAGTTGAAGCTAATAGAATGTGTACTAAAAATACACAATATTCAGTTCACTTAAAATACGTACAGAAAAGGAAAAGGGGGCTACCTTTGAGCTGAAAACATTATAAAAGACAAAATCAAAGTTACCATAATATGCACAGTAAACCAGGAATTATATTGGGAATGTATTAATGTGACATTTAAATAAATTATCAGATTACTAGCAAAGTAACTCCCATTAAACTATTCAGAATATCAGCTTTACCACATCCAGAAACTTTAGTCTTTACCAGTGATGACCTTAACCATGACCTTTACCATAACAAAAAACTGTTACCATGGTTACCAAACATACAGTCAACCAACATTCTCGCCTGTAACAATATATATATATATATATATATATATATATATATATATATATATATATATATATATATATATTGCCTTGTAATATGTATACCATCCCATGATTTTGATATGTTTACTGTTCTAGTTATCATGTGTTCTGTGTAATGATAATTATTTAAGTATCGTATGCAGTGTAATGTCAGATCTCAAAAGAGTTAGTGATTTAGATAACTTACAGCATAATTTAGAATTAATAATACATTTTTAATAGTAACGTAGTACATCAGCAACACGTGTGTGTGGTAGCGAAGGCTTGTTTCGCGTCAGTTGTCATTGTGAAAAACGTGTTGACAGGTCGGGAATAGCAATCGACTCTTGTAAGATTTTGTCTCATACAAGAAAAAGAAGAATGATTTCGCAATGTTACATATATTGTTCAGATTGTGTCCCATACGATTTTCTGATAAAAACGTGTACCTGTCTGAGAAATGTGAACAGGTGTTGCATTGAAGCACATGGAAATTAAGTCATGCTTTATAAGATTGCAGTTCAAAATGTTTTGCTCAGGAAGTGACATCATCTTCCTTTTTCTAGAACTTTCTCTCGTATCTCATTCCCAAAATGAATTAATAATGACGTCGTCTGATTGTTTCATTTCTAACTTGAATACTAAAAGTTTGTTCACTCTGCTTTCAGAGATTTGTTTGTGTGGTTTTTTTTTTCTCTCTCTCTCTCTCTCTCCTCAAAAGAGAGAAATTATTAACCTAAAGTATTTGTGTAGTCACTGGTATCAGTCAGCTTTTGAGATCTGAAAATAGGAGAAGTGCGTAACAGCGCCTAACAAAAAAGTGTGTTTTGTGAATCTCAAGCAGTTGCATTTCAGGTAATTTTGCCAAAGTTTTCACAAGCTTGTGTAAGGTAAAATGAATTTTACTTATTATTACCATGGTATAATAAGGTATATTAGAGAAATTTTGCCTTAGTGAAATTATTATTGGTAAATCTTTTGTGTATTCTTATGTGTTATTGTGTTTGCAATCTCTTGATTTTTTACATTTTATATATTGGTGATTTAATATTTATTTACTTAGCATTTTAAATATTTCTTAATAATTTAATATTGCATACTTGATTTAATTTCCATTTACTAAGATTTTCTTTTCATATCTTGAGTAAATCTTAATGGTTTAAATTTTGATTGATTAATTTAATTTCTTGATAAATTAAAGATTTTGTGATTTAGTTTTGTTTGATAATTTAATTCAAGAATTAAATTAATTTTGTGTTGTTTTCAATAGTAAATTTTTTCAGTTTGTGAATTCTAGTAACAAATTTTATATTTAAAAATAAATTTTTGTATTTAAAATTTTTAAAAATAGTGTTTCATTTTACTGACCACCAGAGAATAAGACTGTGTGCATAAGGCAAAGTGATAAACATGTTTTGTTCCTTTAGTTTTACTAAAGTGAATTAAGACCAAGGAAACAGTTAAAAGTTGTTTGACGGAGTGATGCCCTTTTATTCTTGTATATTTCTTGTTTAATTGTTGATACCTCACACTTATTTTGATAAACTTAGTTTGATTTTTCATGTGATTAATAAGCTTTTTAAGGGATCACTGTTACCTTTAGAGTACTCAGTTGTAATTTTTATTGTTATGAGAGTTCAGGTATCTGGCTGAAGCGAGGTAAATTTTTAAAATTCTGTGATTAGTTGTGTAATAACCAGGTACTTGGAACACATTGTGACAATATATGTGTATATATATACAGTATATATAATATATAAATATATTATATATATATAATATATATATATATATATATATATATATATATATATATATATATATATATATATATATATATATATACTGCAAAGGAGATAAGGGAGACGTCTTATGGCAATTTGACATAGCTTTTCCAGCAACGTTTTTATATGCATTCGTCTCTTTACAGCTGTGATAATGGAGCAAGGCCCCGAAACGTAGCTAATAAAGCTATGTCAAACTACCATAAGACATCTCCCTAATCTCCTTGTACTGTGTGTGTGTATATGCATATATATACATACACACATATACATGTGTCTATACATACATACATATATATGTATATGTATACTATATATATACATATATATATATATATATATATATATATATATATATATATATATATATATATATATATATTTACGTGAGAGAGAGAGAGAGAGAGAGAGAGAGAGAGAGAGAGAGAGAGAGAGAGAGAGAGAGAGAGAGAGAGAGAGAGAGAGAGAGAGAGAGAGGTTATAGCTACTAAAACTGGGGTCACAACACCTAGGTTATTGACGCCGTAATAAATTAAAAAAGGAAACTAAAAAATAAATAACTGAATAACTTTAAAAAGTCGTTTCATAGGACAAATATCTAAACACACACACACATGTATATTATATATATAAATATATATATACTGTATATGTGTGTACTGGATAATCATATCTATTCACATACACCATCTAAAAATATACATATTGAGAGAGCATACTTTACATTTTATCAATGTGGAAAAGGAGAAACTAACAGATCAACGAGGCAGATTCAAAATCCGATTACGTAAGCAGCAATTTTAAAAACAGACATAAATAAGACGCACAATAAGAGATGAGACAAAACCAGACAGCTT
This sequence comes from Macrobrachium rosenbergii, assembly GCA_039081455.1. NCBI lineage: Eukaryota > Metazoa > Arthropoda > Malacostraca > Decapoda > Palaemonidae > Macrobrachium > Macrobrachium rosenbergii. Next base: position 18,099,722 of record JANJGK010000012.1, on the reverse strand, counting down.
TCCGGAAGGAAGAGAAAATCGCAATTCCAGCTGACACAACAAATCATCCCCTTTAGATCAGGAAGTGACGGTTTCAAACCCTTTATGTTTGTTACCAGTCACATCAAATATTTCCCGTACAGTTACACAGAAAACCGCTGCCTTACACATGCAAAGGGGTATACACAGTTTTTTCCAATAACTTGAGATGCCCTTTCGCTACCCTAGTAATATTTAATAACAATAATGGCCGTGGTTAGATAGCAATCATAGATAATTTGGCGACACTGTATCGGTCTGAGAAAAATGGACAATATTATAGCCAAAGAAAATTTGCAAACTGAAAATGCCTAAATTTTTTAAGGAGAGAGAGAGAGAGAGAGAGAGAGAGAGAGAGAGAGAGAGAGAGAGAGAGAGAGAGAGAGAGAGAATAACATATACGAAAAAGTTATGTCAACGGGAATTATCAAATCTGATACCAAAATGTGTTAAGAACTGTAATATGGTAAGAAGATAATTCGTACTTTAAAATCTAACTAGAAATAAATAAGACATAAAAATATAACAATTTTTAACTCAACAGATCATCACTGACTTTTCTTATAAAAAAAAGAAAAAACCCAATTTGAAATATGTACTTGCATTTGCGAGAAGTGAATTATTTTACGATGGTTTTTATCAAAGAGACTACAATAATTTCTACTCACTCTTCTGGACTGGATATATTTTGAACTCTAAAAGAATGCCTTCATCCTTAGAGAACCTCCTTACTATTACATTTATTAATATTACAAAATAATGTTATATATATATACCTACATATATACAACCATGTCGTGATTACCTTACTTTTCCTGCGTTTAATATACAGCCTTTTTTCCCTAAACTCGCTTTCATCAGCTTCTAGTCACTTTAATATACATTATATATTTAATTTTATGTGTAACTTCCACTTTTTTCTCGAAAGAAGTCAATTAATTTTTGGGGTTAAATCTTATTGGCATATAATTCAAAACAAGGCAACTTTCCTTACTAACATTAAAGAACATTCTTTCCAATCTGTTTTTCGACTTCGTTTCAAATATAAGTAATATAGCAAAAAATTCTCAATCACAAGATTAAAATTGAAAAATAGAAGTATAAGCTGGAGAGTGCAGAGGTGAAATGAGTTTATCAATTTCGTAATAAGGGAGAGAGAAAACCTCATAAGATAACGGATATATAAACTGGGGAGATGGTTAAAGCAACAGTATGGATGGAATATAAAAGCAGTATGCATAATTCCAGGATGGGTCACAGAGTCAACATGGCGTGGCATTGGGTATACAGTAATAAGATAAGAAAGGGGATACAAAAACATCAAGTTGTGGGATGATGAAAAGAGACGTTATGTGAAGAAAAAAGAAAAGGTTTGTTTTATGCGCAATCGTTTAACAAAAGAAAAGAACTTATGTGGGTAGGCAAGAAGAATTATGAAGAGTCGAGAGGAAAAAAGAAAGAATATGAATCTATGTGATAAAATTACAAGGGAGATGGTCAGCAAGTACTTCATGTTCTATAGTGAAATAAAAACAAAACTACGACCAATATCAGATACACGTACAAATGTGGGAGCAGTAAGTTTACTCCTCTTCAGCCACCCGCTGTTAGGGGAGCTGCTTATAATAATAAAAAAAAATAATAATAATTGTATACATACACGCATATACACAAACATACATGGCGGACAGCGAGAGAAAATGGAGTTTGGCAATTAGGTATCACGCAGAACCAACCAGCTAACATTATTGAATCACGAAACAAATTTCATGAAAATATGTCCGGAGAACGTGCAACAAAAATTTATAATTGCGCCTTGCTTTTCTCCGTTTTCTTTTACCTCTCTTGTTTCTCCTTTATCTTTTCCTTCCATCTCCAATCTATTTCGTTTTTTCGTTTTGTTAAAGCTTGTCGGAGAGGAATTTAATGAAAATTCGACTTGTGTGTGTGTGAGAGAGAGAGAGAGAGAGAGAGAGAGAGAGAGAGAGAGAGAGAGAGAGAGAGAGAGAGAGAGAGAGGCATTATTTCAGCAATTTCAACTCTGTTTCGTTATTCTTAGCAAAATACTTTTATTTCATCATATTACTGAAATCTTTCTATAAGATTTATTGCTATGCACAGAAAGAGAAATGATCCGTAAACGGTGACAACAACTAAATATCACGAATAAAAGAAACCTTGAAAAACCATTTCCGCCGGTAATAAAATCACAAATTTTACCGGTGATTAAGTCACATAATCTCTTTATAATTTTCATAAATTAACATAACTTTTGAAGCATTTTTAAAAGCGAATTTATTTGTTCCTTTCAACTTAGTTTCCTATTTTCCAGTATATTCGAAAGAAATCTGTCTCTATCCTATTGTGCCGAAAATACCGCCACCATGGAATCGGATAAGTCCCATAAATTCCGGTTCATCCCAGGATCTAGGGACTTGGCTGTGTCTTCCTTATAAAAACAAGATAAAAACAAGGGCAAGGTGCTTTATCTCCTGACACAGAACAAGAATTTCACAGCAGAGGATAAACAACCTGCAGTGGTTGGAATGTTCTAGCCTGACTCCTGAAGACTGGATGCAATTCCTTTCTTCCCGCCCACCCTGCCCCTCCCCAAAGATTAATCACGTATGAAAGCTTCATAAAAAATATAATATATTTACTTTTGACAAGACAACAAAAATTATTGTTACATTGGAGGATAAGAATGGCACATTTTCTTAAAAAAAAAAAATACAAATGAGAAAGGTGACAGCAGCTGCTTTGGTCCTGTTGACAGGAGTTACTTAAGACACAGGGTCTGGGCATCTCGGTGAGTGACCTGACTTCGGTTAACAGAAGTGAATTCATTCGTATTTACCTCAACAAGAAGTTAATCAGTAGGGTGCAAGATTAAGGTATAACAACTGCTGTTAATATCAGTGACACCCTTCTCTTGATAAAGAAATAAGCACAAAAAGCTAAACAGCAACCAACTATCAGTCTAAAAATGTCGCAGGAGCGAGGTCTTTGGGGCGGGGTCAGGAGTTGGTCAAGTATACTGTAGTTGTTTCGCCCAGAAATAGCACAGGCTTGGGTCATGGAAATGGCAATGCTGACCTTATGGTTCCAACTGACTCGTCTCACACACCAGCAGTTATTCACGCAGATGAGGGACATGCTTTTGCCTCCTTCATCAGATTAGTAATAACCTTCAAAGGCACAATGGGTAAGGCATAGGTGACGTCACATTACTTTTAATGCCATATTCTTTCCAGTTCCGTTAGGTTACATGAATCATATTTAGCATATACCAATCAATAAGAACAAACACAAGTAAAAAACGAGAAAAAGTTTCTTCGGAGCAATCGAATTTTCTGTACAGTGTATAATGCTGTATGAGCCTCGGCCCATGAGACTTTCAGCCACGACCAGGTGGTGGCCTGTCCTATAGCGTTGCCAGACGCACGATCATGGCTAACTTTAACTTTAAATCAAATAAAAACTACTGAGGATAGAGGGCTGCAATTTGATATGTTTGATGATTGAAGGGTGGATGATCAACATACCAATTTGAAGCCCTCTAGCTTCAGTAGTTTTTAAGATGTGAGGGCGGAGAGAAAAGGTGCAGCTAGAAAAAGTGCGGACAGACAGACAAAGCCATCTCAATAGTTTTCTTTTACAGAAAACTAAAACGACAAAATCGGGTAGGATATCATAACTTTACGCACTGTACTTTGTGCTTCCTACCAAAGGAAAAGATGAGACCTCTCTTGGACCAACAAACTGAGAATAAAATGACAACAGGCCACGTTTATGGCAAAATGGCGGCTTTAATTATAAATGAAAATAATGGAGAACAAAGCTAGGAGCTTCTGAACAAAAATAATGCACAAACTAAACCTTTTCAGGGAGATGTGAGAATGTCAAAATGATAGGTTTATTTACACTTACTCCATTATACCTGCAATTCTAATGACGCTCGCATTACAGTTTATCAGACATGAAAGTTTCTTCCGTGTCTGAGTTTTCACTAAGAGCAATATAACATGCATATTATATGTAAAAAAGAGATTTTTAGTTTCCATTGGAAGCAACAAAACAAGTAGATAATATATAGAAGAGAGATTTTAAGAGTTTCCCCAAGGAGCAATAAAACAAGCGCATAATACATAGAAAAGATATTCACTTCATATCTTTAGGTCCTATACCATGTCACTGAATATCCGCAACATACTTTCAGAATATTATTTAGTGTCTAAACACTCCACTGCAATGAATCGCTCACGCACCAATGCGAGTGATCTTACCCTTCAGTCAAATGGAACAAATGTATGAAAGGGAAATGTTATAAATGATTCAATCCTCAACGACCAACGGGAACACCAGAGGCCCTAAAAAATGAAAGGAGTCCAGCCAAAAGCTGGCGTCATACTAAGCAGGTTCGCAGATAAAAGTTTTTTTTTTTTTTTTTTTTTTTTTTTTTTACCAGTTCATAGGTAACTTATTTTATTTCCTGTCAGAATACGATAACAATATCTGGTGGGTCGCTTCTGACGTTCTTTCTGGGACAAGTCGCGTCAAACTTTTCCACTTAACGAACACTTCTCTCACTCCCTCTCTCAACTCCCTGCGAGAGATGAACTTTCCTTTCGGAGGAAAACCAGCTCCCTCATCCTCATTCCATAACTTCCAGCCGTTTCCAGAGAGAGAGAGAGAGAGAGAGAGAGAGAGAGAGAGAGAGAGAGAGAGGGAGAGAGAGAGAGAGAGATAACTGCATCGAACGCTGCTTAACTACCCTCTGAAAGAATGACTTTCGCCTTTCATGATGTTAAAGTACGAAGAAAATGTTTCTTGTACAGTAGAAAAAAAAAGTTGAAAGTTGTTCTTCACCCCATTCTTAAATATCACAAATCTATTCACCAGGAAAGGACATCAAAGCCAAAAAACTATCCAGCGGTTAATGACTCATTTTTTTCATTAAAAAATTAAAAGAAAGAAACATTCACTTACATCTTTATATAGAACACATATAGTTATTTGATATAAAATAAATTCCCCCCCCAAATATCATAATTCTAAATAACATTTCATTAGAACTACAGCTAATCATTTTTTCCTTTCACGAAAAAAGAAAAATTGTCCGTCAAACGATAATGCAAAATCTTAGCAGAAGTGAAATGCAAATGTGTTCTAATCCTTTTAACGGCAAAAAAAAAAAAAAAAAAAAAATATTACATCACTTCTACTTCAACATAGTTGACAAATAACGCTATTCATGTTTGTCTAACCTTCTTCAGCTTACCAAATTTTTCTTGCCAATCAAGAAGGGAACTGAATAGCCCTGGCAACTTCCGGTCTCCTTAGATCTTGCCTAGGCGTGCTCACAACATGCCTCAGCGCGATGGTCGTTGGTTTGTAAGTAGGACAACAACCACCATTCTGTCTTGCTGTCCTAAAGTTGCGCACACACCACGAATAATAGTGCTCAATGATGCCATCCAGGGAATCTTATGAAACACTGAAATTTTATACAATAAAAAATATCCATCACAATTTTTATGTCTTAATACAATATTTGTATTTGCTTTCAGATGAAGAGAGACAGAATTTGTGACATCGATGTAAACTTCACAATCCAAAGATTTTTAGGGATAAGGCCTTAAAAAGGGCCGAGGAAACTTTATTCAAATAAGTTGGTTTTACCTTACCATAAGAATTTTTATATATACTACCTAAATTGCTGAGATATTACGATGTCATTTTAGTTCTTCAAAACTCAACCACACTATTATGTTCATAAAAAAAACTCCCCATTTTTACCAACATGCTGCCTCTATACCATTCCAAGCAAGGACTGCGATAAGAAATGTATTGAACAAACTGAGAAAGAACTGCCCTCTGGATTAATTCAACATAAACATTCTGTTAGAATCGGACAGATCTTTAGTGCTCTTTCTATTCATCTTGGTAATTTTCATCATCTGAAGGAATTTTATTTTGTAATTATTACATTCGTATAACTCTAACTGAATCTGAAATACGTATCCCAGTAAACTATTAAATTTGAGCCTAGGTAGAAAATTAGATAATCTTACTGTTGATGATCGTGAAGCGTTTTAAGATTATCTTTTGGCTTTTTTTTCCTAACCTAGTAACATTATTATTATCATTATTATTTGACGGTCGTAAAGGAGGATAGGGATAAAGTCTCCGGATTTTCTAGTATTATTATTGATGTTCCTGATCATATTTGTGTATATAATGGACGACAAGTCGTTAGCTCGTTTTCATCAATTCTGTATACGAGGCTCTCATTTGTTATAGCCTAACAGTACATGCCCATTTTACCCTTTTTTTGTAAGAGCCTTCTTGCTTATTTTTAAAGTTTTCCTGTGGCTTCTGCTGATAATCAAATGACGTGCATATATGGATGTTTACTATGTGTATATTTATGTGTGTGCGTATGTATATGTATATATATATATATATATATATATATATATATATATATATATATATATATATATATAGTGTGTAAGTGTGTAAGCTAATAAGTATGCATAATGCAGGACATACATAATCTGTACAGGAAAAGAATGTACAATTACAAGAAGACAAAAATATGGTTGCTTGCATATTCAACTTACTTTCACCGTTCTTTTCGACTACATATTAACCCAAATGTCCAGTGTATGCCCTTCCCTAACCCAGGTCTGAAGAAAATAGGAGAAAGGAAAAGAAAGGGAGAAAGAAGGGGTATACCGCATAAGCCAGACCTTTCTGTCTCCTAAAGGAAGAAGAATTATATGAGTCAAGAAAAACAAGACATAACAAAACCCAAGTCATGCAGATGGTTTCAAACAAATGGCTCCCTGAGGTGGCCAAAGGACGTTTCTTTTTAAAAGTTAAAGAGAAGAGAAAAAGGACTGCATCGTGAGGCAACTCAGTTATTTCAGACCAACAGCCTCTCACATATATACAGACACACACACACACATATACACAATGTAATTTTCATTGGTTCAAGTCTCGTAAAGATACAGTTTACATAAGGTGTTTAGAAAAAATTTATATAGCAGTTCAAAAAAAGAAACAAATTCCATGGTAGATACAGGTGTCTTACAAACTACTTTTTAAACAGCTTGCACTGAAGAGGCCCAATTACACAATTATCTATGTTTATGTAAGCGTGCGCGTTATGTATATATACAGTAATAATATATATATATATATATATATATATATATATATATATATATATATATATATATATATATATATATATGACAAAGACTTTTTCATTTTGATTCGGGAATCTTGTCTGAAAAAGTCGATACCAAAAACTACAATTTTCCACAAAACAGTCGTATACACACAAGCAAGCTTTGCTCAATGCGGATGCATGCTTTTGTCACGGCAATTTTAGCGAGTTAAAGATGTGCAAAATAGTTCTGGTGTCAATCAAAGAATGGATAAATGAACAGTAAACTTTTGGAATTCTTCACAGAACGTGACGCAAGTTGTGACAGGAGCTATCCCGAACCTTTAATCTCCACAGAAGTTACAAAGATTTGGCCGTTTTCAATATCCAGCGAGACTAGGTCGCAATTGTCGCCGGGCTCTTATCGAGAGAGAGAGAGAGAGAGAGAGAGAGAGAGAGAGAGAGAGAGAGAGAGAGAGAGAGAGAGAGAGAGAGAGAGAGAGAAATTGGAAAAGTCCCCCTCTCCAAAGGTTACACTGGAGTTACCAGTTATCCCCAAAAATTTAATACACTGTTACCAGTCGCGTGATCCAGCTTTGTTAGCATAATCCTGCTAATAAAATGACAAACAAGCGAGAACAAAAAGATAACCACATCGTTAGAGGCAATAAATAAGGGGAGGAGGAGAAGCATTCTTAGATTCGATACGGCGTCTTGCAGGTATGAGATTTTAATGTTCAGAGACTAACACTTATTAATCCCTGACATGAAACCAAACTATGTTCTGATCATTGGTAATTCACTCACTAAATGATATTAGATTTTCTTCGTTACGATAAACACTTCTAGTCTAATTCACTTAACAAAATCTACAAAACTTCATTTTTAACAATCAACAACATTATTGTTAAAAGTCTTCTTGATGCAGTTTAAAGATTAATGTTGAGCGTTTTCTTAAATAATACTCCCCTTCCTACCAGAAAAACCTGATACTCCCCTTCCTACCAGAAAAACCTGCTGACACATTAGAATGAACATATTTCGTTCCTGGACTTCACAATAACTATTTATCAAATTTTTCGAAGACAAGCTGATCATGTCAGTACTTTATGTACTTTTTCTGGTGCTCGTTTGCAAACTTAATTTTTACTTCTTTGTATAATTTACTTTACTTCTTGGCTAACTTTACTTTTGCGTATTATTTGCTTCCTTCTTTTTACAATGGTACGCAATCCAGAAAGCCCATGAAGTATTAAAATAAGAATGTGCCTACGAAAATTCCACACGACTAAGCACTGCGTTACGACATTACAACTGATAAGACTTAAAAACTATCCTGAAACTAATATCTGAATTCACAAGAAACTAAAATAGATCACTACTTTCCTGTATACGAGCTATCTGTAAAATTCATCATGAGTGAATAAAACATCTAGTTCGAAAATAACCTTTTTAAACGCTGAAAACTATATATAAGGGAACTTGGTGTTTACAGCTACAGATTTAAATATTACTACACACACACACACACATATATATATAGCCTATATATAGAAAAGCTTAACTATAATTTCAATGCAAATTCAGTAATCACTACAAATTTATTTTCAAAAGAGCTAATCCTTTGTGCGCATGAAACGAAGACCACATATATAATTACTTTTCACCCACCAACACAATCCTGGATTTTGTCCGCCCACATTTTGCAATATATGTGGTGAAATCACCACGTGCAATATTAGCAGCCTAAAAACATGACTGAATTTTGTTTAATCCTAAATATACATTCATTCGTGTGTATATATAAAAAATATATGCATATACTAATTATTTGCTTTTTATTAAAATATAATATCCACCACTGCAAAAATATTTTTTTCATCCTGACTCCATAACAGATTAACTTTTTTTCTATATCAGTTTTGTCAACCGTAATTACTTTCAAGGCCTCAAACTATTTTTTTTTTTTGTCTTTATATGCTATAAATTTCATTTGGGTAAAATTAAAGGATAGCATGTAGAAAGTGAAAAATTTCATTATCATCTTTCGCAAATATCGACAGAAATGCGTGCAATCAAATAATTCTTAGATATGATTATTATTAAGGCTGTTTGACCTTCCAGCACCACACCCGATAACGAGCAAATAAAATATCTATGATATTTATCATATGCTTGAGATAAGGAGGCCACCTGCTTCAGGACTTATGTTCTCACATTATTGCTATTTTGCTTTTCTGTCTACAAGGTCTGCGGCACCACCCAACTTGCCGTCTCTAGCCAGAATTACCAATAAAGTTTTTATAACACTGATAACTATAAAGTTTAGATCTTGTGCGGCGCAGTGGGTAGCGCTGACCCATACTCTAACTACATGAGAATGCGAGTTTCTTCATTCACTTTCCTTTTTATTTCAATGTTTCAATAAAAATCGTATGTAAAATAATAGGAAATACAGGATTCAGCAGATGGACTGTATCGTAATTTGGCTATTGTCGGAAGACTGTTTTGACAGGGAACTTCCGCTATCCTTCTGAGAACGATTCCCATCTTCCCAGAAACCACTGAACATCAACAGCCCGATTAGCACACGACGCGTAAAGCTGAGGAGATTCTGAAGAGCAATGTTTGGATTTACTTATCTATTCATAGAGAGCCCGCTATCAACTTAAGTACTGAGTTCCCCATTTACTTCTCCTTTTATCGACTGTCGTTACCTCATAAGTAATTTCCGTGATTCTGAACTTCTTATATTTCCACACATCCTATCTTCCGGAAGTTAGCCGAGTCATTAAAAGACATTATTTATTTTCGAATGTATATTACAAATAACGATAAAAAAAAATAATCAAATTGCACTGTCCTCAGAAATCTACGAATTTGGTTGGTAAGAAAAGTATCACCTTCCGGATAGTGAGTAGCTTTCCAAGAACGAAAAGAAGATAATTTGACAAATGAAACTTTCTCCATCACAAGGTTACAAAGTCGTGGGTTTCTTGGTTCATATCTTGACGCTTTAAAATGGCACATGAAAGACTTCATATCCTGCCCTAAAGCCATATAAATATGTTTATGGGAAGTAAAATTCTTTTATGAGGTCGACAAGTTCTGAGTACTGATATTATCACACACAAACATGGTCTCCGGGCACTAACTTGCGGCGTCACAGAAGTTATTTCATTCAAAATCAATCGAGTTTGATGTCTGGGGAAGAAGTTAATACCGAATAATTAAGACACTGCGTCAGAGTTTATCCTAAAGTAATACGATTTTTAACCTCGTTTACGTCCCTACAAAATTATATTCCGGCTATGGCGGTTTTACGTCCACCAGAAACTGCACTGACACCCTAACATGTAAACCTCGATTTGCAATACCACAACCCACATCGACGGCCTCGCTGTTGGTAAGGACACAAGATTTTCCATGCTATTATAATTCATAATAGTATGAGGATACTGATTCGTTAAGGTCGGAGCTGTTGTTCTTAGTGATTGAACTGGCTTTTATGCCAGCACGGGCTCTTGCTCATAGAGCAGGCCGTAAAAGGTTGGAGCAGTATTCATGCTCAGACTCAAGAGGATCTGAACACTGGATGGGTAATCTTCTTAAACAAAAGAAAAAAAACGTAATGGTTCCCGAATTCGCAGACTCTCAAACTACCCCGATAAAATCAGTTAGACTTGGCCTGAATTGTTGTCTTAAACTTATATTACCTACAAAAGAGATAGATCTCTGTTATTTGGCTTTACCCTCTCATCTTTTCCTGCAAAACGGAGTGGGAAAAAGAAAAAAATGTGCAGGTAACAGCTAACCACACAATTTTTTTTATGCTGTGAAGTTTGGATAGAAATAACATCCTTAACTATACATACTCAGTACCAAACCCTCCTTAATCTCCCTTTATTATCTAATGAACATTCTTTGGGCATGGAAATTTCATCAACGTTCCCATATTATCTTGGTTTCCTAAACGTTGTGGTATTATTACTATATGCTAATGTGGCGACCCTTCATGAATAATATACGATTTAATAATAAAGGAAATCAGCTTCTGATCACCCTTAATGGACATCCAATATCGAATCAGAGGGAGGGTAGATCATTACGGCAAAAATCTATCCTCTGAGATCAAAAGGGAATATAAAGAAAACATACAAGACTTCTCAAAAGTGGAGGGATAAAAAGACGTAAATGGGAATTTCCTTTGATACTGAATCGTAATAAAAAACCAAAAGGACGAATAAAAAAGAACTCTAAAACGAAGAAGCAATTATTCCTTTCTCGCATACATGAAAAACTCCACAAGAACTCTTGTAAAATAATAAGGTGTAAAAAACTTTTTTATTTCATCAAAGGACTGAGAACGGAGTTATACAAGACACGTGCGGTCATATACACACAGAAATACTGTTCATATCTACAAGATGAAAAGTTTCCTTTAATTACCGGTTTATTTATTTACCTGTAATTTGCGTCCTCGTCCCATCCAAAATGAAGGCAATATTCAAGTAACTTTGCAACTGCTCTGTATTTATCGAAGACGTAACGTTGCTCAGCATTGTCTATTTAAGACTGCGATAATTTAACAAGGAGTCAATTACCCGTAGAATATAATTTTTACGCAAGAAAAAATTAATATACTGAGACCTTCACATTCTATATGGCAGGATATTTGGAAACCAAGAGAGCTACGCTTTTAACTTTAGTGTGGACGATGATACCTATAACAGATGCAAGTACCGTAATAACATCAGAACATTTATCGAAAAACATGACAAAGCAAAGTTCTCTCAACCTTTTCTATATATAAAATTATAATCTTTCTTGTAAAGTTAAGAGTGAGAAGAAAACATGCGCTCAACTACTGCCCAAACAAATTTTTTACTTTGTTATCTGGATAAGGCCATTTTATACACAGTATGTGGTTCTATATTTTATTAGTAATTTAATAGCATTCTGGTTTAAAAGCTACTATTGTTCCAACAGAGATACTTTAATTATATGGCCCTGAAGTAACTGATTTGCAACGATATCTACTACATTTCCAAAACATTATATATATTGTCTCCCACTCAACAAACATTTACTACTGTTACCTCTCTCTCTCTCTCTCTCTCTCTCTCTCTCTCTCTCTCTCTCTCTCTCTCTCTCTCTCTCTCTCTCTCTCTCTCTCTCTCAAGTGCAACATATAATAAGGGACTAAATTGGAGCAAAATCTATCATATCTTTTTTTATATATTATTTGTCTCTTCTTTCCTTGTGCTGAGTAGAGTTGAATATAGAATTTTGACCAAAGGCCAAGCGATGGAACCTATGAGGTCATTCAGCGCTGAAAGCGAAATTGACAATATAAGTTTTGAAAGGTGTAACAGGAGGAAAACCTTGCAATTGCAATATGAATCAATTATTATGAGAGGGGGGAAAGTAAGATGGAAGAAAAAGACTATGAAAGGAGGTACAGCAAAAGGAACGAAAGGGGTTGCAGCTAGGGGCCGAAGGCACGCTGCAAAGAACCTTAAGTAATGCCTACAGTGCACCGCGGGAGGTGCACTGACGGCACTAACCCCTACGGGGCTTTCCTTTTGATGGTACCGATTCAATGCATCCTCTTTGGATATTCTGATCCTAAATTAGATAAAACATAAATCTGATAACTGAACGGAATTGCTAACGGAATTGCTAAGTCTTCATAAAGCAATAACTTATATAATATTGAATCAATTTCCATTAAGTCCACGGAGTTGCTTTGCATTTATCATGATACTCTTAACTATTCTAAGAGACCTTACACACGTGGATATCGGAATTTCCGAATAACAGATATTTCGCTGTACTCCATACCATTAACACAAGCAGGAACGTGCTTCCAACAATATACTGCCAATCTAAACCCAGTCCCACGTGATATTCACAAATATGTAAGTATACCTTAGTTTAACCAGACCACTGAGCTGATTAACAGCTCTCCTAGGGCTGTCCCGAAGGATTAGATTTATTTTACGTGGCTAAGAACCAACTGCTTACCTAGCAACGGGACCTACAGCTTATTGTGGAATCCGAACCACATTATAACGAGAAATTAATTTCTATCACCAGAAATAAATTTCTCTTAATCTTCACTGGCCGGTCGGAGAATCGAACGCGCGAACCCAGCAGAGTGCTAGCCGGGAACGATACCAACCAGTCCAATGAGGAACTGTGATATTCACAATAACCGGTTCAGTGGAAAACAGGATATCTTCCGCAAGTTACTGTATCTGACAAATCAGCGAATTCCTCGGCAAAAGAAAGATTTGGTGACATTAACCCGTTCAATTCATTCCTTCAAATAAATCAGTCATAAATTTACGCGCTAAAACATTTCAGAACGTCTTAGCAAATTATTAACAATGCAGCTGCAGAGTAATGTAATGAAACGCTCTTTCAGTCTGAAAACCATGAAGCTGAATCATGAATAACCTTCC
>JANJGK010000012.1:18063557-18081057 GCA_039081455.1 Macrobrachium rosenbergii | reverse complement strand
AAAAGTGGGGTTGCGTCACCAAATACAAAGGATTCTTGAAAATCGATATAAGACTCTCTCTCTCTCTCTCTCTCTCTCTCTCTCTCTCTCTCTCTCTCAAATGCACATATGTAAAATAAAATTGTGTAAAAAAATATAGACACGTTTTTTATAAATTTAGGGAATGAATAGTTTTCAAAATAATTAAATTAACAAAACCGTAATTATCACAATAAAGTAAAACTTGCGCCGAAGTTTCTTCGGCAAAACTGAGTTTTCTGCACAGCGTATAATGCTGTATGAGCCTCGGCCCATGAAACGTTCAGCCACGGCCCGGTGGTGGCATATCCTATATTGTTACCAGACGCACGATCATGGCTAACTTTAACCTTAAATCAAATAAAAATTACTGAGGCTGGAGGGGTGCAATTTGGCATGTTTGATGATTCGAGGGTGAATGATCAACATACCAATTTGCAGGGCTCTAGCCTCGGTAGTTTTTAAGATCTGAGGGTGGACAGAAAAAGTGCGGACGGACAGAGAAAGCCATCGCAATAGTTTTATTTTACAGAAAACTAAAAAGCATACAAATACAAAATTACCAAACTTAAAACGCCTTAAGGACAAGAAATTCAGACAACAGAACCGAAAAGTGAAGGTACCATGGTTTACCTACAATGAAGAAACAGGGCCTTAATTAATTCTGTTCCGTCTGTGAAGTTCTTATCCCAGAATACAATGACCTTCATAAAAAAGTGTGAAATGCTTGTCCCCTACGTCTGTCAGAGATTTTCCTTAGAAACGATTTGTGGGATCGTGACACTGATCTTTATTTCCTGCCTTGCACACCGACACAAATGAACCCCGAGACAATACAAGTTATGACGAATATGAAACCCATTATATAAAAATAAAAGCGGTTGGGAGAAGGAGGCGAAGATTTCGAAAGAGCCTTTTGGAATGCGGGAAAGAGGTATTAGAAAGGAGGGGCCTTCACACACAGGATGCGAGAGAATGCGTGCAAGAAAGGGGTAAATGACGTAATGCGCGTGGGGAGGTTAGAGGCACTGCTGTTGAGCAATCAGTGTAGATGTATGAATGATTATCCTCTTTAAGACAATTTTCATTCCCATCTAGGGAATCAGCTGACTGTCAAAAATAAGAAATGCTAAAGTTGTCTGGAGAAAATTTAAAATCATATAATCATTAACATATCTATTTTTGTACATAATAAGCTAGAAGAAACAGTAATACTGTAACAACAGATTTGACTGATATGCACTTACACATCAAACCTCTAAACCTGTTACAAATGTCCAGATATATAATCTGCAGCCAAATAACTTACAATGTGATGATAGCTCTCACACGTCGGAATATAATTAAATACCTTCAGTTATTGTTACAATGCTTGTAAGATAATGCAACCTACAGTGGAAGGAAATCAACAAACTGTTGGTCTCATCTGACTGCAAATTAAAATACATAATCATTCAGAAGATTAGTAATATGAACCTGAAATATATACATACTGGCAAGAGGTAGATCGTTTTGTAAGGATAAAAAAATAACGCTTTCTACTGAATCTATCACCTCACAGGCGAATTAGTTTGTTTCTGTCATTTTTGGAAACTCACATGCTATGTACAGTAGCCTAAGTGCCTGATTATTCGTCGAATCTGTTCATCTGCAAAATATGAATACCGGAATTTTCTGGATGATTTTTAAACCTCTCAACTAAGCTTCACTTGCACTTATATATGTTTCTGCCTATGTGCACTGACACAAACAAATTGTTTAGCTGCTGAAAAAACTACTTTTAATAAAACATAGCAATTTTTTACCATATCACGGGAGCAAAGCCTGCAAAAGTTGAAAACCAAATGATAAAATATCATCAGATGATTATAAAACCTAATAACTTTTATAATTAGAGATATCCAGCAAAATTCATTAATCTCCTCAAAGCCCAATACTCTATGACCAAATTTTTCATTATATAAGGACAACAAAAGATCAAATACCTTAAACTTAATTAACGCCTCGCTATGCTAAGCCCCTCAGTGGACGCTTCATACCCAAAGGGTAGGAAAATTATACACAAACAAAAATCGTCTATTTTCCAAAACATGTCCACGGAAAAGTCTCATTTTTCTAGCTCGACTATAAAATATAAACTGATTCACCGCAAAAATTGCATTATTCATTCTACGGCTTCATGAAAAAAGGAATTTTTCCTCTTTAAATGGCTTTTCAAACTGGAATATCAAAAGTAGGGACTGTTGTTATTCCATCGCGCCATCCAATAATTTTGTACAATTCTTTAAAACCTATCAGGAAAAAATTCAGGACGAAACAGCACATCTATATTTCCCAAAACAAATATTCATATGCCAAACGGCGATTGCTGAATTTACCAATACTTTGGTAACTTCAAATCATCGGGGACCACAGACAAACGCCAACTAATCAAACAAAGAAGAGTGAATTTGACTTATCTTTCATTTTTTATTTACTTCAGAAGAATATCTAGCGGTGAAGTTCAAAAATAAAAAAGTTAGCATGATATCACAACCGGGTAATTAGCGAAGCCCTAAAAATGGAGAAAAAATAAAAATACACAAACTTTCCATAATTTGGGTAGAAGCGTTTTTAAGAGGAGAGAGAGAGAGAGAGAGAGAGAGAGAGAGAGAGAGAGAGAGAGAGAGAGAGATCGTCTGTTTCCCAAGCGCAGTAGGAGAGAGTGAAGTAGGGTAAAAATCAAAAAACATATTCCGAGTACCGTACCATGTTTTAAATGAGCGCTAAAAGGGGCGGCAGGATAGAGAGTCCACTGAAAAATAATTCAGTCTACAGCTTAGCGGTATAAAGAATGCAAGCAAGCTACAATCATGTCAAAAGCCAGGTCACATAAAATCATTTCTCAGTACCACTAATTTAAAAACGACTGAAACCAACAAAATTTGGAGTATTGAAAGATTTCGTTTCAAAAATGAATCATGTTTCAAGGTTAAGCTTTACGTAACTCAAAACACAACCTGTTTTTCACAAATGGCCTTCATACACTGTTTATAAACAAGCATCTGACAAAAAAAAATACAAAAAGAATACAAAGGATGGTAACCATTAAATGTTTATCGACCAACTGTTCCGAAGGTCACAAATAATCAATTCATTTTCTCTAGCTCCGTGTGTGTGTGTGTGTGTGTGTGTGTGTGTGTGTGTGTGTGTGTGTGTGTGTGTGTGTGTGTGTGTGTGTGTGTGTGTGTGTGTGTGTGTGTGTGTGTAAAGTAGCATGCAGTGATAGGAGTTTTTTGTCGCCTCTTATTTTTTGTTTCCCACATTATTTGACGAAAGAATGAAGTTCAAACTTTTCAGATATATTCACTTGTCGAAGGTGCTTACGAAGGGCACAAATATTAGTATGTTGTAGTTAACCAAAAAAATCGTGTCAATATTGCTTGGGGCAAAACAGGGAAAAATCTACGCGAATTCCACAGATCCTATCCTTAAAAAAATTACCTCTATCATTTTCCAGGAGATGCCTTAAATGAAAAAGCAGTACTGTCACGAATGCTGCACAACTACTGATTTAGCATTGAAGAAAGCTAGTAATCTCGTTAAAATCTCCAGGATTATTGGTAAGATTTTCGATGTCTCGTCTAAAAATGGAACCTATCAAGGGGCACGCACGCAAATACACACCCACAATAACCTCATCGTTTCCACATTCACGGTTTGTATAAAAGAAAAAAAAATACAAGTAAAAAATGGCCACCGAAAATAGATCTAGCTTTCGGTGGTATCGGTATAATGCTGTCTGAGGCGTGGTTCATGAAACTTTCAGCCACGGCCCGATGGTGGCCTATCTTATAGCGTTGCCAGACGCACGATCATGGTTAGCTTTAACCTTACATTAAAGAAAAACTACTGATGCTAGAGGTCTGCAATTTGGTATGTTTGATGATTTGAGGGTGGATGTTCAAAATACCAATATACAGC
Organism: Macrobrachium rosenbergii; assembly: GCA_039081455.1. Lineage (NCBI taxonomy): Eukaryota > Metazoa > Arthropoda > Malacostraca > Decapoda > Palaemonidae > Macrobrachium > Macrobrachium rosenbergii. The sequence continues at coordinate 18,077,076 of JANJGK010000012.1, read as the reverse complement.
CCTCTAGCCTCACTGGTTTTTTAAGATCTGAGGGCGGACAGAAAAAGTGCGGACGGACAGACAAAGCCATCTCAATAGTTTTTTTTTTTTTACAGAAAACTAAAAAGGGAATCTGATATGAATAACTCGTTATCTAAAACGAATTTAACCATTTTTACCGTTACCTTTGCCTCTAATATTACAGCTGCTGCGAAGAAAGCATACTCCTCTTCATCTCAACTGATGACGTCCAAATCTTGGTTCAGTCAAGTTCTTTTTCTATTAAAAGCAAGTAGGGGAACATATTAGCAGACTTCCGTAATTGGAATATCGTATAACCTCTAATTTAGATAAAGAGTCGCACGAAGTTTCGAATTAGCAAACTTACGAAGTTCCTCCAAAAAATAATTACGCAACTCCAATTTCGATATTACAATTTAATATCTCTTTCTCTGCTTATTTCTTCCCCAGCCTTTCGTTGATGAACTTCCTATCACTTAACAGGATCTTCGCAGAATTTCAGCCGCAGAGACGAAACCTAATATAGCTAAGTACTCCCGGGAATCCATTTTCCTATTTTTCTGGACAATGTTTTCTAGACTTCCTCTGACGTTTGGAAATAATCAAATTAAACACAGCGTCGTTCGGTCTTCCCTACCCCACAACTTTGGTAATAATTAAATAAAGCCTCATTTTTTCCTGTTTTTGTAACAAAAGTAAATAATCACACACCTTAAGATCCTACTACAACAAAAAGTCTTCTTTTACTGGTGGACGTTTAGCGACCTCAGTTCTGAGTGCGCCTCCGTGTATGTGTGATTTTTAATGCGACTCCTATGAGTTTTCTTTCATAAGGAAATGTTTTAAACGCAATTCAGCATTAATTACATCCAGACGAGCTTTCTGGCGCAAGCTGGGCACCTTATGCACTCTACAACCTAGATAAACCTTTATCCGCCATCTTTATATCGGTCAGGCAGAGTGCGGGAGACACGGTTGAGTATTGGTCTATTTTTGTGTTTTGTTTTCAGTGGGGATTGGCTTGTACGCCTAACTCACGGCTGTTCATCACTTACATTTTAAAGTGATGAAAAGCTGGCTCTTTAAAGCAGACAAATTCAGGGGAAGCCATTATTATCTAGAAGCTAGTGATCAGTATGCCCCCGTATTACGCGCACATGGCCTGACGGGCTTTATGTACTGTAGGCTGTTAACCACTTGACCAAACGGCGCGCTTTAAACAAAGTGTGAAAACATTACTTTCATCACCTTTTATCATGATTCAATGTGATCACACCTAATTAGACTGTTAGCGAAATAAACTGACACAAGATCAATCTATTAACAGATGACTGAAGCAATCCCATCACCTTTTGAGTCCGGGGATCCACAATGAGTGAGTCTCCTATTTTTGGTGGAGGTGATGCATTTTCACAGCAATATATTAAAATGGAAAATTAGAATATTCTACCAGCAAAGCATTTCCATACCTGCAGAGTATTTAATTAAATAGAGTATGTCATTATTTAGAGTATTTAACAAACCTGTGACGAGCTGTTATCCATGTCTTTTAGAAAAAGGGAGGCTGTGCCATGTGTTATGTTGGCATATTTTGACTCCCTCTATGAAAAATTTTGCTTTAGCACGATTATTTTTGCTATTTGATTCGCCTCGAACTGGAACCAACATTCTATGTAAGGAAGACGAAAAACTTAACTAATGTATATCTTACTTCATCTTACATCTTATTGGGGTCCCTAGAGTATGTGTCATCTTAAACGAAAGGTATGAAGGGACGAAGGGTCAACTAAAAATACGATAACTAAAGTGCAATTAACACCAAAAGCCATAACATCTGAACCGCAAGAAATCATGAAAGTTTTAATTCCAGAACAGATGTATGGGTTACTAAAAATCTAACAAAAATTAAACCCAGACTGTTTTATATGGAAAGCCCACTTACTACTATAAAAAAATGTTATTACGCATGCCTTTATAATCACGATAAATTTATCTGAAATTAAAGAAACTGCCCAAAAGATTACGAAAGCATGCAAATAATCGCGATAAAAAAATCAGTTGTCAAACATAATGTTAAATGAAAAACACATTTGTTAAATCCATCTTTATTAACGCATTTCGTTTGCCAAACAAAAAAAACTGTATAGGGAATGCGACGAGTAATTAAGCCAACTACGGATATGAAAACTATACCCTGAAAGTATAAAAATGGAGAAAGAATGACAGAAATGAGATACCGTTCCATTAATGCCCAGTGAAGATCTCAAAGTAGTCGCGAAATGCAACATTAAACCTACCAGCATCAGTAAAACTATTGCCACCTTCACACACACGAAAATTGAAAATCCCCTTCAGATATAGTCAATACATGACTGTTTCTTAACAATCAATAATAATATCGAACCCTACCTCTACTGCACGAAAGGTGATCGAAACCCAATATCAGATGTAATGAATGTACTAAAACGATAAAAACTCAGATGACAAAATATTTGATGTCTGCGGGATGCTGAAGTTCTTGAGAATGTGATTCTTAATTCCTACTAATGAGAGGGAAATGTGTGTCTTCAGGTGATGGAAGGCCTCTGCTGGGTTCCTTGTAGTCTTTTGGTTTCCAGGGTTGGTGCAAAGAAAGCTTTTCAATGCCACTTAATGCTAACTGAGTCAGATAAGATGTATTGAGCCGAATGACCTTGATGTTTATGGGGAGAGAGAGTGCGTTCAAGAATGCAGTGAATGGTACAGTGTGCGTAGCGGGTTCGACACGCTGCTGATGAGATTGTGTGTGTGTGTGTATAGTGCTTAGGTACACTTTTCAAGAACGAAATACAATGCTTACACCATTCCCTATATCATTACGGAACAGTAATCAGTACAACTACCGTAACAAAATAAAAAGACTTACTTAGCAAATAACACGACTATTTACATATACACAGCGAAAAATTACTCACAGAGAGATAAATATATTAATCCAAATTATCACTCGCCAAATGACTGACAATGCAGTCAAAAACACCTCCAAAGTAAACACTTGAAGAATTTGCCAAGGATCCATCAGTAAGCAAAAAACAGGAAACTGTAAAAGATATACACAACTGATAAATAGGTCAACTAATCACCAACTTCCTCCATAATACCACTCTTAATATTTCGGTTCCATAATATTTACACCAGGTAAAATCCATAACAACAGGTAGGGGCCATGTTCTGGAAGTTTCCCGTACTGATAGTTCATCCACAACTAAGCGGTTAAAGCACAAATGCAAAAGTGACCGATGCCCTGGTTTTTTTTTTTTTTTTTTTTTCTTTTAGACGTTCGTTTACCTGTTATGATGCGTCTCTGTGCTGGGTGACTTCACCACATTCTGCCTCTGACCAATGTTGACAGTAAAACAAGCCACTAACTCATGAAGCGGATATTAAGTTACAATGTAGAGCAAAAGCACAAAGATTTCGTCAACACGGAGAACAATGGCATCTTCTATTGGCTTTTAAATCGAAGAACAGTTACGACATAAAACTTCATAATTACCAGCGTGATCGAAATAAAATACTAAAGTAACAAACACACACACACAAACATATATATATATATATATATATATATATAATATATATATATATATATATATACACACACACATGACGGCAACGAATTCATTGCTACTAAAAGAATACGCTTTAAATAGAGCGAACGTCTTTCCCAAAACGATGAAAGAGTAATGCAGATAATTAAAGGTTTACAAATAGACAAAATGGTGTTTAATTTCAAGCGTGGAAATTATAATGCGCCTAGAAATTTTAACTTCGAAGTGCACACACACAACGCCGCCTTCATTATGAAATACTGCGCTTGAAGAAAAAAGTGAGCACCTCACTCACACTCGAGATGAATACACAGTGAAATCAATCAACACATATAAATCCACGCCGTAGAACATCCAAAGAGAGAGAGAGGTCGTGAGAGCCAAATAGAGGAACATTCCCAGCAGCCATTACAGAATGACACTTGATGAAACACAGACAAAGAGCAGAAGTGGACCAAATGATTATGTGCGTGTGACCATCCCCCGTGCCCGGCCATTCGCTTAAATGCTAATTGCCTCATTTTGATATTGCTGCCATTTGCTTCAGTTTAACAGTTGATTCAATTTCCAAAGCCTACTAACGCTTACGGCCTAGCATTCCTGAATTCAATATCTAGATAATACATAGCAGTATAAATACAATAGTATAAAGAAAAGGGGAACGAAGATTGATAATTGTGATCCGCCATCATAGTAGAGTATTGGCTTTCTAAACACAATTTTTCCATTCTTCCTCATAAACATAAACACACACACACACACACACACACACACACACACACACACACATATATATATATATATATATATATATATATATATATATATATATATATATCCTACATACATATGTATGCGTGTTTGCAAACCATAAGTAAGGCCACTGGAATGCCACCTACGTCTTATGAGTAAAACAAATTAAAATTTTACCCCAGCGCCTACTTAAACGTTTCATTCAAAACCGCATCAATCAAAACTTTGAAAGACAAAACTGAAATGCTATGGCTGTTCTTATCTATTCATATTATAGTGACAATCTCCTTTTTCACAATTTAACTTCGTGTTGGGGACTCCACTACATCTGAAGCTATTTTCTCTTGTCTCCCGATTTTATTCCGCAACCTTTTTTTTTTTTTAAATGCTTATAATTTGTCTCAGTTATCTTTATAAAAATGAAAGTACGACACCAATCACCTATATGAATAAAAAGTCAAAAGACTTAGCATTAACAATAAACATGATAAATAATTACTTAGTTATTGTTGAAGATATACCTCCGAGCAATGAAGGGGACTACTGCCTCCGCTATGCTTTCTCGAGAACGAAATGGATATAAAACACTTCCTCGAACATTAAATCGCTCAAGTGCTTTTATATACGAGAAATCTAACTTTCCGTAAAACATGTTTTCTAAGAAATTCCTGAATGCCTAGAATATGAGAAAAAGCAAATACGAGAGAGAGAGAGAGAGAGAGAGAGAGAGAGAGAGAACAGCAAAGCAAAAGCCTTCAGGTATTAACAAGTAATCCTGCCCAATTGCAAGGCAATCGGATATTAAATAAGCCTGCACGGCTCTGCGGAAACCATTTGGGAGAGAGAAAACCAAGAAACATCTAATACAACACAGTATCCAAAGCTAGTGAATGTCTGAATAGCCCTACAAGATAAAATTCACCCAGCATCTTAACGATTTTTTCTCCAGCTAAGTGTTTAATTTTATGTCCAAATGAAATGCATTCAGAGAAAGAATAAATTAACCACCTGCATATTTTAAATTCAATCAAATACGACTCTCTCTCTCTCTCTCTCTCTCTCTCTCTCTCTCTAAACACACACAAACCATATAATATAAACTCCCAAACTTTTACTGCCATCTTTATTATAACCCAAAACCATAAAAGTAACGCCATTCCCTCAAAGGCCATGTCTTCGGTCTCCTGACTACATCAAGAATTATCTATGGCAATAATTCTCTGGTAAGAATAAAATAAACATTAAAACCCATTTGAAAGAAAAGAATATCTAAAACAAAATCACGCTGAGAAGGAACCGACGAAGAGAAGGGCAATCCAAACCCATTAGAGTTCAAATCCTACAGTAATATCAAGGAACAATTCAAGAAAAGTGGTTGGCAGTCACTCAGACGACAGCGTCCCTCACAAAGGCGCCCTTCCCTGTGTTGACTTTGACATCAGGATAACTGCCTACAGTACACAGAAAAGGGAAGCATAACAAAAAAAGAAAAAAAGAGAAGAAGCGGTTAAATCAAATTACAGAGAAGAAAAGATTAACAAAGCAGATTAGACAAGGCTAAACAGTTAGGGAGAAGGAATATATAACAATGCAGAACGGACAAAATCATTTACAATTACGAGTAAAGTGAAGGAAAATATAACAAATCAGAGACAAAACGACCTTAGTAAAGTAAAAAAAAAAAAAATAGAATACGGTAAGGAAATTACAAAAAAAGATGACAGAAAACGCCCAATAATGTACAAAAAAATATAACTAGTAAACAGAGCAAGAACCTATATCAAAGCGGAGAAAACACGGCTAAAAACATTATAGAGAAACTGGCATAAAAAAAGTACAAAAAAGTCACAGCTACTTAAGATAAAAGCATAATCAGTCACCGTGTTAAAGGGAAAAAATGTACCATTCACCTTGACTATGATGAAATAAGCTCCAGGAGATTTTTAAATACAACGAACGGATTAGAAAAACAAAGACACGAAATACAAAGTTTAATTAGCTCTACATTTTATAGTTCTGTACTTATCTTGTTTTCCCTTCGCTACCTTTAATATTTAGACTATTTTATTCTGTGCCACAAAACACATGACGGAATTATCTTAACATTCCCCAGATCACAAACGTTATTTTCAATGTTGACTGATCGACAAATCCTTCTATCCTCCACCAAACAAGCCCACGATGTGATTTATTTTTCTTTAGCATCAAAAATAATCAAGTTCCGTAAATATGTGTTTTATATTTTGAAACCTAAAATCTTCCTTTATATACTATATATATATATATATATATATATACACACACATACATACGAGTATATATATACTCACATACACATATATATACACACATACAAACACACAATTCAAACAAAAATTCACTGTGTATAAAGTTATTACTTTCAGAAAGGACTTCAATAATACGGTAGATGGAGGCAGACCAGCCTCTGAAAGCCTGGAAAATAAAAATTCTCTTCTTTTGAACTTTCAGTATTATTGAGATGCTTTGTGAAAGTAACACACACACACACACACACACACACAATATTATATATATATATATATATATATAATATTATTTATGGAATAATCCAATACAGAAACATGTTCTACAATTTCAGGAAAGGAATACTTCCTCTCTAAGAACGAAAATTCTAATTCACATAATGAAATAATCTCCCAACTCTAATATAACTATTTGAAAATTCTTACTTTCTCGCTCTTTTTGTTAAGTTCATTAGCTGTCCCTTTAAAAATCTGGTCTGCATATTAATCTAAGTTACTTCCTTCTACCATTTAATTCTGTTTATAATAATTTTTTAAGTGACTATTTTTTTATTGTTTAGCTATTTTCATTATTATTAGCAATGGCAGTAGTACCTGTAGTAATAGTAGTTTGGCTCGTCTTACACTTTCAACAATAAGTAAATAACGAAAACAAAAGCTCGAGTATTATTATTATTATTATTATTATTATTATTATTATTATTATTATTATTATTAAATCTTTTTTAATTTCCTTAAGTATTGAACCTATTTCGAAATAATCTCCGGCCGGTTATGTTTTAAATGTTCCTTAATTATCCATAGATAAACCTTAAAATAGTCTTACTACAACACTGATTGCCCAGTTTTTCAAAATTTCCAGTTATAACTCACCAAGAGATAAATTCAAGCTCCTCTTCAAACTCTGCAACACTGTCCTCCTTTAAGGGTTCAAGCTTAATCCCCATTCCATAAATTCTGCATGGCTTTTACTGCCTCCACTCGTTTTGTTCTTACCCTCCTTTTCTGGGGTCATTGCTCCCTTTATGGGGTCTGGTTTTAACGTCCTCCTCATAAGCTACAAGTCTGCTACCGCCTTCAGAGAGAGAGAGAGAGAGAGAGAGAGAGAGAGAGAGCCTTCTCTCAACGTTTCTCTTCACGCCCTGCATCCTTGTCCAAGTTTTGAATATTTATCTTTCCACATAATTCCGGTAAGTTATTCTCAAAAAATTCCTAATTACATTTTTTTTTATTTGAGCTGCATTATCATCTAAAAAAGACGACCAAACTAACGTCTGCACTGCTTTTTGATTCAAACTTCCTAGTAGGATCTACATATTTATCGCCGAGTTATAATTACATTTTGACTGCAGAAAGAAAAAATCACTGCCATAACGATTTTTATTTCCAATTATTAAATCTATATGTTACAATGGAATCGTAAAAAACGCCACAAAATTAGATTACATAATAACAAATGACAATAAGGAAAGAAACTGACAGAACTTAATGTGATGAATGATAAAAAGGATTTATAATAACCAAATGATCAAACACATTACATGTACTTCCGACACGACGGTAAATTCTTTCCTTTACCATCGAAATCTTACATATGAGAAATTTAACATCAATACTGGGATTTCGTTTTCACAGAAATCCAAAACCAGTCTGTAGTCATCAATGTCCCCCCCCCCCCTCTCTCTCTCTCTCTCTCTCTCTCTCTCTCTCTCTCTCTCTCTCTCTCTCTCTCTCTCTCTCTCTCGCTATCCCTCATTCATATATATATATACATATATATACATCTATCTATATCTATATATATATATATATATATATATATATATATATATTATAAAATGTATACATGCACACACACAATTACCGATTGGTCGTTTCCTTAATGAGAGGTGGCTCTTGAGAAAAACTAGGTAACAGTCTCTGTCATGTTTCTCTTTTAACTTAACCCGCACCAAACTATTCATGCGTCGAAACACTGCAGCATGCCTACCCCAGTTACAACAGTTCTTGCACACTAACTACGGTAGTCAGCATTACCACGGTCTTCCTCTCTTATACAATTTTCATAAACTGCTATCTTCCTCCGTTCTCTCCACGTGACCATTGACATCTCAAAACAACTTAATTCATCTTCTGTCTATGACTTACCTTCTTATAATGTCTCTTTCTTTCAACCTACATATAATATACACACTATTCACTCTAACGGTTCCAGCCTTTTCTCTCTCATTCACATTCCTTCCATAAAGAAGAGGTTTCTCAACAATTCCTTCATAAACCTACACTTCGGCTTCCATAGATGCTCCTTTTCTCTAATCATTTGTAATGAATGAAGCCTGCGCTTCTATTACTCCACCATCCAAACTAAAACAAAATTTTCCACCTTCCTGGTGTCATTTAACCTCGTATCATTGTTACTGTTAACATTTAAATTTTCAGTTTACAAAAGCTTTCCAACTCCTATAGTAGCATCTAACTATCCAAAGTATCTCTTCAATGGCACACTGCAATCTGTACCGTCCGGAAACACTAACCTTCTCACACAAAAATATGCACATACATCTTGAGTCCTTTCCAGCCACAAAAAATACTAGAGTCATGAAGACATAACATCATTACCTTGAACCCAATTCTTCAATAAAACAATCGCTTCACCTAAGTATTCTAACATAAATTTCCTTTCATCTTGAAAAAAATTTGAATCAGTGAACAAACCACCCTCTACACCAAGGATCCTTCACCATTATCACACTGCATTTCTATCCTTGATATCATAGTTTTTTGGTTGTCATTTTCTAGGTGCACATTAATCACTCACAAACTTTCCCTTCATTCTCAGTCTGCTCACATAGTTGTTGCATTCCATACAATTCATCCAAAGACAATTCACCTAAGCTAGCGTTCTTCACTCATCAATCCTTATGCCATCTATCATTGTCTCAATGGAAATCGTTCCACAAACCTTCTCTAGTATACTCTGTAAGGCTGTTCTAGTAATTCTTAAAATCACCTCTCTTCTTACACAAAAGGACAATTACATTTATCATTCATTACCCTGTGAACCTTTCCCTCCTCGAAAAATACCTTACACTCCATGGTCAGTCGGCTAACTTGAAATCACATCAACAACTAGCGTCCTTTTACTCCTAACTTGAAATCACATCAACAACTAGCGTCCTTTCATTCTTTAACCATTCTAAAATTTACATTAATTAACTTGTTGACAGTTTGGTTCTACCCATCTATCTTTCATAGGATGAACTTTGCAAAACAGCTAATTCAGCGACACAGGACCAAAATTCTTTCTGAGACCTTCTAAACATCAGCATATTTTATTCTACGATCAAATTACTTACAAAAAGTTTCTTTCCGTATTTCTATTACCTCCCAATTTTTTATATACACATCCTCTTTCCTTAAGGGAGCCCTACTCACCCACATACATACACGTGTGCATATAATGTGTGTATATGTGTGTGTATATATGTATATATATATATATATATATATATATATATATATATATATATATATAAATATATATATATATATATATATATATATATATATATATATATATTGTATATACTGTATATATATAAACAAACCACCAAAGTGCTGATGCACATTAACCCAAGCTGACCCCTCTACTGCTTCATCATTCATGAAAGGCCCTGCTAAATTTAGCGAAGCAATAAACTGCTGCTTCATTCAAGTCTGAACTCTGAACTCTGCACGAGTTACCCAAGAGATTAGGTTAACAGGATGGTGTGAGTGTATGTGTGTGTATATATATGTGTATGTATATGTATATATATATATATATTAAATTTTTTCATGGAATATACATTTTTGTATTTTCTTTATGTATACTGTAGCTGCATTATGGACTTTCAATATTAATGGGCATTGGAAAAATACAATCTTGAATACATCCTGTACTTCAGTCTGTTTAAAAATTATCAGTAATTGTACATACTAACAGATAAATAGTGTGACACCAAAAATACAGAAAACAATACAATTTATGAGAGAGAGAGAGAGAGAGAGAGAGAGAGAGAGAGAGAGAGAGAGAGAGAGAGAGAGAGAGAGAGAGAGAGAGAGAGAGAGAGAATCATTAATTGATAAGGAATTATCTGGTGTCACAACAGACTTAATGACCCAGGAAAATAAAAAAAAATGACAGTTTTTCCATTAAAAATGAGCCAAAATCTTCCAAGACAAAAGCAGAGAAGAGAGAAAAGCAAAGCAAAATTCGGCATTCGGCCCGCACCCACCAATCTTCTAATAAATGGCGGAACGTCAGGCAAGATTTCTTGGTCATCATTCTTCCATCACCAGCCATGAAGGATATCGTGCGTCAGAACCGCAGACAAACCACCAAATTTCCGACAAGCAATTTATTCCGGGACAGAAAGTGATCGGCAGCTGAAAATTATTCGAGGAATTGCGAATTACGAAGCCACGGCGGTAATAAGGTCATCAGTAAGATCATACTTCCAAAGGCCTCAGCTCTTAATGGACAGCCACTTTTTCCCAGAGCTCTTATCAAAACTTCCAAGCCTTCATACGGCCTAAGCTAGTACTGACCATCAAAACGACCTACCGGACCGTTTATTCCCACTGAAATAACCGCAATAACATACTATTATTAAATAGTAAGGAATGATTCATTGCAAAATCATGGGCACAAAATGATATGAATAAATAACTCTAATTCCGTGGGCACTGCTACTCTAAAAATGCTTTTGCTTTCGTTATAAATGTTAAAAAAAATTCTTATTGCTACTACACAAAAATGATATATTCTATAAAAAAAAATCGACAACACTTACGCAAGACTACATATATACTGCAGAACTATTTTATACCTTCAAACTTTCGTTTTTAATCCAACAAAATGAAAATTACTATGCCTCTGGAAAAAGTTCCATGAATATTACTTGAATTTCCTTCCTTGTCTGGAAAACTGAAAGATGGCTGTAAAAGGAACCGTATATTTTCTTTAATTGACGATATTTTAACCTTTGGCAAAGCGTACACATTTACAAAAAGACAGCAATTTGCTCGAAATTCTAAATTATACATGACATGACAGTCGGTTTCAAGATCATAACTGCATGATTTGTAACATATGAGAAAATAACAACAGGATAGTTATCCGGCATTTACGACGAGGCAAAATCTCTACTGATGAGAGAGAGAGAGAGAGAGAGAGAGAGAGAGAGAGAGAGAGAGAGAGAGAGAGAGAGAGAGAGAGAGAGAGAGCTTATTTACTAATCATTATATTTGATATTTCTAATTGGTGGAGGTGAATGTTCGAGTAATCACAAGCAATGTTCAGTGAAATATTTTTTTTTTAGAAAATAGTCATGACCTCATGTCAGAAGTGACGTCATCAAAAGAGGTCACTGATGAGACAAAGCAGTCATTTAACTCTATACAGAAAAATACTGCGTGGAACTAACCATGAGACGGAAATTAAACACAAAACAAAGGAAAATGGGACACACAAAGATTTCAAGGACTGCTTTTGGAGGAGGTGTAAGCAGCATCTAATGTGCTTACCAAGTTTCTCAGAGACCTGCTTGACCAGACCCGTGGAATAACCCTTCACGAAGGATAAAAAAGAACGGAGAGCGAAGCGTGAATGGTAAAATTAACTGTAGCTGAGTATGTGAAAGGTAAGAAGAGATCTGAAGGAGGTCAGTGATGAGGCGACAACGCATGGGACCCTGTTTACAGTGGCAAAATATTCTAGATGGATATCCTACGACGATTAGCACACAACTAGATTACAGTCTTGTAAACCCAGCCAGAATCAAATGATCCCAAGGGTACATCATGCCCAGAGGTACTGCCAAAGACTAAACCAGTTAGCTTTCTTAATTACGCAGTTCACAAGACCACTAAAATATTCTAGTTGAAATGGCTTAATTGCATACGAAGAACACTATTAAGAAATTGCTCAATACAGCGGACGTGCTTCACTTGCAGATGAGGCTACCTAATGATTAGTTGTAATGTGTTCTACTGTCAGATTCTCTGAGAGTTTACGATAACTTACATTTCCTGAACTAATCTCCATTTCTGAAGTCATCTGAACTCCTTAGAGCGTAACAACTTGATGGCTGCAAACTTCTGTAATCTGGATAAATCCGATGCAGGTTCGTCCCTTCACGCAGTTGCGGCATCTACTTTAATCACCTCGTTACAACTAAGTTCCCTAAGTTGCAGCAACGATCAAGGCTGAAGTAAACTTTCTTCGATAGAGAGCGTTATATTCTCAAGTCAGTGTCTGTAAGCAGTTTTGATGTCTAATTTTAAGTCTTGGATAAAATCTTAATAGAATCTTGAAATTCTTCATTTTCCACAAGACAATAACCAGACAGGTCAAATCATTCTCACCATGCAGTCGACAACAATGCTTCCAGCAAATAACATATCACCAATAACAATTATTATCTAAACAAATACTTAAATCTTACAGAACATTCAACCTATGAGGGTTTACCTGCATATACGCCGGTAACATTTTAAGGCTGAAAAGGAACTATTGAAATATCCATAATAAGTATGAATAAATAAAAAAAAAGTTGAACGGTCAACTTCAATTTTATACTTTTCAAGGCAAATGCATTATGGCCCACAGTACTCTAAGAATTTCTAATGAAACAGTTACAGTATGCAGAAGTAAACGCGACATCGTAATATACACATAACTACAGCACTTGCATCAAAGGTACGCTGTTAAAACTTCCGGTAAGCAAGGGGAACAAAGATCACCTGTGCTATGTCTGCATCACAATTATTACGTCGAAATGTTGTGAACCTGACACATTCCCTTACTGGATATCAAGTCAAAACTGCTAAAACAAAAAATATGAGAGG
>JANJGK010000012.1:18046057-18058557 GCA_039081455.1 Macrobrachium rosenbergii | reverse complement strand
GGTTTCCCCGAGTCTCTAGTAAAATGGCTGGAAGCTAAACATACTTCTTCTTGCGACAAACAGAAAACGATACACATTTAAGATGGATAGACTGATGGGTGGTAAATCAGAAGCAAAAAATGACCCCAGCACGTATTAGTCAATAATTGCATCACTATGCCATGGCGCCCACTAGGCAACAAAGACACGCACACATACTGTATATATTTGTGTGTGTGTGTGTGTGTGTCCGTAAGCGTGTAAGGAGAAAACTGGCTACAAAATGACCACTCTGTAAACAGATATTGCAATAAATTACTGCTACTGTTCCGAGCTTAATGTATCATGTTTCGTCAATGAAGTACAACTGAAACTATTTCGATGAATTCACAATGAGTAAATTGTATATCCACTGAATAATAAAAATAACCATGTGAGATCATATTAATTCTGCAATGCGCCACATTTTTATACATTTCTTATAACTTCAATTTTGCTCTTCGCTTGTTATATGAATGTTATAATAATAAAAACTAATTCTATGATGAATATGTTTTTGTGCTGTTCATAAGTCTACTAGTAGCCGAGACTTGCCCATATATAAAAGTCTAATAAAAGAGAAAAGTGTATACAAAGGGGGGAGGAGCCCAAATGAAAAGTCAAAAGGAAATATTGTACTATGGTACTTAGTGATGTAGCAGCGACTGATACAGTTTAGACAATACAATAAATCTACGCAAGAATCTTGTCACATTTCACTAACACGTTAGCAAAAACACAACATTATGGGTATGTGAAACGAAACAAATCCAACGCATTACATACTTCACGAGAGATGTTTGAAAGTTGTCTGTACGGCTTATAAATTGTGGCAAGCTACATATTTTGACAAAAAAATATGTATTTATTCTAAAAATTGTTTCTGCAGTATAATTATCTCAAGGTACTTGACATGGTACACAGGAACTTCGGCCGAAATTTCTATCATTACACTGGTCGCATTTCTCACCTGAAGAAGGATTCTTTGTTCTTTTCGTTATCCCTTCCACCCTTTGTGATTAACCACCATTATTCCAATTTTAAGTGGCGTCTAAAAAGTCCGCTTTGCTCCCCTTCATATGAGGCCTTCAAAAACAAACTGATTATTTACTGACATCTGGGTTAACCTACTCCTCACAAGCTATTTTCTCAGTGAAAGAAGGTTAGCCATATATATATATATATATATATATATATATATATATATATATATAGAGAGAGAGAGAGAGAGAGAGAGAGAGAGAGAGAGAGAGAGAGAGAGAGAGAGAGAGAGAGAGAGAGAGAGGCGGGTAGTTGCTAAGAATTCGATCAGAAGTGGGAGAAGGGCAGATATGCCGAAATCAGATATACTTTATTACAAACAACCGACATTTTTCAAGAGTAAAAAGCAAAATTTATATACTTTAAAACGACTCAGACGAAAGTAAAATTAAAATAAAAAGTCATAAAAACAAAGAAATTAATAAATGTACATTTAAATACAAGAACTGAAGGGACACGCATCCAAGCTAAGCAGAAAAGGTCGAGTGACTAGCAAGGGCACTTGGGGGTTCCAGGAGAACTTCCAACAAGTATAGAGGCCTGGCCAAAGACTGGGTGTTTAATTGGGGAACAATCTGCTTTTATTTCAATCTTATATCTGTCTGTCTTTTTAATATTTATAAATGTGTTTGACTTTTTAGCCTTGAGAATGGAGAAAAGAGGTCCAGAATCGTTGGTTGACTGTAATAAAGTACATAGGATTTCGACATGTTTGTCCTTCTCCCACTTCAGGAGATTATATATCCAGTATGTATATATATATATATATATATATATATATATATATATATATATATATATATATATATATATATATATATATATCTTCTTCTTCTTAATATATATATATATATATATATATATATATATATATATGTGTGTGTATATTTTTTTAATAAATATTCTGCTGTTCGCCCTCTATGCATTTTTATTGTAGACAAAATAACGCGAACAAAGACAAGAAGGCGTCTTCGTATATGCAGGGAAAGGCTGGATATTTCAAAAAAATAATGTCTTTGACAGAAATAGGTTAGCATTAGGGACCTAACCCACAGAGAGGGTTTTCACCCAGTAACCTCTAGCAAAGACAGTCTTAAGCTTCCTTCTTCTGTGGCCTATTCTATGTATCAGCGATGTTTGTCCAAATTTCAGACTGCCCCGAGGCGTAGGCCTCCGACGCTACAGCCGCCCTGTTTTGACCGGGGACGGGTCAGAGAGAGACCTGTTGTCACAGAATGTCCACGCGTGAGGTGCAACTAACTTCTTTGTACTTGCCCTCTTACTATTTCATTGATATTAGTGTGGTGAGACCACGGCTATTTTCAAGACTTCCGATCATCCGTTGTATGCGCAAACAAGCCACATCATCGGTAAGTTTGAAATCTGCCAAATTTTCGTTGACTCGCTAGTATCTCTTTCTGTATTTCCAGTTCCTTTGTTTTCCCTCTTCACCACCAAAAACAGTATTGGTATAACCAATTTACTTTTATCAAGTCTAGTGTAAGAATAATTAATATTGCTTAACGACTGCGTAAACTATTCCCACGCAGAAAATAGGAATTAGGGAAGGTTAAGTAAATAATTTTCAGCATTCAGGCAGCCTTGTGTCTCGATCCCATTGTTCGGAAGAGAAATAGCCTTTACCAGTACTAAATTGCGTACGATATATAATAGTACAGACATCCATTGTGTTAAAACTTTACGTGAAGCAAAGGGAAAATTGACTGTGTCTGATGTGGGCGATAGTTCATGTAATTTCCTTGCGAACAACACATTCTTTCTTTGTCGGGACCAATTGGGAAGTAAGGGGGGTGGAGGGGGGTGGCTTAATGTAATCCATGTTTTGCAGGGTAACCCTTTATCCCTAGTATTGTGGCTCCCCGGCTGGCAGCCTTATTCCATTAAGTAATTGCCTGTCTTTGAGGTTAACTTTTAGTTTTAAATGACAGGTTACGTGTGCCACTGGCAAATCAGGGCCTCATAAATTACGTTACTTAATATTAACTCATTAGCCAAGCCCCACACGTAACAATATATATATATATATATATATATATATATATATATATATATATATATATATATATATATGCACAATATACATGTATATTATATATATATATAAAATATACACACACATACATAATACAAAAGTTACGACGTCATATATTCATAATCTCATGGAAGATAAAACTTTAAATTTCCAAATAAAATTTCCAAAGGTTACCGTTCGACAATCACTTCAAGAACATCAAACCTTCCACCTGAGAAATTTAGAAGGGATCCAAAGCTTTTACGAAAAATAGCTTCAGCCATTCTCAGATACCCAACAATTATTAATACACAAAATTTTTACACACCAAGTTGCTTTTCTGTTATTCTTGTCTCACAATGGAAGTCTGCTAAATGAATTTCTTTGAAGCCAGCCTATGTTCGCATGTAGAATTACATACATACATACATACATACATACATACATACATACATACATACATACATACATACATACATACATACATACATATATATATATATATATGACATTTTTTATCACACCGTGATTTATATACAATCATGAAGCTACAAATGTCGCTTAATATCAAATCCACCTGCCTCGGGAATATCCCCGATGGGGAATTATCACTGAAGGGGAATTTATAAGCGATAAATGGACGGGCACTGCCGAGTCTCGATCCCACAGCACAGATGCGCATCCAGCAACTCCAGTTGACGTTACCACTGAGCTATCAAGAGAGGTATAAATTAATGCTGAGTCTGGTGTACTTTATTTACCCGTCGAGAGCGGGGAAATTGTACTTAGCTTCGGCATTAATCCACCTCGACCATGATAGTTCTTTGGTACGTTTGGAACACGCAGCTCTTTTTATGACATTTTTTATCACACCGTGTTTTATATACAACCATGAAGCTACAAATGTCGCTTAATATCAAATCCACGATGCCTCGGGAATATCCCCGATGGGGAATTATCACCGAAGGGGAATTTATAAGTGATAAATGGACGGGCACTGCCGAGTCTCGATCCCACAACATTTATCACTTATAAATTCCCCTTCGGTGATAATTCCCCATCGGGGATATTCCCGAGGCAGCGAGGATTTGATATTAAGCGACATATATATATATATATATATATATATATATAATATATATATTATATATATATATATATTATATATATATAATATATATAATATATATATATATATAATATATATAATACATATATATTTCATTAGCGTGCTGTTTGGATAGGTTACGTACTGGACATGCATAGCGTCTTGAGTCTGATGAATTATTTATATAAATGTTCATTATATTCAGAGCAGTTATTTACATAAATGTTCAGACTGAGTACACATTCTACTGTGTAACAGAATTCAATCACTGTTTTCCAAAGAGACATACAGTTTAGATCATCTCGAAAGGGAATCAATGACCTCGTTCCCATAACAATCAGGGAAGCGACCAGGAAGAGAGGGGCGTGGGCGTGGTGTCCTACATTTCTATGGTGACCTGAGGATTGGATTTCAGTCGACTGAGAAAGTTCTCAGACGTGAACAGCATTCTGGGGGTTTTCCTTTCCACCGACTGATCCCATAGGCGGAGTTTCTTCACAATCGAGCACACTTCAACGTTGATGAGGGCGTACTGAAGGTGTCTCGTAAGCATTTTCTTAGTGTTAGGTAAGACAACTTGGTCTTTCACTTAGTTTCTGATATATGGTTATCTTTATTGTTACCGAATCGACAATAAAGGCAAGACGGCTGACGTCAGCTTCTTTCATTCATGGCGACGCTTCTTTTATACATAAGGTCAGTTTGGTAATTCATTAGAGACTCCTTACTGAAGGTGAAAAGAACTGCCTTCGTTTTTCACGCAAATATATCCTTAAGGAACATGGGACCAGCCAAGGACTTCACATAATAGGAAGGTTATTCTTCTTGAGATGCAGGAGGATTCCTTCATAATATTGTAATATAAAATGAGACAGAAATCAAATAAAAAGTTAAACACGATACGCTGAATACACACATACAAAGATAAAGATTACGGTAATTCAAGGTCGGCTAATAATAATAATAATAATAAAAATAATACAAACACACATATATATATATATATAAATGTATGTATACATATACGTATATATATATATACACACACGCACTTATACACGCACATACACATCTGCAAGACAAAGATGCACGAAATCAGATTGCTGTGTAGCGTTGTTAAGCTTCAACACTACACTACACTCTCATTACAATCTTGGAAAAATGGATGAAAATTATTCATGCTTTGTATAATTTTATTTCCCGATACCGACGAAGATGAGAGAGAGAGAGAGAGAGAGAGAGAGAGAGAGAGAGAGAGAGAGAGAGAGAGAGAGAGAGAGAGAGAGAGAGAGAGAGAGAGTCTAACATCACATGCAAACACCCTAAAGGGCACACGTACAACATGCATTTATGACCAATAAACAGGACGTCGAAATGAAATATAACTAAACCAGAGAAATAATTTCTGTTCCCATGAAACATATGTAAACGTTATCCAACCCAAAAGGTAAATCGTAATTCCTGGAACGAAACCACACAGCTCTCAGGGGAGTAATCCTATATGTTAAACGCAAATGATTTCATTTCTGTCTACTTCATGCAGTGAAGTCTCACATACGCATTGAAATCAAGTCATGTAATTATTCGAAAAATCATGCTTATCAACCCAATGAATCACATGTTAATGAGGTGATTATTACGATTCAGTAACCACAGTCATTAACTTATTGGAACATGAGCAACGTACAGTATTTCTATTTTTAGTTGTGTGGATATCTAGAGAGAGAGAGAGAGAGAGAGAGAGAGAGAGAGAGAGAGAGAGAGAGAGAGAGAGAGAGAGAGCCTCGATGGCCAAGTCGGTTAGAGCAGCAGCTTCGGACTTCATAGAAGTCTGTGGAGGGGGTTCAAATCCGCAGCCGACCGGTCAGAGAGGCGGACACTTTGTTATCCGTGTAGACACCCCGGGATTATGTATGTAATCAACGGATAGGTTTGCTTAAAAGTAAATGGGTGTTACAGACTAATACAACACAAACAAAGCCACTCCAACATCCCCTAAAAACATAACAGACACCTCACACGTATCGAACTGTCGACCTAACCGTGCAACAACTTCTCGCTGCTGGGAGAAAGGGCGCTGGTGACTGGTACAATACATGTACATACGCTACCGGGGTCTAAGCAATGACAGACAGGGCAGCCGATCGAGACTACGGTCTACCCAAAAGCCAAAACAAAGTCCTTTAAAAGGAGGCATCGTGCTTACCCCATACAAATGGGAAAAAAAGCACGTTAAAAGAAGAAGATATCTAGAGAGAGAATGAAGGGCATCTGGGGGCAGTTACCTGATATATGCTCATTAGAAACTTCGCGATTTACAAACATGATGTACAAACAAAACTGCCGAAAGGGGAAAAATTGTTATCTACAGTGTATGATGGCAAATCCTTAACAAATATTTCATAGTCAAATATTCCAATGAATATTGGAGATTTGTCAACTATAATCAACTTCCGAGTTTCAGCAACCTTTCATCTTGTCCGTTGGGATCGCCACCTGGAAGAAGACATACAGTAAGATGTGAACGAATTCGTTAAACTTGCATCCTTTCCAGGAACGACTTTCATGCGTTATTCTCTTGACGAATAACAAAGTAGCCTGGCTGAAAGATCTCTTTATGGAATGATGCATCGTCGGACGATGCATCAATAATTAATGAAGGCCGGAATCTGACTTTTTCATGGATGCTATCTAATTCTTGGAAATGAGATTTATGGAATTAAAAAAAAATATTAACAAAATACATTCAGTATTATCCACAAAAATGTAAGTCATGGAAACCCAAAAGAAAAATTAGATTCGATAACATTTTTGGAGGATAATAATCAAATTGAAATCAACTATACCTCAATTTCCAATTCCAGTGCGGAACGCTATTCCAAATTTGGAATATCTAGCTTGGTAAAAACGTTGAGTAGAACAGTATTTTAGTTCTACCAAAACTCTAATTCTGGTAGTTAAGACATGCTTTTTCTAACTGGGCGGTTCGCGATATAACTTAACCACAATATTACATTACTTATACCATTGTGAATACGTTGACAGGTAATGCTATTCGTTTGCCCTTGTTGGCTCTCTTTTAAATATGGTTAACTCTGCATTATAAAACTACCATGCAGTAAGAACTAAAAAAGCAATGCATAATTTACAGCCAAGAACTAAACAAAGCAGGCAATGCATAATTTACAGCCAAGAACTCAACAGGTAATGCATAATTTACAGCCAAGAACTAAGCAGGCAATGCATAATTTACAGCCAAGAACTCAACAGGCAATGCATAATTTACAGCCAAGAACTCAACAGGCAATGCATAATTTACAGCCAAGAACTCAACAGGCAATGCATAATTTACAGCCAAAACTAAACAGGCAATGCATAATTTACAGCCAAGAACTCAACAGGCAATGCATAATTTACAGCCAAAACTAAACAGGCAATGCATAATTTACAGCCAAGAACTCAACAGGCAATGCATAATTTACAGCCAAGAACTCAACAGGCAATGCATAATTTACAGCCAAGAACTCAACAGGCAATGCATAATTTACAGCCAAGAACTCAACAGGCAATGCATAATTTACAGCCAAAACTAAACAGGCAATGCATAATTTACAGCCAAGAACTCAACAGGCAATGCATAATTTACAGCCAAGAACTCAACAGGCAATGCATAATTTACAGCCAAGAACTCAACAGGCAATGCATAATTTACAGCCAAGAACTCAACAGGCAATGCATAATTTACAGCCAAGAACTCAACAGGCAATGCATAATTTACAGCCAAGAACTCAACAAGCAATGCATAATTTACAGCCAAAACTAAACAGGCAATGCATAATTTACAGCCAAGAACTCAACAGGCAATGCATAATTTACAGCCAAGAACTCAACAGGCAATGCATAATTTACAGCCAAAACTAAACAGGCAATGCATAATTTATAGCCAAGGACTCAACAGGCAATGCATAATTTACAGCCAAGAACTCAACAGGCAATGCATAATTTACAGCCAAGGACTCAACACGCAATGCATAATTTACAGCCAAGAACTAAGCAGGCAATGCATAATTTACAGCCAAGAACTCAACAGGCAATGCATAATTTACAGCCAAGAACTCAACAGGCAATGCATAATTTACAGCCAAGAACTCAACAGGCAATGCATAATTTACAGCCAAGAACTAAACAGGTAATGCATAATTAACAGCCAAGAACTAAACAGGCAATGCATAATTTACAGCCAACACATAACGATTATCCACCACACTGTAAGACGTGTCTCCAGAGACATGATTCGTGATTGGTACGTTCTACAGGGCAAGAATGTTTTTTTTTTTTCTTTTAATGCAAGCCCTGCCTACAGCTGTCTACTGAAGGGCAATACCGGTTTTACACCATCCCTCTCTTGGATAAGTCTGGAAATGAAACCAACATGGGAAAAGCATTATATTAAAAAAAGTCCAGTGGGATGTCCCGTTATATATTTCGATGATTGCAGGTAAAGAACTAATTCCAGCACCAGTCTTTAATAAAAAGGGAACTGGGGAAAAAAATCCTTTCAAAAATATAAAAAGACTCTTTGGCAATGCTGTGCAAATCCTTGATGTTATCTTCAATCAACATTTTTTCATACACTTTCATCTTACGTTATGCTAATTTTAATTCTGGTTTTTTATTGATCAATGTCGATAAGAGGTAATCACGGCTTCAAAACTACATATCTGTGTGTGTGTGTGTGTGTGTGTGTGTGTGTGTGTGTGTGTGTGTGTGTGTGTATGAGAGAGAGAGAGAGAGAGAGAGAGAGAGAGAGAGAGAGAGAGAGAGAGAGAGAGAGAGAGAGAGAGCCCAAAATCACCAGTGACAGTTTAGCCAGCGTCTTTCAAAAGAAATTATCTTGAAATGCTTTGAACACAGATCTAACATCACCTGGCAACCACACTGTCAGGAAACTGAACCTAATTAGGCCCAGCTTCATACCAACAATATATCAGACTCGTTCGCATACTTCTCGTTTCACGTGTAATTCAGGATTGCATTATTATTTTTTTTTTATTAATTACGTACTTCAAGACGAACTTTAATGCATTCGGAAATATCTACTTATGAATCTATATCTATGTATGAATGCAAGAATGTCTTACTTGAGTGTACGTACAAAATGTACGTGTTTTTCAATGCCTCTAAGTAATTCTATTCTGTTACCTTTCTTTGCGCTTTTCAGACCACACTTGTTTATATGGATGCGTGACTCAGAATAGCTGGGGCAACCCTTAAATACCCTCAGCTCTGAATAAATAAAAGTAAACTGGACAAAACAGTGTATTTATGTATCATATGCAAAAACAATGAAGCCTTCATGTAATATCGAAGGTCATTGTGATTCAAGAGTTTTCTCGTGAAAGTAAAATTTTCTCCAAAAGATGGCGTTTTAATAAATTACTGTGATTAAGCTATTATGCTCTTTAACCTGCGTCATTAGTATATCAGATAACATTATTAGCCACTCACTACATATACACAGACACACACACACACACACACACACACACATATATATATATATATATATATATATATATATATATATATATATATATATATATATATATATATATATATATACATATACTGTATATGATTTTAATCAAAGCAGTTTTTTTTACACTAAAAAAGGTCAAATTTTAATCCTAGTTTTCACTCCATGTTATTTGTTTTTCCACGCGAACCGATAAAAATGGGGATCATGTTAAGGACGAATATTGTATATCATAATAACAAAATAATCCATGGATACCTAAATTTCTCCCGTGTTAACTGAAATTTTTCGGTCCTGTCGTGATGGAGTGAAGCTAATAGGACCAGCTGAGCACCTACAGCATCAGAGGAAATCAGGGAACTGAAAGGGGAGAATTATTCTTCATGAAACTTTCGGTCCTATCGTGATGGAGTGAAGCTGATTGGACCAGCTGAGCAACTAAAGTATAAAAAGAGATTAGGGAACTGAAAGGGATAATTTATTCCTGTCGAAACTTGCGCTTTCATTCCACAGGTGTCCTATTTCAGAAGCCTGGTTTGCAGTACGTTGTCGGAGCACTGCAGTGATAAGCCTACATTTTTAATTCATTTCTAATACCCACGGTATTTCTTTCACTTTTTTTATAATTACAAAAATCCTTTTCTTTACAAAACCCATCATTACATTTGCAGACTCTCCTATCAGGCCACATTTGATTCATTAGATGAGCCCATTTATTTGGTCATTCGTAGCTCGCAAGTTTTAGTTTTCTTTAAAAGAAAACTATTGTGACGGCTTTGTCTGTCCGTCGTCACTTTTTCTTTCCTCTCTCTGATCTTGTAAACTACTGAGGTTAGAGGGTTGCAAACTGGTATGTTGATCATCTACCCTCCAATCATCAAACATACCAAATTGCAGCCCTCTAGCCTCAGTAGTTTTTATTCTATTTACGGTTAAAGTCAGCCATACTCGTAGTTCTAGCACCGTTATAGGTACCAACATAGGCCACCACGGGACTATAGCTGAGTTTCATGGGCCGTGGCTGAAAGTTTCATGCAGCATTATACGTTGTACAGAAAACTCAAAGCATTTTTACTTGTTTTTTTAATAAGTAGTTTATTATGTGCTATACATCTTTTTCAAAATATATATATCTTGAATTTCTTCTTGAAAGCTCCATATTTTCTAATCGCTTCAGTTCTGGGCAGGTTATTAATAGTCTAGGTAATGTATACAGGCTATTCAGCAGGGGCGGGGTTATTATTCACCTTATTTAAAGCTTACCGATGGTCTTTCGAAAAACACTCGAGTGACTGTAGGCAATGTTGAGAGTAATTCAACTGCTCAACTTCACTGGAAAATAATTACTCCATGTACAGGAAGGATTCGTGGCATATAAGTCATAGCCAGCAGCAGCACAGGCGAGAAAAGCGAAGCATATGGGCAAATTACATCGAGTGATAATTAGGAAAATGGCTTTGCTGTGAAGAACATAACAAAATCTTTTACATGATTCTTTAAAGTTAAATCTGAATTGGAAATTGGAAAAAACGAGAGCTATGAAGAACTAAAAACGATTCGCTTGAGATAATAACGGTAGGGGGCGTAAAAATGAAATTATAACTAGTGAAGATAAAAGGAATTTGTAAAGAACTAAAAAGTAAGTAGGGGTTGATGTTTAAGAAAACAATTCGGTGACAAAAACAATCCAGATCGCTTATGGAATCCGATGACGATATCGTCCTACTTTGGAGCGATACCCATGCATCGCCTTAATCGATACAATCAGAAATCACTGAATTCAAGTGGAATTAGCCATAATAAAGAAAAAGAAATCTGGAACACTATCGTTCCACTTAACGCGTTATCACTTCAGATTTATTCATAATTAATCTTATAAAGAAATTGCCATTGCCGTTTTATTCTTAATCAAGTTTAAATGGCTTCTATACCATTTCTTAAAATCTGTTACGCAACCCTTTTGCGTAAACAGAAAAACCATGAGTCGATAACCTGTAGCGTGTAGTGTGCTTGAAAAGGGCGAGAGAAAGAGGAATGAACGGGGGATCTAGGGGGTAGCTCTGGCTGAGAGAGAGTAGGCAGTCCTCTGTATATTTTCTATAAAACATAAACGCAAAGAAATAATAAACTCTTTCTTCATTCAAGATCTCCCCACCATAAAAGAAAAAGAGGAGTACCAAAGGACAGACATACATAAGGACAATCTCGGTTTCGTTGGTAATACTGATATCAGTAATAATTTGTTTTGTGATGGTAGCTGACCTTCACACTGGTTGTTGTTTTTTTGTGTTTTTTTTTTTTGTACTTTTTTACATATATTTTTAAAATTAAGTGTACGGGTTTCAAATTTAATTCCAATCACTAAATCGCGACAGTCAGTGTGTAACTTTGTGTACTGGTATGATCTATGAACGTATATTGCAAGGGAATTTAAACCTTTAGGCCTATAATGCAATGGGTCCCTTGGTCCTTACTGCCTTTGCGCCGGCAATAGCTCTTCGCCGCTCTAACTGTGTACTCATTAGTCCACTTTCCAACGTTTTTTCTTCACATCTCTTTCTCTCTCTCTCAAATGGATATTATTTTGACCACTGTTCCGTTAAACTCAATGGAAGGATTCTTTATACTCTCACGTGGCCTAGGAACTACCAGTCAGACACCTCTTATAAATTCCTTGCATTCAGGTAATCTTCGGACATAAGCTCGCCCGTCCTACTGACATCTGCTCTTGGAAAAAACTGACATTTATTGGTCTAAAAATCCTT
>JANJGK010000012.1:18021057-18043557 GCA_039081455.1 Macrobrachium rosenbergii | reverse complement strand
TTTTAAAGAACCTGTCGATCTCGAGAGGCGAGATCGTAATACCCAGGGAAGTAAAAGAGTCATGAAGTCTAATATGTCAGGCGCATTCAACGTTCATCCCTCGTGATTCTTGCCGAGCACCCAACCCACCCATGTCCCTTGCTAATGAGACGTTTCTTCCGGAACAGAACAGAATATAGAATTTAAGCCAAAACCCAAGCGCTGGGACTTATGAGGTCATTCAGCGCTGGAATGGAAATTGACAGTAGAAAGATTTGAAAAGTGTAGCAGGAGGATAACCTCGCAGTTGCACTATGAATCAATTGTTGGGAGACGATGGAAAGTAAGATGGAAGAAAGAGAAAATGAACGGACGTAGAGTAAAAGGAATGAAAGGGGTTGCAGCTAGGGGCCGAAGAGGCGCTGCTAAGAACCTTAAGTAATGCCTACAGCGCACCGCATGAGGTGCACTGACGGCACTACCCCCTTACGGGAGATGTGTTTTCCGGAAATGTTGGTTGAGGAAGAATTATTATTGGCACTGACCTGAAAGCGTTGTATCCTGAATTGTGGTGACAGCAGCAGCCAGGATGGCCCAAATCTCAATTTCAGTCAAAGGGCCTCCTCGAGCTTCTACCACCTCCCACAGGGAGACTCTTGGAACAGACATTCTCCTGAAAAGAAGATAAAACAATTTATAATAAGTCAATCAACTACATTAGTTACACGATAATCTACAACGAATAAAAATAAAGTTACTGTATGGTATATTATTCGTACGATAAAATGCTCCAGGAAATGTAGTCTTTACTGGTCATATTCATCAATTCTCTGTATTTCAATGGTCACAATGATTGCTTCAATCATTTTCTGTGGGATTTCGAGATTTTCAGTGGAAAGCATAGCCAAAAAATATGAGGAAATAGAGATGTTAAAGAGGCCACTGCGGCGTTACAACTTCTGAAATACACTCAGACACCTCATAAATTTCAGCCTGTTTCTTTAAATCCTAAAAAATAAAAAGACAAAATTCTACAATTCAGTATATCGAAAAAGGAAGAAATGTCAGGGCAGAGGGGAAAAGCAAAGAGAATTCTGGCGTCGCTCGATATTCGATTCCTTGTCATTTCAAATCGGATCCCGCTTATACCCTCCCAAATTCCCTCCGGTTCCCCACAGGAGCTTCTCTCGGGTGGCACTCCTGAAGCAAGCCTCTCAACCTACGCAACCCCCACCCCCTATGTCCTTCGATAAATAAATAACTCCGCCCACCGCCCTAACCCTATGCGAGAACCCTTCCTTCGCGCTACTGGCAAAAATACCTCAACGTTAAATTGCTGGTGATGGATTGATCAACTTGCAAATTGAACCAGTAATTGGATTGGGTGATTCCAATCATAAACTTAAAGCTCGGTCAATCTCAATTTCTTCCCGGAGGAGAATGTGATTCCCCCTCCTCTTTTTCAGCCTCCGCCTCCAACACCAACACCAGCACCACCATCCCCTCATCCTCCATCTACGCACCACGGGCCCAAAATTTCTCCAGATTCAGAGGTGTCGCCGTTTTTAAGAGAAAAGGACTTTTTTGGGAGCTTTCCGTCACACCAACACTTATATAAAGTTCTTCCGAGCGGAATCAACTCTTTCCACAGTCGTGATCTGCAATAAAACCCATCTCTCTCTCTCTCTCTCTCTCTCTCTCTCTCTCTCTCTCTCTCTCTCTCTCTCTCTCTCTCTCTCTCTCTCTCTCTCTCTCGGCGCGGTTTATTCTGTCGATGAATACAGATTCTTTTTGGCGTAAAATCCAGTGGATTACACTGAAAAAAAATCTTGGCAATTATCATCAATAAAACTATTTGGCTAAAAGGACCTTCCGTACCGTTATTTGTAGGTTCCTTTTCACATTGTCTCAAAATAATTTTTCCTCTCGTACAAACAAAACAAATAAAGTCACCAAAAGCACATCCAAAAATTTCTACGAATACATATAAGAAACCTACTCAAAAACATTTCTCCATCAACATACTACTCCTATAAACACTAAATCCTTCACATTTACGAAATACTGATTACCAACGACAAGCTGCTGTTACCCCCTTATAAATAATACCTAAGTGGTATTAAAAAAAAACACTCTCCCTTTAATATCAGTACAAAAACTACTTTATCCCCAATTCGAAAAACAATATTAAAAGTCCTAAAAGGCGTTCTGAATGGAACGTGCAAATTCCAATCATTCAAGTACATCAGTTTAAAAAAAAGATCCCATGCTGACTGCAAAGTTTTCAGAAAATTATACACAGTTCATCTACGTTTATAAGATAAAAATCAATGCGACATAAAAAAAAAAGTCTCTTCTTCAAAAACGTTATACTCCTATCTCTCCCAACATTCAATCACTTCCTGTCAGTCACGAAACCCACCTTTAGGAAAATTTCCGTAACAACCCAAACGTAAGTTTTTGCGTTTCCTGCAAGCAAACGAACCGAACAAAAAATATAACCTCCTTAGCAGAGGTAATGAAAGTTAAGAAATTCAGATAGTGAACCCAATAACTAAAGTTCATATAAAATAATTAGCAGGGGAAAATCTCAACCAATAACTTTGCCCTTTAAAAAATCCTGCTCCCCATCCCCACTCAACTCATTTCTTGGGGTGAAAAAACCTGAAACCCCAATCCTCTTAAAACCAGCGGGAAAATTCTGGAGATAACTTTCTTATGGCAAATCCCATTAAGGAAAAACCGACTGGTCCCGTATTACGAACGACCGGGAACAAAAAGAAAGGGAAGAAGGAGGAGGAGGAGGAGGAGGAGGAGATTCATTTATTATCAGATTGAGAAGTTTGGGAAAGGGACCAAAAGCATAACGAGCAATCACGGAAGATTAATGGCTGGTGATCGCGCTTACATCCATCTTCCGTAATTAAAATTAGCGATTGCGCTTATCAACGTACCCAGCCTCCTCCGTTTACAACGGCACGCCAACGCATAGCATACCGTTACTGATCAATTATGTTTTCTAACTGCTGCACCAATTTCCATAATGTTCCTCATTTTTTCCATCACTCAACTCACATTACCCGGACTTTCTTTTACACTTTGCTTTTCTTCCTCTTGAATTACTTCACTTTCATTTCAGCATTTTACCGATTTAATGCCGTTTCCTACCTTCAGGCAGAGAGCTGACAAGAGGAGACAACACACATCCTGTTGTCACACTAGCGCCACAGGGCGAATGCAAGGCAAGGCAAGGCAGTTGTAAGATAGATACGAATTCTGGCTGGCAGAAACAGCAAGATTTTGTACTTAACACCACATCCTTACAAATTATATTCTAATTTTACTAATGTAATTTTACGAATATCTAGACGTGTCTGGTGATAAAATTCATACCCAGTTTCTGGCACCAAAAGCTGTCTTACCTTGCATCCGTCGTGTGGCGTCGCAAGTCTCTGCATCAGTGATACGCATTAAATTTAAGGGCCACAAATTTTCCTCGCAACAAAGGATTTGCCTGCAGTGGACAGTGTCTCTCGTAACGCAAACCGAATTGCATCAAAGGAACTTGCAAAATCAAAGCCTCTTATAGCCTATTAACAAATCAGTTAACGTGCCTTGTTAAAAATAATGAATCCATTTTAAAAGTGCCTGAATGGAAAAATAGACGCCAGAAAACAGCGTGATCATAAGCTCCATGAACACTACAAAGTACTTTTCCCAGCCATAATTCACAGCTTAAACAGCTGATTCTTAAAAGAAATTACTCCATTTTAATATCACTGAGATTTACCCACAGAAAGTTTTCTGATACTAATAAACTCTCGGTTTTCTTTTGAAGCATATTACGCAATACCGTCACTTTGATCCTTTTACAAACATTGACGACCAAGATCGCTGACCATCAAAATTCCCTTTTCGTAAATGATAACATCGCCATCACTTGATACATAAATCTGAAAACCTCGATATTGCTTCAGAGCTTTCTTTTCCCATTCTGTCTCCCTAATTTTCTTTAAATGTACTCGATTTCACTACCCAGTCCATTTTTCTTGCTAGTTATCAAAGAATATCATTAATAAACTATTTAAGGCTCTGAAAGCGGCGCCTAAATGCTTCTATAAAAACGTCATACACGAAGGAACTTTTTATAATAATTTACTTTGTGCGGTTGCCTAAGAATTTCCTTTACATATCAAAACCTTTAGATTGCTTCGTAATCGATTTAACCATGAATACTTTCCACCTAAGATTTAACACTAAAAATCATTTTCCATTTTTATGCCTCGAAAAGGAACATCATCACTCAACAAGACAACGGGGAGGGGTTGGGGGTATCCAATCTAGAATGAAATACGATGGCTTAACCTTTTCTTAGCCGGCCAATCCACTTTTTCGTACAATTTTAATGGCCCTCTCACATTATTATTTTTCGAGAAGATATTTTCAGAGTTACATTACGCTGCGAGTCTTTCTACCTCCAGTAATAACTTCTTCCTTCGTGGTCGAGCCCCGCCCTCTTCCTCTCTTTTCTATTCTATTGGGGGGCCCGGGGCACAAAGAAGCATTATGTTGTCTAACTCATTGCCCTTTGCTCTTCAAATAAACCAAACGGCATTTCTCTACTAGGCTGTAACCGCACGAGTAATACAAACATAAGCACGCAGCGCAATTGTTCATAAACCTCTCATAAAGTGCAAAACGTTCCTCACATAGCTGGATGTCATTTCCACTGACTGTAGCACTAGTGGCCTTGTCGACATTCCTCTTGAAAGCTCGTCTGTAACATCTAGCAGTGCTCCAGACGGAACAATTTCCGAGATAATATGTTATATCATATAGTCATCTCCCACATAACGATGAATTTCATCGTCATAATTAGTTTTCCTTTTTGTATAAGCAACTGCCTAGATACGCCTACAGGGGGGGGGGGAGAGAGAAGGGGGCGCTTGCATTAAACGCACATACATAATGCGCTAAGCAATGAGGAAAATTTACTTCACATGAAATTTTTATGTATAGTTATATACTAAATGTTCATTTTTATACCTGGTTCCTCCGAAGGTTGATATTATCGTTTTTTTTTTTTTTAATTAAAGCTTAACCAATCTTTTAACGTCAACCGAAAAAGACCTTAAATGTTCTACTTGGTTCCCTAAATGGTTACTATTATTATTATCATCATCATCATCATCGCCCTTTCGTGGACTACCTCATTACACCAGCATATCTTGAAAGCTTATAATCCGACGGCAAGGCTTCTGGTACCAGGTGACATGACCTGTCACTGCAACGTAATTTACGAACTTCACCTTCAAAGTGTCACTTAGTGTGTCAGCACACGTTTTTTCAGTCCCAAATGATAAAGAACTCGCGAGTAAATGATGCAAAGGAACATCTAAAAACAAATTAATAAAGTACACTCAATACTGAATAGTGTGTCGTATTTAACTTATGTTTGTTTAATTTGAGAAATCTGCATAATCAGGACGCTAACGACATTTAAGACAGTGAAGTATTTTCACACAGGAATATACTCTCTCTCTCTCTCTCTCTCTCTCTCTCTCTCTCTCTCTCTCTCTCTCTCTCTCTCTCTCTCTCTCTCTCTCTCGGGCTGATCACAGAGGCAAAAGACGGTACTACCATGAGACCAGCTCAATGTATCAATAACAAAATCATTCTATCTTTCTCTCTTCTTGAGTTTTACTATTACCATACTCATCAAATCCAAATTAACACGTCCATCTCTATTAGTAAATTATAGATAACTCAGATTTCCTATTGCAACAACGAAGTCGTTGATATCATGATGATTAGGACTATGGTTATTAAAATGAACGATCAACCACAACAAGGCTATAAATTAGAGTTAACGCTTTAATAACTATTGCTCAATTTTCCTTTATAACAACCGTTCCTATTTTCTTGCTTGCGTCGCAAAACTTGGGTTGCCAATATTTTCTGCATTGTGATTATTATTATTATCGGATTCTAAAAACCGTTCCACTTTGAGCCCTGAGCTCTATGCTAACCTTTGGTATAGGTAACCTTACAATAATTGAGCCACGAATACTCTATCGTCAGCATAACACAAGACAGCGTGTTAACTGTAAACATGGTTTTCTTCATCAAGGGAGTGACATGTGTGATCCTTAATTTTAGTTACTTTACTTTCATTTTATAGTTAATATTATATCGCAACTGGTTAATCTACGATGAAATGGTAGTAATATAGACAAAATTTCAAACGGAATGTTAATAAACGTACCCAAAATGAGGAATTGTTTAATAGAGACATACAGATCAATAACATCGCTTAGTAAACACCTATGGCTGCATTTTCATTTTATTCGGTTGATCAAAATTACTTCAAATCTCCTACAACTTTAAAAATACCTTGCTGAAAAGCAAACACTAAATTATGATTATTATTACTGTACTAGTAGTAATGGTAGTGGTAGTTGCACCCAGCAAATAGTCTCCACATCTTAGGCATAACTCGTCTTATGAAAAATTATCCTCGGATCGACCAAGTTTAGAATTTTTATTATAATAAGCCATTTTGCGAATGGAAACCTCCCGACTCAGGTGTGCTTAGACTAAATTCCAGGCAATTTTTAGAAATCTGAAAGCGAAGCATTCGGTGGCTTTAAAAGAGACTGGAATGTAATTTTTTCCCTTCCGAGAGCGAAGCGCTGGAACAACTGTTCGCTCAGCATGGGCTTATTACGCTTTTAATTTCAAAGCTCAATCTTCATTACTGTCGGAACTGTTTATGGTAAAAGTCAAAAACAGAATTTATCTGACTCAAACTTTCATTTCTATTTCTGTAAGGCCAGAGCAGTGAAAACTGAATACGACTGTAAATAAACAATTCACACAAAACGGCTGTTTTCTTCACGCATTAACACTTCCTTCATACGTGGCTTTTTAGAAGTTGAATTTTGTGGTCAAGAAGTTATGCGTTTTATGATGCATGTTCCACTTTCTTTCCCTTTCTCTTTCTATAAAGTATGGTCCGAAAGTCTACTTGCTTTATTTGTATTATGTAAATGTCTAGTATTTGATTTTCTTTTCACTTGCTCAAAAGTTCCGTTTCTTTCAAAAAGGATTTACTTTTTTACTTTTTAACGAGCCATTACAGGAATACTAAGCGTATTAACGCAACTTTGATAACAAATGTTATTTGGAAAGCAATATACTCACGAACAATTTTCATGAGAGCGTGGTCACCAAATACTAGCCATGCCATCTTCAAATAAGACGCAGTGCCGTCAAGCCAGCTTCAGACAGGATTTTGGGTGGCCAACTACACTTCAAACCGACTTTGAGTCATCATCTTAGCTTTAGGATGATTCTGGGTCGCCAAGCGGCTTCACATAGGAATCTGAGACCTCTTGTAAACTCTGGAAAGAATTCTGAGTCACAATGTCAGCTTCAAAGAGGAACTCGGAAATCCATGTCAGCTTCAGACGGGATTCTGGGTTACCATGCAGCTTTAGACATTCCTGGTTCGCTACGTCAGTTTCAGACGAGATTCTGGGTTGCCATTTCAGATTCAGAAAGATTTTGCGTTGCCTTACAAGCTTTACACTGGACTCTGGGTTACCGTGCCAGCTTCAGATAGATTTCTGGTCCATACATCAACGTCAGAACAGGATTCTGGAATGTGATGTCAGCTTCACACTAGATTCCGGGATCATTTCGGACTCAAAAAGATTTTGTGTTGCTTTAAAAGCTTTACACCGGACTATGGGTTGCCATGCCAGCTGCAGATAGATTTCTTGTCACTATGTCAGCTTTAGGAGCTTCAGACAGATTCTGGATTGCGATGTTAGCTTCACACTGGATTCTGGGTTACCATTTCAGATTCAGAGAGATTTTGCATTGCCTTACAAGCTTTACAACGGACTATGGGTTGCCATGCCAGCTTCAGAAAGATTTCGAGTCATTGTGCCAGCTTCAGACAGGATTATGGATTGTGACGTCAGCTTCAAACTGGACTGTGTGTTGCCGTATCATATTCAGAGATTTTGCGTTGCCAGCGCTACACCGGACTCTGGGTTGCCATACCAGTTTCGTACAGATTTAAGGGACACTATATCGCTTCAGAAGCTTCAGACAGGATTCTGGTTTGTCATGTCAGCTTCACATTGGATTCTGTGTTGCCATTTCAGATTCAGAGCGATTTTGCATTGCCTTACAAACTTTACACCAGACTCTGGGTTGCCATCCCAGCTCCATAAGCTTCAAACAGGATTCTGGATTGCAATGTCAGCTACAGGCTGGATCCTGGGTTTCCATTTCAGATTCAGAGAGATTTTGTGTTGCCTGAAAAGCTTGAAACCGGACTCTGGATTGCCATATCAGCTTCAGATAGATTACATGTCTCTAAGTCAACTTTAGAAACTTCGGACAAGAATCTGAATTCCACTGTCAGCTTCAGACTGGATTCTGGGTTGTCATGTTGGCTTCACTTTGAGTCGCCATGTCAGCTTCAGAAAACATTCTGTGTTGTCAAGTCTGTTTCTTACAAGACTTTGGGACTCCATGTTAGTTTCCAACAGAATTCTGGTCTCCATGGAGCTTTATATAGGACAGTTTTCAGTTGTAATGTCTGCCCCTGACAGGATTTTGGGGTGGCATGTCAGGTTCAAATAAGACTTGGGGATTCCATGTAAGCATTAGAAAGGATTCTGAGTCACCATATCAACCCAAACAGAATTTTGGGTCGACATGCTTCAGACAGGATTTTGGGTTGCCATGTCAGCTTCAGATGAAACTATACAAACTGCTTTGACGTTTAAATAGAGTACAGCTAGGGAGTTCACACCTCAAATTAATGTAAACTAGATGATCTCCCATCAAAATATTAAATTTGTGGAGATGATATAAAATAACACAATTATAATATGAATACAGAAATACAAGGTTTATGAGACATATGGTGAATCTCTGGAAAGACAACAAAGGGGGTACATGACAGCTTTGTGCAGATGCATTTGGCAACACTGCATCTCACAGTGTTTATTGTACAATACAAATTTCTTCTTAACTCAGGGTTACGGATATTTTATTGGTTTTAAAATGAGCCATTACACAAGTAAATCCACTTTATATTGAAAAATTACAGTGAAAAATGTCATCATTCTAGCCCCAATTTGCTTCAGGCTCAGCACCTTCCCAGTACTGCATCACACATGTCACGAACCCAAGCTTAAGAACAGACTGAGTTCAGCACTTTATTGTATCTGTGGCCATGGCAGGTTCATATAAGATTTTTGGTTGCCAAGTCGGCTTCAGACTCGATTTTGGAACGATAAGTCAGCTTCAGACAGGATCCCGGGATGCCAAGTCAGCTTCAGACAGTATTCTGTGCTACCAAGTCAGCTTCATACATAACTTCTGGTCACAAAGTATGCTTCAGGAAGAAGTCTGGATCAGTATGCCAACTCCAAATAAGATTCTGCATCGCCATGTCAGCTAAGACAGGATTCTGGAGCACCGTGCACCTTAATCAAGCATTCTATGTCGCTTTGTCAACTTCTTACATGATTTTGGGTCGCCAAGTCAGCTTCAGACAGCAGACAGGATTTGGCTCGCAAAGTCAGGCTCAGACAAGATTCTAGGAAGCCACGTCAGCTCCAGAAAGGGTTTTGGGTTGCCAATTCAGCTTATGACAAAACGTTTGGTCACTGGGTTTTGGGTTGCATGTTTGGTCGCCATGTTAATTTCCAACATGATTTTGGGTTGCCATGTCAGCTTCAGACAGGATTTTAGGCCATGTCAGTTTCAGGAAGAACTCTGGGTCACCATGTCAACTTTATATATGATTTTAGGTACTATAAGATTTTATGTAGCCAAGACAGCCTCAGACTGATTTTGGCAAGCCATGTCAGTTCCACAATACATTCCAAGTAGCCTTGTCAGTTTCAGTCAGAATTCTGGGCTACCACATTAGCTTTGGACAGAATTTTGGGTTCTATATCAGATTCAGAAAGGACTCTGAGTAACAAGTTATCCTGAGAAAGGAATTCTGGGTAGCCATCTAAGGTTGGGACAAATTTCTATATCACTAATCCAGCCTCAAACCCGAATTGGATTCGCTACCAAAAATAAAAAGTTTGGAATTACTGCCTTTCCATTTGTCAAATCAAAGAAATGCAGTTTCATAGAGTAAACAGCTGTAGATAGGAGTTAGATATTTACGACTGTAGGTTAACAAGCTATATTCTACTATCCGGTTTTATGTTTTCACTTGGGATTTTTATTAATTCACGTTTCTTTCTACGTTCACGACCGTTAAGGGCTCGTCAATACTTAAGTTTGCAAATGTTCAATTACAATAATAGTAATAAAATGCTGACTTACTTATTATTCATTAAAACCTGAAATTATGCCAGAGTTCTGACCGCCAGAGAAAATGCAACTGGATATATTAAACATAAATACATTGACAGAATCAGTGAAATGTTACCTCCTTTACAACTATTCTAGGCGTTTTCCAGCACCCAAAACTTAATTATTATTTTGATTATATTATGGTACCTACACCGTCTAAAATTACAGTAATATAAAGGAGGATCGACAAAGCAAATCCTAATCCTGGGGCCTGAATAATGTTCAGAAGCTTAGACAAGATAGCTTCATTCCGCAAATTTGTAGAGACAGTGTTGATACGAGATTTTATTAACGTCGGCTATCGCTACTACATAAACTTATATGGATACACACTGCATTTCATTATCATTACCATGAATATTACTATAAGAACATTATTATCATTAAACTGGAATAACAGTCTTACGAGTATATAATCTTAAATCTAATGTAACATGCTAATCAAAGTAGAATATTAATAATGATATATAGGAAGCGCGGTTAAAATTATGGGATGAAGGAAGGATATGAAACTTGAGAATGCAACGTATAATGAATTTTACTGAGCAGGGAGTCGTTACAACAAAAGGCCTCAATTTACTAACTGTAGCACGTAAGATAATCGATATCTCAGAAACTGTTCATGTTGTAGCACTGTATAGAAAAGCCAATTTAAGGACAGAATGATGTCATTCTAGCAAACTAGAAGGATTTAAATACCCTGGCTTGCCTTTAAATGTAATAAAAGCACGCTATTCCTCTACTAACACTAATACCTTAGCTCTCTCTCTCTCTCTCTCACACATACACACATACACACAGCCAAATAATTTACGTCACCTCGCCTTGCTGACATCCTCCTGTCTGAACTTAAGCCCTGCGAAATAAGGCAAGCTGACAAGCGATGTGCCCTTAATACGCATCTATAGTTCTCAAAATCTCATAATACCTCTTAAAGTGATGTTATTGGAACTCCTATTGTGAGACCCAGAGAGAGAGAGAGAGAAAGAGAGAGAAGAGAGAGAGTGAGAGAGAGAGAAATTTCGTCCTTACAGTAGAGTATCTGAGTATTTTTCTATAAGCCCTCTTAAACAGGGTTGTACTACTAACAGAACAATTATCATATGCCGTTTGTATAGTGGTACCAATAACAAATATATAATAATCCCATATGCTATTAGATCTGACATTAATCGCCCTTACTGAGAGTGGTGGTGCCCAAAAATACTGCTAACAGTAGTCTATTACTTTAAATAACAGACTGGAGTAACCTAAATTTGAGAAGTGGCCTGGAATGGAAGTCTGTAATTAAGTAGGATACAGTCAAGACACCTCGCTTTATGGCAAGTCACCGTCACAACATTTTACAAATTTATCTGTAAGGTACCGTATTTTTTAAAACAATCTCATGATGCAGAAGTACATCAACTGAACGACACCTGTAAGATACACAGCTGATTTTCATTATCTAGGAACAACATTCTTACCTAATACGTTTCTCTCATTAATTATCATTCACTTTATTAGAACAACCAGCAGACATTGGGCGCAATGCGGGCCTACAAGAGTAACCGACAACTGCAAATTATTGTATTAGAGTAGTGACGGCGAAAATCAAAGTTCCTGACATTGTGAAGAATCTGCTTCTTTTTTTTTTAATGATAATAATATTCATCGTTGGAAATAAAATAGTATCATCAGGAATGGAGTCATTTCGTTTTAATACAGTAACTAGCCCAATCCTACCATCATGGCTTGAACGTCTTTTCCTAATGTCATTGCACAGCAAAAGAATCTGTTATCTGATCTGTTAAACTATCATTTTACCCTTCTAGGACTTCACTATCGAAATTATAACATAATTTGACGACTACGTAAATATTCTAATCCCGGTGGGACAACGTACCAAACAAACATTCAGTTACAGCAAGCCAAAAGAATAAATAAAATAAAATATATAAACTAACTTGCTAAGCACATTACTACACAAAAGAAAGCTCATTCTTGAAAAGGAGGAAACAGAGGAAAAAACAAACTTGTATATCAAGACAATGCTATTATGATCAACTGGCAAAAAAAAAAAAAGCCGGTCTGTTATGACTGTTCAATCACGATAAAATAATTAAAAAATCAATGGTGAAATGCATTCAAGAGAACATTACACGCTTCATATCAGCCATTACTAGCTAAAAGAAATTACACAGAAAAAAGGGGGGAGGTTAACATAACATTTAAAAGGGATCGTCCCCAAGCTAATATTACCTAGGACGGAGCGTCGTACCTAACGGGGGGGAGGGGGGGCACCCTCTTAACCAAAATAAATAATGTGTTTAATCTGAAGCCAGCGTTAGACCAATCTGATTAAAACGAATTGTGTGACGTAGATCTGATCCCACTTGAGCGGCCTCATTTCTCGCTAGACTGCCACAGGATGAAAACTAGTCACTTCCCGGGTTCTATGGATGTGTCTGTTATGGTTGACAGATTTATATCGGATGTTATAAGGAAACAATGAAATTCAATAGTTGCAGCACGGTTCAAAAAGAACAGAAGCAGGACAGGACGTCGTACTTGAGTGAGGGAAGAGAGACAATAATAGCCCTTCCTTATCTTAATTACCACGCTATAGGTAATAATAGGACAGGTTGTCACCCGACCCTCATTCATTATAAGTTAAGTATATCTTAGTTTAACCAGACGACTGAGCTGATTAACAGCTCTCGTAGAGATGGCCCGAAGGATTATATTTATTTCACGTGGCTAAGAACCAACTGGTTACTTAGCAACGGGACCTACAGCTTATTGTGGAATCCGAACCACATTATGACGAGAAATGAATTTCTATCACCAGAAATAAATTCCTCTAATTCTTCATTGGCCGGTCGGAGAGTCGAACGCTGGGCCCACAACGTGCTAGCCGAGAGCTCTACCTACCCCTCCAATGAAGAACTCGTTCGTTCATTATAAAGTCATTTCATCTGCATAAATAGATAGTGCCTCCAAATTACGCATTTCAGAATGATTATACCAAAGGAGCAAAGAGTTCAATAAAGTAAGGTAAATGAAATAGGAGACCTTTGGCACTGGATACAGGCAATACGCGAAACGCATGGCAAACGCTTCCTCTACAGGCTCAACACCTGGGGCACTGACGTTTGCAAACAGCACAGTAGGGTAATTTGCACCTGCAAACCCTTATCCTTTCTTGCTGTGAGTCTTGTTCCATACGAATCAACGAATCATCCCTTTCTAGCTAAGAATCTTATTCCATACGAATCATCCAGAGAGAGAGAGAGAGAGAGAGAGAGAGAGAGAGAGAGAGAGAGAGAGAGAGAGAGAGAGAGAGAGAGAGAGAGAGTCAATTAGTTCTGCGCGCAGATCATGGATCCTCACTGAAATTAATATGTTAACTTCACGAAGGAGATACATGAGTAATTACTTTCCATTCTCAGAGAGAACAAAATTCTAAAACTGATCTCTATTCCAATGCAGAACAGCTTGGAGCTTCTAGAAACATTAATTATACAGGTGAAAAACAGCAGCTTAAAAAAAAAATACCTTACTAACATTTTTTTGTCATCGGCGAAGAATAGTTGTAAGCAATTATTACAGCTATACCTGTGCCATTTAATTACCCAACTGGTGAATACCTGCGCATATCTACTCAAATCACATCTGCAATAACACAAAGACTCAACTGCGTAAACGAAGGAGTCTGACGTAGAATATCATAAAAAACCTGCATAAAAAATCAATCAGAAACATTGTATTGCAAAATTTCGTTTACAAGCAAGCTCCATCTTGAAGTGGCAATGCGATAATAAAAAGAAAACACAAGCAACTCTTCTTTAATAATACTCTTTCGCAGCGCCGCTGCATTTGGTATAAAACCAACTGCAGCGGCCCTGCAATCCTCTGAGGAGCTTTGCCAAACAAAAGTCTAAGAAAGATACAATCTCATGATCTGATGTGCAGTGTTCCGCGGAGACGCGGCTTTTCTGCATAGACGATCTCCTCGTGGTAGACTGCATTGCCACTGCACTTTCCTTTTTCTAAATAAGACCCCGTGCAAAACACAACGTCACCATCAATTAGCGAGACACGCTCGAAATGTTGGCTGTTAGGGAAAATTTTGAGAAAACTGGACATACATATTCTGAACGTGAACACTCTAGCTTGCTCGCTCTCTCTTTATCCCTCAATTCAGCTTTTCAGTTTTCTGTAAAAGAAAATATGGAGATGGCTTTGTCTGTCTGTCCGCACTTTTTCTGTCACCACTTTTTCTGTCCGCCCTTATATCTTAAAAACTACTGAAGCTAGAGGGCTGCAGGTTGGTATGTAGATCATCCACCCTCCAATCATCACACATACCAAATTGCAGCCCTCTAGCCTCAGTAATTTTTATTTCATTTAAGGTTCAAGTTAGCCATGATCGTGAGCCTGGCAACGCTATAGGAAGGCAGCCTCTGGCCGTGGCTGAAAGTTTCATGGGCCGTGGCTCATACAGCATTATACGGTGTAAAGAAAACTCGACTGCGCCGAAGAAACTTCGGCGCATTTTTTACTTGTTTTTTTTTTTTATTAAATTTACTAACTTCGCACAGTTGGCGTTGTTAAAAGTAAATGGCAAAAGGGGAGTAAAATGTGATCAATATCAAGTTTCCAAAAAATAAAAGAAAAAATGCAAGTGAAACAGAAAACATGAAGCAATAGTATAACGGTCAGCGCCAAAGGTTCAGTGTATGTACACGATTACCTACCAGTGGCCATGAGTTATTGCTTATTCTACACAAGGGGTTTTAATTATAAAAAAATGACAGCCGACCATGTTAATACATTGCCGTTACCATTATAAAATACATTATAGTCAAAATAAAAATATAATACCAAAATACGTGTTCGCATTAAATAAAAATGACACGCAAAACAACGACCGCCAAAATAAATAAATAATTAAATAAAAACATAAATGAAGTACAAAAATATCATGCATGTTATTTATAGGACGAGTGTTCAGACAGGGGTCAGGAGCACTCTTCAGAAAAGTAGAAGCAGAATCCTCAATGAGGCCGCCTCATACCTTGTGGCGGTGTCACACAAGCACCTTATCTGGTATCTTTCAGCCGCCAAACATTCCAATAAGAGGCCAACGTTCTTCTTTTTATTTTTGTTCCTTAGTATGATGTTGCCCAAGTGCGGCCTTCCTCAATTTTATCTCTAGTATCAGCTGTGACAAACTTACTCCGTTAAGTTACGAAAAGAAACAAAAAGACCTTCCCGCAGAGTTTAAAGGCAGGGTGGTGAATTCCTGTATTTCTTTTTGTTAAGTGATTACTTAAATGTCTAAATCTTTATACAAGATTCTGAGCAGCTGAGCAGTTAATGAACCAGAATACAGATAGAATAAGACAAGTAAAAATGCGCCGAAGTTTCTTCGGCGCAATCGAGTTTTCTGTACACCCGCTACAGCGTATAATCAAGGCCACCGAAAATTGATATATCTTTCGGTAGTCTCGGTATAATGCTGATTGAGCCGCGGCCCATGAAACTTTAACCACGGCCCGGTGGTGGCCTATCCTATATCGTTGCCAGAAGCAAGATTACGGATAACTTTAACCTTGAATGAAATAAAAGCTACTGAGGCTAGATGGCTGCAATCTGGTATGTTTCAGGATTGGAAGGTGGATGATCAACATACCAATTTGCCGCCCTCTAGCCTCAGTAGTTTTTAAGACCTGAGGGGGGACAGAAAAGTGTGGACAGAAAACAGTGCGGAGAGAATAAATTGCGGACGGACAGACAAAGCCGGCACAATAGTTTTCTTTTACAGACAACTAAAAAACCACTTACCATGAAAATAAAAACTAGTGTCAT
The DNA here is from genome assembly GCA_039081455.1 of Macrobrachium rosenbergii. Lineage (NCBI taxonomy): Eukaryota > Metazoa > Arthropoda > Malacostraca > Decapoda > Palaemonidae > Macrobrachium > Macrobrachium rosenbergii. Next base: position 18,027,327 of record JANJGK010000012.1, on the reverse strand, counting down.
TAGAGAAATGGTTCAAAGGGAGAGAAAAAAAAATGACAGAGACAAAATACATTAATAAAGGATGAGACGAGATGTTAACTTAACATTTTCCCTGTAAAGCCCGCGAATACTAAAAGTAACTCCTCAATTACAAAACTCCCTCGGGACCAATAATGGAAGCGACGACATGAGATTAATTCTCAGTAATTAGCAGTTAGAACAGAGGCATGTCTAATCCCACACTCTGGCAGTGCAACCCTTCCAAGTAATTATGAATCGCTGATAATATGACGTCTCGTCCGTTTAAAAATTAACATTCATTTAGAATTTTCTTCTTTCTTAATCTATAATTAAGGGAGTTCCTTATACTGGGTGAAATTTCCAACGTTTGAAACAACAAAGTTACCATCCTATTAATTAAATGATACTTGGATATAAAACTAATCAAACGATAAGAACTGCCAGCCTCAATTAAATAAATATTTTTCCACACCTCTATGTTTGCTGGTAAAATGCAAACAGCTTGCTAATCATACTTCATTACTGCATATCCGCAAAAGAGCCAAGCGAAAAAATCTTTCTGAGCGTGTATGTGTGCGCGCGAGCGCGTGTATACATATATGTGTGTGTGTGTGTGCGCGCCCGCGCGTATATATATATATATATATATATATATATATATATATATATATATATATATATATATATATATATATATATATATATATATATATATATATATATATATATATATATATACTTGAATTTTCTCACCTCTCACACTTTTCGTGATACGATTATCATTGTATCCCTATACCCACGCTAGATTTGACCCTCGCATGAGAGATTCGGCTTGAGCGGTTGAACACACTAGTCTACGAAGAAGAAAATAAGCGTGAAGTATACTTATCCATCCGTACACGATGCTGGTAGACGAAGAAAAAAATTGTATTTACTTCTCATCCAGCGAAGAAAAAAATTGTATATATTTTTCATCCTGCAGACTCCAAAACTCTTATATAAAAGCGAATGAGAAATTTAGTAAACACCATTTCTTGTAAGAATTAACATCTACTAAATTAGAGAGGTCTTATTCGGATATATATACAATATACAGTATATGTATGTATGTATGTATGTATGTATGTATGTATGTATGTATGTATGTATGTATGTATGTGTGTATGTATGTGTATATATATATATATATATATTATATATATATATATATATATATATATATATATATATATATATAGATCAATTAGGAAAAAACCTGAAAGTACACATAGCAGTTCCTCCTCAAACTCCCTCAGGATTTACACTGAACAGAATCTCGAGACGATGCCCTAAACGTCAATATGGAAAGTTTTCTCACCTTACAAAGCTGAAGTGAGGGCATAGGATTAATGTGGGTTTACACTTTGCAAGCTTTTAGAGAATTTCTAAGTGAATATTCCTAATTATTATACAGTAGAAAAGTGCTAGTGCCTTAGTCCACAACTGCTCGGAGCCCAAAAGCAGCAGAGCAACTGATACAGAACTGCAAAACCCTTGGAGAGGAAACACACTGTAAACAAAATGGCAGTCAATTCATTGTTCCTAAAGGATGCTAAAAATTAGGAAGGAGCAATCTCCTCCGATCTGTCGGTTGCGGAAGGCACCTAATGTCTCTTCCATTAGGGGCTGATGCCCTTGACTGCAACTATTCCAACTCTGCATGGAAGCATTTGCAAAGACAACGATCGCCATCCAAATAATGAAAACAGAAAAACATAAAAAAAGAAATAGAAAAACGAAAATGTGTGTGTGTGTGTGTGTCAGAGAGAGAGAGAGAGAGAGAGAGAGAGAGAGAGAGAGAGAGAGAGAGAGAGAGAGAGAGAGAGAGAGAGCAAATTATCTTGGAGACGTCGCACCTCAACCCAAAGAAAACAACGAGATCAAAGCTGTGAGAGATAATCCGCACGAGATCCCTTAAAGAGACTTGAAAAAAGACCCTCTAAAACGACCCCCCACCAAAAAATATCATCTGACGAAAAAGGGTCTTCACTGATCATCGCATAGGGAAGAGGAGACCTCATAGAACACGTCGCAAAAGATATTACTTCAAAGAATTTCCCAAGGAGCACGTTAAGGGGGAGCGGGAGAAAGGAAAAAGAAGGGGAGAGGTTGAGGAGATTCGAAAAATGTATACGAAATTGTGCAGAGGGAGAGAATGAAAATAAAAGCCCGGAGGTAAGCATTAATGCACAGTAGGAAAAAAGGGTTTATTAAATAATGAACAGACTATGATCATTTGGAAGAGTAGGGAAAACGGAATCTTTTCCTGATGTAAGGAAGGATGAAGAAGAACGAGAATGAACGAAAAGGATGTAAATAAAAATAGCACAAACGAGCCATTAGCAGAATCCTTCAAAAGTTTGCGAGTGGAACAATTTCCGTCGATGGTACCCCTAAGGGAAAGAGGAAATGGCTGAAGTAGAGCGGGCAACGAATATGAGAGTTAAGAAAGACGTGATGTCATTTCCCACACACACAAACACACACACACACACACACACACACACAGAGAGAGAGAGAGAGAGAGAGAGAGAGAGAGAGAGAGAGAGAGAGAGAGAGACTACAACTATCCTGAATGATAAAACGACAAACAGAGTAATACAAGACAGAAAACAAGATCTGGGGTGGCTTTTCTTTCGTCATATGCCAAAATCCATATAAACTTTAACGGCATATACAAAGAAATCGTAAAGAGATCACAGCTACGATATTTACTTATTTGATAGAAAAAGTATTAACGGCGTCATGTCATGATCATCGCAGTTGATGGTAATTAATGGAGATGAAGAAAATGAGCATATGAAGTGCAATAACAAAACAGAGTCATCATCTGGAGAACGGATAGGATCGTCCACAACAAAGTTAGGGATTAAGGAGTATACGCGGTTATACAATCAGGAAGAAAATGCAGTTTTTACACTGATAAGACGCCGGGAGTTAATGGGACTACATGCAAGATGATGTGGTAGTGGTCAAACAGTTGAGCGCCTGAGTTGCCCCAGAGATAGTAATATATAAGTCTTGGGAAAGGAAAGGTTCCGAAGGTATAGCTGAAAAGAATAATTATTCGATCATGTGAAGGTAAAAGTGGCCAACAACACTAAGAATATTTGGGACATAATGTTACTTAGTGCTTCAAGGAAGGGATAAGGTAGGATTTGGCTAATACAATAAGTTAGATGACAGTAGTATTAGGGGAAGAACAGCACAGATTTAAACAATTATGAGAGAAGCTTTAAAGTAAGGGAAAAGGCTGCATGTGACCTACACAGCCTTTGTGAAGATTATGACAGAATCGATAGATGCAATGCGGAGGAAGCTGAGGAGGGATTTAGAAAATGCATCGTCAGCATATTCTAAGACTGACAGGTTTCTATCGTTACACCAATCTAAACCATTTTTTCTCCTCCCACACTTGTTTTTTTTACACAAAAATCCATGAGAAGGGCAAACAATATTTACTGCAATTCACCTGACAAGATTCAATCAGCATTAACATTGCATCTGCTTCGTTCACAAGTGCCATAATTGGCTTACAAATAAAACGGGAATATCACACTGAAGAAAGATTTTCCATAATATTCGCATGTGGACGCAGTTAAATGCCTTCTCGTAATAGAAAATAAAAAAACGTTTTGATGTACATATTTAACCTGTGAGTCTTCAGCATGTTCTAAAACCTTCTTGTTATCTCTCAGGATTTGCTCTATGTCTTTCTCTTCTACTGAGAACGACCATATAATGAATAATTTCATCCTAACAAACAAACGCAATACCAGTGACCAAATTTAGTGGGGTCGCCTTTCTCTAGTATCTTCGCTATGAATTCAATTTCTCAACCTTCAGGCTTTTCCCCGTTCGATATTCTGCATAACAGTCTTGTTAATATAGGAAGTGCCATGTCGTATTCAAATAAACTCACGGGCAGGTGTCTTCCATCTCCAAAATATTTTCATTAAAACCAAACTCCTTGAATTCAATCATTAGAACATTCACGTCTTCTTCAAATTCTGGCATATCAGTCAAATAATTCCCACATATCTCCTATTCATGCTGACAGAAATTTCCCACCTGGCACTGGCTGGCATCTTATTATGATAATATATCTCTACCCGTCCCTCCTTTTGACGGGGTATTCCTTTCCTTTTCAACAATAAATACTTCATATATTTTTTAATACTTCACTAATTTTCTTCCTTTTCTTTCCACCAATGGACTTTCATTAATTTCTTTTGAGTAAGTATTATACATAAATACATACATACATAATATATACAAATACCCCTCTCTCTCTCTCTCTCTCTCTCTCTCTCTCTCTCTCTCTCTCTCTCTCTCTCTCTCTCTCTCTCTCTCTCTCTATATATATATATATATATATATATATATATATATAAATATATATATATTCTATATATATATATATATATATATATATAAATATATATATACTGTATGTATATATATATATATATATATATATATATATATATATATATATATATATATATATATATATATAAACAAAACTCACAGTATTATACAGTGCCTCTCGAAAGGTATATTGAAAGTACGGTTAGCTAGCCAGTGGTAGCTCTTCCGGTAATGCTAACAGTGCCGAGCAAAAAAAAGCTCGCTATCTAATAATTTCCTTAAGTCACATTATGTTATTTGAATTTTTCATTCATCTGCGAAGGTAAACAAAATAAAAACTTCCTTATAGTATAAGCATGAAACGTCATTTTCGGGCCAACAAAACAAACTCTTGCACCAAACGCTACATAGTTTTTATAGCCGTGACGTAATCCATATCGATAACTGTTACCGACAAAGAAAGAGGTTATAACTTTCCATTTCCCGCAATACCCCTTCTTCTTCGCCCTCTGCTAACTCCATAAAACAATACCTTCCGAGATCTCAATTTCCCGGCTGAAATAACGCCTTGCATTACTCATGGGCAGAAACCAATAGCACTTTCGCTCAATGATGGGAAAATTCATCCCTCTGAAACAAAGAGCGTTTCCACAAAGGGAAACATCAGTACTAGACACCGAAACTGATTTGAATTATTTATAACAGAAACCTTTCCATTTTCAATTAATATTAGGTGGATACTCTCATGAATATGAGAGAGAGAGAAAGAAAAAGAAAGAGAGAAAATAATTACTTAACCTTTTCAATTCCCAATACTCTGATATTGGTTAAGAGAGTGTCGTAGATCATTACATAATAGATGATAAACGAGCGCCCAAGCTTGATAGGCAACTATGTACATTATCCTATTTTCTGACACCTTCTCTCTTTACATTCAAAAATAAGGCTTGTCTGCAAATGCATACTCACTCCTAACCCTACTCGTTGAAGCTATAATACGGAGGAAATGACTGTATTTTCTAAACGCCTATAATAAAATTAATATAGCAACAAATTAAGAAGGCAGACTCGCAAATAACAAGGCAACATTTTACAAAATGAAAAATTATTAAGAATTAGAAAACTTTAAACAAATTATGGTTTCTCTTTGAAAAATTTTGACTTACATTCAAGGTCAAGCTGACAAATGAGAGGGGTTGCCTCTTGAGGTTCTATTATGAAAGTTTCCCTCAAAATTTAGCAATACCTATTAGGTTTATGGGGCCTGGAACTTGACCTGCTATCCACAAAAGTAATATATATACACATACAATGAATGTATGTATGTGTGTCAATAAAGATTACCATAAAAATATATAATTCAAGTACAAGTAACAATATTTTGCGGAAGATGCTGCTTTCATATAGAAATATATTTAAATATATATAATAAACATCTGTATGTATGTGTATATATATATATATATATATATATATATATATATATATATATATATATATATATATATATATATATATATCACAGGTCAATACAGTTCAAGACTCCTCAAGAAAGCAGGCCGTAAGATCGTAATTAAGTGAACGGCTGACCTTGGATTTCTTCACACCTAAAACTAAGGAATAATACCTAGGTAAGAAGCATAACTCCTCGCAGTTCTCTTCACCAAGTATAAACATCTGATTACAAAGTTAACAGACACGAATTGAAAGAAGCCGAAATTCAAACCTGCAATTTGTGTCTCGGCCGTCCTCCTGATTTGACGCCAAGAAATCTTGGCCGTTCTCTCTTCGGCGACAGCAAATATTTACCCTGGGTTTATAAGGCTTAGAGAGGCTTCGGTCCACTCACACGCACACGCA
>JANJGK010000012.1:18013557-18016057 GCA_039081455.1 Macrobrachium rosenbergii | reverse complement strand
GCATTTTAAATATTTCTTGGTAATTTAACATTGCATATTTGATTTGATATCTCATTTATTACGAATTTCTTTTTAAATCTTGAGTAATTCTTGATAGTTTAAATTTTGCTTGATTAATTTAAATTCTTGATAAAGTTTTTGTGAATTAGTTGTGTTTCATAATTTAATTCAAGAACTGATTAAGTGTTGTGTTATTTTCGAGTAATAATAAATTTTTCAGACTGTGAATTCTAATTAATTGTGAATTCTAGTTATAAACTTTGAATTTAAAAATAAATTTTTGTATTTAACATTTTTAGAAAAAGTGTTTCATTTATTGATCACCAGTGAATAGGATTGATTGTGTGTGCATAAGGCAAAGTGATAAACATGTTTTGTTCTTTTAGTTTTGCTATAGTGAATTAAGACCAGGGAAACAGAGTTTTTCGATGGAGTGATGCCCTTTTACTCTAGAAGATTTCTAGTTTAATTTTTGATACCTCACACATATTCTGATAGACTCAATTTGATTTTTCAAGTAATAAATAAGTTTTTCCTAAGGGATCACTGTTACCTTTAGAGTACTCAGTCGTAATAATTAATGTTATGAGAGTTCAGGTATCTGGCTGAAGTGAGGTATATTTTTGAATTTTGAGATTAGTTGTGTAATAACCAGGTACTTGATACGTATCGTGACAATTTATATATATATATATATATATATATATATATATATATATATATATATATATATATATATATATATATATAAATATATATACACACACACACACACACACACACACACATATATATATATATATATATATATATATATATATATATATATGTATGTATATATATAATCCAAGCTTCCAAGAAAAGGCGTTTTAATAACATTGGCTTTATTCTAAAACCGGCGTTTCACATCGCATGATGCATTCTCAAGGCTGAGAGCGGGTAAAATAATACCGTTCATTAACCGAGTCTCCGCTCCTGTCCCCTGATGTGTATGTACACACACACACACACACACACACACACACACACACACACACACACACACACACACATATATATAATATATATATATATATATATATATATATATATATATATAAATATATATGTATATGTATATGTATATGTATATGTATATGTATATGTATATGTATATGTATATGTATATGTATATACGGTCTGGTCAGTAGCCTACCTGGCTGGGCGATTGACAAATAAAGCCGGACACAACCGGCACATAAGCTTCTAAGATCATCCGTGGCGCTAAGGAAATAGAACTAGAAACCTCGCTCCATACACCCTAGCTAAATAAATGGATGTGCAATACCTGGAACCTCCATCGAGGGGAACTTCCCAAGGCAGGAAATTTACCTGTTTAAATACGAAACTCTATCTTCTTGAACACTCTATATTGCTAGAAAATGAACTTTCTTATTTAAAAAATATTGATAACTCATTACCTTGACATCGGAAAATTTTGATTTACTTTATAAAGGAACGAGGAATCATGATCGTCGAAGTGTCAAAACTACATACAACTAATATTTACAACCTATATTTCGAAAGTTTAAATGCTTGTCATGATGATTAATTACCACTGTATTCGGCAATGGGTTAGGCCTCATCCAATCTTTTAATCATCGTTAGTGGCTCCAGTCACACATGGGAATTCTTCATTCATTTCACTTGCGCGTCGGTCTTTTAATGGATATAACAGTATTCAGCTAATAGAATAGAAAAGTTATCACATACTGCATTCCGATTAATAGACCGGGAGATATGCAACTGGCCAAAACAGAATCGGTCACCATACGAAAAGAGTATTAAGGGACCTCTTCTCCAATGCAAGACCAGCCTTCTACTCACAGAATACATGCAGAGGAATAAACATCCACATCCTGGAAACAATTAATAACTGATCAAATCAGTTGACCCTGAAGATAACGACTTCTAAACAATCAGCTATAAACACTGGTTATTCTCTTTCATAACTGTATCCAGAAGAAAGGCTGTTTTTTAAAAACCCATTACAGTAAATACATTAGGAGAAAACACTACGGGGCAAATAACGAACAAAAGCAGACATGTTTAAAAAATGCTGCTTGGAATAGAAGTCTGCGATGATTACGTCACAACTGATGTCTTTGTATGCAAAGCGAAGCGGGCCAGAGGGTAACTTCAAAGCCAAGTTGTAATACAGGAATGAAAGAACTAATATTAAAATTCTAAGAACGCTTTTCATACCGAGAGAGAGAGAGAGAGAGAGAGAGAGAGAGAGAGAGAGAGAGAGAGAGAGAGAGAGAGAGAGAGAGAGAGAGAGAGCAAAATGTAGTTGGCTTTGAGTATATCTCAAGAGCGTTTTCTTTAACAACCAATTTCAGCATGAAGGAGCGTCAAATAATCTGAATTTACATATGACATATTATCTTAACTCTAACTCTTTCTGTAATATCAAAAGTGTTAACACCTTTTTTTTTGGGGGGGGAGGGGGAGATTCCCA
>JANJGK010000012.1:18009703-18013457 GCA_039081455.1 Macrobrachium rosenbergii | reverse complement strand
CCTGGTGTAAAGGTAGGTCTGAAGCAAGGCTGAAGAGTTTACATGTCTGTTTAAAAATGAGGCCATACGTCCTTTTGTCTGCAACCAAGTAACATCACCGCAATATGTTCCAACAATACAGGTTTAATACTATGGTCACGCTATGCAACTGCCAGAGCGTGAGTGAACGTCACAGCAAAGGTGCTAGATCGCTTCGGCAAGAAGTGTTAATAGAAATTATTACAGAAGTAACATTATATATATATATATATATATATATATATATATATATATATATATATATATATATATATATATATATATATATATATATGTATATAGATGTGTTAATGGAAATTATTACAGAATCATTATATATACAGTATATGTATATAAAATATATATACACATGCAAATATATATATACGTACATAAAAATACATATGTACTGATACAGACAGCCAGATATCGTTTAATATCCAATTCACTATACCACGGCTCGCAGAGGGACTATCTCAGTGCAAAGCCTTCCGACAAGGTCTGGGAGTACAACTGCCTTCTCATCGTCCTTAATATAATTCTTGTTAACCTAAAACTTTAACAGAAATGGGCAATAATAATCCATTAAAAAAAGAGCAATTAATATTTTGCACAAAAAAGAACAGCCCTTCTATTTTTGTTCCTTTTATCAACTTTCATACATAATTTAATTTTCAGACTGAAATATAAAAATTCCTACAGCACCTCACCTGTACACAGAATTATAAGAAATTTTGGATACCATCACAAATGTTAGTGAAATCCAAATCTTATAATAAAGATTGCTCAAGTGAACTGTTAAGAAAACGCCATCATTCGAAATGGATCTGTTAACATTTATGGGACTTACTCAAAAATTCTACAACAGCAAACAGTGAATGTAAATTGCATCCTACAAAATAGCATTTCATGACCTATGAACAGGCAATATAATGAAGACATGTAGACGCAACCGAAAGCATCACGACAACATGATGATCTAAACTTGCGTCATGAAAGCATTAAATATAAATAACTTTGCTGTCAACATAACAAGGAAGAAGTAAGGGGAATAGATGGTGACCATGTTTTACTGCAACTTGGTGACTGCCCTCTAGAGATGAGTAGCATCACTTACAATAACAGCGCACGTCTTCAACTTGTCTCCCCCACTAGACACTAATCATGAAATATAAAGCTAGCTTAAAACTTCGTTCCAAAATGAATATTAAATATGCTTGATAGAAATCTGGAGAGATAAGCACGAATGCACTCTAACGCATGCGTGCGCACGTACGCGCACACACATTATATATGTATATATACATAATACACACACATAAATATATATCTATATATACTACTGTATATATATATATATATATATATATATATATATATAATGCCCTATTAACAAGATCAGATAGGGTCATAACCTCCTCCCACATCTGTTTTAAGAACAACGTCAAAGATTCTCCGGGAGCAATGGCCAGTGCTGGGTCAGCACATTCTCTCTCTCTCTCTCTCTCTCTCTCTCTCTCTCTCTCTCTCTCTCTCTCTCTCTCTCTCTCTCTCTCTCTCGTCATCCAAGTCACTAACTGACCCAAGGAAGACCAGCAAACACATGACTACCAAAAAATGTATTTTATTCAGTAATCTAACATGGCAAGTGGTTTGAAATGCAATAAAAATTAAATGGGAATATCTACGTCCCAGAATTGGTGCCCTCAAAATAGCCAAGTAGGATATCATGGTACTATCAACTTCCACTAAATGAGTCTCAACCAGATAAAAGTTAAAATAAGTCAGCATGACCGAAGTCATGATAAGTCACATTCCCCTCCATTTACATTGGCCTCTAGATTCATGAGCATCTGAAGAGGCAAAACAGAACACTTTTCAATTATGCACAGAAAATAAATGAATGTGGGGATATCTCCCATGTTACCTCAAAAGCACACATAGTATTGAAAAATGAAATGACAATGAGAGAGACATAAAATAAAATATATTAAAACCCATTCGAGTTTTTGGAAATCAAAGTCTTTTCCTCACCCCTTAGGCAGTACTCAGAGTCCTCCAAACAGGGAGCTACACTTTCAAAAACTCAGCCCTGAATGAGTGACCTGCACTCAAAGTGATCAATTCACACCTTTCATGACTCGCCCATGGAAGCGCACTCGCGAACGAACGCTTCTCCGGACGCATTCCGATATGCACAGAACATCAAAGGGTCATGAACTCTGCCTCCACGAGCGGGCAAGACCGCCCACGGATTTTCTCGGCACTGACACATTGACTCGTCAACAAGAAAGCCTTAATCAGGAAACACGTAGGCATTGATTTAACCATTTCACTTGCCAAGAATATCTCAAGCTAACCCAAAAATGCATTACCAGCAAAGTATATGTATATTGTAACAATATCATAAGCTAATACAGCTACATGAACTGAACAACTTTATAAAAAAATGTAATAATAAAAATATATACTGTATACCCACCACAGTTTCCGAGTAACCGCCGTTATATGTTAAACTGTCATTTCTCACTGGCGAAGTGTTCCTCAAGGGAAATGGAGAGGCTAAACATCCCCCCACCCCTTTCAACTATGTTATATTTAACCGAACAGGGACATCTACAGTACATCGCTATTTTATGTTACCTCCACCAGTGTTATTTTTTTTTATGGTGATCATAAAAACAAAGTTACCAAATCCCGGACCAAGACTCACTCTTGAATTTGAGTTTCATATTCATGGCTACAACTCTCTTTACCGCTTGTCAAAGGCTTTTTCCCTCCCTCTCTTATAGTTCTTCTTGTTTCCCTTTAGAATTTTACCCTTTAGCCAGGGAGCAATCTGATAGGTCGGCTGTGAAAGAAAAGACGCTGAAGAAAAGTATAATTAAAAAACATGACACAGGCCTATTTCTTTTCTACACATTTTGAAGATCAAACGTTACAAAGGGGTCACTGTATATTAAGAAATATCAAGTTTTTGAGGCTCTCTATTTCTCTTTTACTGTATGACCTTAAACATCACGAAGTATGTGCTCACTGCCGTAAAACCTAGGGAAGTAATAGAGTGAATGGTCTGATGTGCTTTGACAATTCTGTATTTAAAGATATAAAATTGCTCTGTATTTAAAGATATAAAATTGTTCTGTATTTAAACATAAAATTGTTCTATATGTAAAGATATAAACTGATCTATATTTAAAGACATAAAATTGACCTACATTCAGATATAAATTGTTCTATATTTAAAGATATAAAACTGTTCTGTATTCAAAAACATAAAATTGATGGATAAAGCTTCTGCATAAAATGTTATGCCATTTCATTCAAAAGATAAATTTTATTTTGCTGATAAAATGAATACTGACCTTTATAAGAATGTTATCGAACAGAAATAGCAAAAGGTTTTCAAGCACGCCATGTTATCCCCGAAACGCAAAAACCACTAGAACTGCTCTGACTTTTGGCAAAACTCCGATGTACAGAAATGGAAGATCCGGTCTGGTTCCGTAGTTACTAAATGGACGTCTATACTTCAAAGTCGATGAACTTTGAAGTTTGGCTTTGACGTGACTCTGTATTATCTGAAGTTTCTGGGAATCTGAACTCTGTTTAAAGTCAACAGACTTCGCCACTGGGGATTAAGTAACTTCCATCAATTTAAGGTGACTCCCTAAGGAAATGGAATCCTACAGGATCACATTTAAAAATCGACATATGAATTCAAGTCAGATGGTAC
>JANJGK010000012.1:17997203-18004703 GCA_039081455.1 Macrobrachium rosenbergii | reverse complement strand
CAGGATTTTTCGTAATTACGGAAAATACTAGATCAGTATTGTCTCTTTTTTATTCTTTAATTAAATACATTCGTTCTTATTTTCTGTGCGTTCCGTCAAATGATAAAGTTTGCTTCAATAAGCAGAAGTTTTGTGTATAATTTACCGTCATGTCATTACCGAACACCTGAAACGCAGTCATCACAATCCTCAGAAAGTGACCTAATTAACCTCTACTTCCAGTTATAACAGCAATTTTTCTACAATTCAACAGATAGGACTGGCATGTCTTATTTCTACAACGATGCACTTAATTATACTGCATGCCAGTTTTATCTGTGAGACAATTATACTACCCGCTACTCTTTAGCTGAAACAATTTTGCTACTCCCTCCTCTTTCTGTGGCAAATTATATCCTCTTTATCAACAGAATAACTCAAAACGTCCAGAACAGGGCATCAGCTTATTACGGAAAATAAAATCCCAGCTTAAATATCCATTAGGTTCATTACAATACTAAGAAAAATCAATAATGCTGCCACAAATGAGATCATAAGAGAAGCATTATAGGTTTTCACATTATGTTCTGTACCGTGAAATTTAAAACAAGAGGAACCCTTTATGACGTTATTAGAAGGCTACAAAAATATAAAGGATAAAGAAAATTTTTATTTATCCTTCATAAGACTTATGAACAGGATATAATTTCAAGCTTATTACCACTTATCGAAAACTTTCGGACACTTTTAAACAAGGCATCTGTAAACACTTGACAAAAAACACCATGAAACCGGATTTCATTAATGATGAAAATAGTTCACTATATATAAACTTCTACGAACAGTCAAAAGCCTGATTAATGAATTAAGCAAGCACTTCACATTGTGAAGCTGCTTTTTGCAAGGTAATTCATTATGCCAGTTAATCTGGGGTCGATTTTCTTTGGAAGGACCTTGGCTGACCTGGAACTTAAGTCCAAAAAAAGATTGTGCCTGAAGGAAACAAAAATGGCAAGCCCATTCATAATCCCTACACTTCACAGAATTAGGTTGAAAGTATATCATTTTAGGAGTAAATTTGAAATCAAACAATCCCACACAAAATATGTACATATGGATAAATATCGCTAAACTGTGTTCACAAAAAATTATATAATCAAAAAACGAAATACATACCACACACAAATAAAGAATTATTTACCTTATAAGTTCTTTCAATAGAGTCCTTGTCTAAGAACAATCTAGTTGGAAATGGCGTGCGATTATCTGTGCAAAGAAACCACTACAAAACGAAATGTCTGAAAGTAGCTTTCACTTCTATATTCCAAGTAAAAAATAAAACGATAAAAATTAATCTATGCATGGCACTTCCTATTACGTTCAAAAGGATCTATTTCAAAATTATCAAGTACACGCACGTTCTAATCAGTTCCAGTGGGAAGTGAAGATAAACACTGGGGACCATCTTTACAACCCTGGAAAAACTAAAAACCTTTACCGTTACTCAAAAAAAAAAAGACCCTTTCCCTTTCTTAGACTGGAAGTTCGAAAACCAATATCTGTTTTGTCTTCTCTCTCATCCAATCAGCATAAGAACTTGGCGCTTTCCTTTTCTATTCCCACCTCTTAAAACTGCCTGCTGTTTACTTCTAGATTCCAAACAAATCCGCCCCTCTTTGGAGGCGATGCATAACCCAAACCCTACACCCCAAGCTTTTTTTCCTCGACTACAACATACCTCTCCATTACCATCATGATATCACGTCACCCAATACAATCTCCGAAGAACTTTTACCGCAAAATGACGCAGGACATCTCACCTTCCTTGACAACCAATTTCTGTTGCTTCGCCTTCCCCTCTCTCCTAGCCCACGTAACCTTTCCACTCTTATTTTTCCTGGAGATCAACCGGCACCTCCCTCTATTTCACTCTTCCCTAAGGCTTATACCTCGTTCTTGCCTTTTTCCCTTCTTCGGCCTCCTCAGTGTCTCTTCCATGAACCATGAAAAGACATCTCCAACCCAAAAAGATGCCCGGAGTCGTACACGCGCACACAGAATCTTTACAACTTCTTTCATATCTTAATTCCCTCGGGACTCGGTTCCTGTCAGAGGAGTAGTAAAAGTCCAAGCTTATACTTTCCGCTGCTATAAAATATTTCCTGTTATCTTAACATATGAAAATTCTATACGCCCAATAGGGCTTTACACCTAATGTTATTTTACATTAAGTACTTCTGATAATAGGTTCTTTTCAAACAGGATAAAGACGAAAAGACGAATGGAAAATAACACTAAACAAAATTTAATCAAGTCTGATTTAAATGGTCCTATGAGAAAGAATATGCGACTGATAGGACACGAATTAAACTGACTGAAAGGAAACCACACACACACACACACACACACACACACACACACACGCGCGCGCGCGCGCGCGCGCGCGCCTCAAGCCTTGGCTCTTTCCAAAAAGCTCATTTTAAAAACTTTAGAACCTCCGTTTCCTCTTTGATCAGTGCAGAGAGGTTCCCGGAGGAATATGTACTGATTACCTACTCGTTTTTTACCCCCTTAAGTAACTATTCTCCATCAGGGACCCGGTGGAATCTTACGCTTGGTGTCCTTATACCCATTACTGCGGCTTTCAGGCATTGCTTCTACAACACAGCTGTTCTCTCTTTGGTCGTCAAGGTGCTGCAACAACCAAGGTCTTGGCAACAACCATGTTCCTGTTCCCATTAGCGTTTCAAAATATTATCATCTTCCTTTCGACAAAAGACTTCTCGAAACATATTCAAGTTTTTGCCACCAATAAACTGGGAACTCTTTCCTCAAACAAATTACTCGGCAAATGAAATTTCTTTTGAAACTCGTTCTGACTTTATTTTCCGAGAACTTATTACTGGCAGCCTGAGCAGCAACTTCGTTTAGATGAAAGGAAAAACTACAATGCGGCTCTACGAAGAATTTCACTACTGGTTAGTCACACTGACACTCGCTAAAGAATCCTTTTTTTACCTCTGAAAACCCCATCTTCAGTACGATGGGAATAAAAGTTAGTCCGTTATATACGCTTGACTAGACCATATGACAAAACCAGTTCAAAGAATTCAAGAGTGGTCTTTGCTATTTCTCATTCGTGAAAGCTTCTTCCTCTTAAAGTGGGACTTGGCATTCCTAATGAGGCAAGTTTTATACTCACAAGCAGCTAACTACCCCTGCCCCTTAGTTCTGAAATGAATACAGAGTTAAGCCAAAGACCAAGCACTGGGACCTATGAGGTAATTCAGCGCTGGAAAGGAAATTGAGAGAAGGTAGGTCTGAAAAGCGTAACAGGATGAAAATCTCGCAGATGCACTAGGAAATATTTGTTAAGAGAGGGTGGATAGCGAGATGGAAGAAAGATCATATGAATGGAGGTACACTAAAAGGAATGAAAGGGGTTGCAGCTGGGGGACGAAAGGACGCTGCAAAGAATCTTTAGTCATGCCTACAATACACCGCATGAGGTGCACTGACGGCACTACCCCACTACGGGGCTTCTCTCTCCTTGATCCTCGCCTTGCCCGAGTTTATCAAAGCTTTCCAACGCTACCAAATAACAAAAATTTATTTCTATTTGCCTCCATTCCACTGAAATGTTACTGACATCTTTATATTGCCTTACACGTCTCGAACTGTCGGCCTAAACCGCTCACGTCTCCGCGCTGCTAGGGGAAAGGGAGCTAGGGATTGGCACGATACATATACACATGTGCTACCGGGGTCTAAGCGATGTCAGGCAGGGCAGCCGATCGAGGCTACGGCCTACCCCAAAAGCCAAATCAAAGTCCTTGAATAGAAGGCATCGTGCTTACCCCATATGAAAAATGGGAAAAAGCACGTTAAACGAAGAAGATTATATTGACTACGCCGCAACGCTACACACAATGGAAGCTTCAACTTCCTGAGGTAAATTATTGTTGTGGACCTGTTGAGGACTAAAGTAGCAATTTATATAACTCTCCTAATCACTCTGTTGCCTTTGTGAAGATTACTTATCTGTCTAGACTCTAGAGGAACGAAATCATGACAATATTTTTTCCTCGGTGCTGCACTAGATTTGGCCTTTGTCTGTTCTAATTTCCCTTTGTATAAAAGCCTAAAGAGACCCACTCCGAAAACCATAAATATAGAATTAACCTCAGAAAAATATGTCATGGATTAAATTTATTTAATAATTTTCTTGAAAACATATCTAATTATTTTCTTGAAGCTGATATCTTCGATGTTATTACACGAAACAGCCGTCCTTCCCTCTAGTCTGTCTCAATGAGCCAAGTATAATGAGAAAAGAGAAGAATAGCGCTATCAAGACAAACAGACACAGACACACACACACACACACACACACAAAGGACGTAGAGGACCGAGAAAAAACGATTGGCGCCCTCCACTTGGTCGTCTTCTGTAACCCAAGCAGCTTTTCCCAGCGACTTCATAGATTCACGCGTCAAGACTTGACAAGGGCCTGGGATTTGAGTGTCAGGGAAGAAAGCCGGATGTGTTGTTAGAAATTCGTTTATCGTGTAATTTCGCAATGTGAGAGTTTGCGTTCCTTGAATTTCTCATAGTCTGCGGCTATGCAAGGTTGGCGTGCTTTCCACTAAATTTTAAGAAATCAAAATCTTCGAATTTTGCGTTTTAATTTGAGTCGGTCAAGAAATAAACACCGGAATAGTCTTGGTTAGTGAATAACCGTTATTTCCCTTTTAGTTCTCACTACGCCCCGAACCATTCAGTGTTTATACAATACATCTATTTAGCATAACCGATTGGCTAATGACTACTGAAGGGTCCTAAATGGGCAGTAAGGGAAAGAGCGATCATCATGCTGCTGGATGAGGACTCCTGTGTCAGTGTATGAATCGGATATGAGGCTATGGTAGTTATTCACGCCTTGTTTTCATCCTTGGTTTGACAGCTGAGAAAATTAATGGGACAGTGACTTTCCTGAGGACTCCAAATTTGTCCAGGTGAAGAAGTCCCCTCAGGGTTTCTACTAGCTCTTCGTTGGGTGAGTTGGTAGAGCTGCGGACTGGCACTCGCTGGGCCCGAGTTCGATTCCCCGGCCGGCTGATGAAGAGTTGGAGGAATTTATTTCTGGTGATAGAAATTCACTTCTCGCTATAATGTGGTTCGGATTCCACAATAAGCTGTAGGTCCCGTTGCTAAGTAACCAATTGGTTCTTAGCCACGTAAAACAAGTCTAATCCTTCGGGCCAGCCCTAGGAGAACTGTTAATCAGCTCAGTGGTCTGGTAAAACTAAGGTATGCTTTTTTTTTTTTTTTTTTTTGCCGCTGAAGGTTGATCCACCTAAAGGAAGACTGGATGATCTATGCGTACCAAAGGCCTCACCGAGATGGTCGTTGGTTTGGAAGAGTCACGACAACAACTAATCGGTCCTGCTGAGGCAACCAAGGTGCTTGTACACCATGAGTAGCAATGTTCGATGAGGCTCTTGACTTCTGTTTAGTTCTGTAAGCTATTCCCGTCTTTAGTGAGAAATGCTCTAAAAAACAATAATAATTTTGTAGCAACACTAAAAGAGGGTTGTGTCTGTTTGGTAAGTTAGCTTTTAAATGTGCCAAATCTTTTACTGGGAATACTATATCCAATATTTATATAACCCCTGTTCCACGAAACCGTAAGTTTTAGTCTATCGTCACAGAAATGAATGCCACTGAAATATTTAACAACAATTAAAAAAAAAGGCACTACTACCATTCACTTTCCAGAATTTCCTTCAGGTTCCTTTTTTATACCCGATTCAATATGAAAAACAAAACTGAATTTTTTATCTGGTTGAAAACACAATGATACGAACTATATTGCCTGGCCACTACTATCCTTCAGGAACACTGAAAAAAAAAAGACTGTAAATTAAAAATGAACCTTGGTTCCTCTTCTCCTTAGGGTGCAATTTCCCCCCACGAGAGGCCCATAATATCTGACCCGCCAGATCATGGCCGTGGACCTAATTGCTTTTAGTGTTCAAAGCTATCGGAACAGCCAAAACAGCGCTGACTAAGCAGTATATCTTAATACAACACAGAAAGTGGTCCATCGTAGACTGACCTGAAATTTATGATACGAAATACTGACGGATGAATAGGACAGTTTGCGTGTTCAATTCACCAATTCTATTCTTTGAAATGCTCAGAGCACTGAACAGAACTAAAGCCAAACGAGACGCCAATGACAGGTGACAAAAGAATGAAAAAAGATGTGCTAGTGACGAAACAGACAGCAAGGCAACAACGTCCTATTCATGAATGAGGATTAGTATTTAAACATTTAAGATAATAAAAGAAAATAAACTTTTAACTTTTCAAACGGAGCGTAACCTAAATAAGCAAAGTTCAGCAGCCTTAATTTCTGATCGTATATAAAGAAATAATCTATAATGTTCCATTAGACCAGGCCACTACATTAACCGTTTTTGATAGGATGATAGGAAATGGAGCATAAAGTAAATTGATGAGCGAACGTGATAAAAAGCGTAGCCCGGCCTAACCAATGTTCTGTGACTTTGGAAAGTCAACAAAATTAAGACAAATTTGCTGGCAGACGTCCAACATAATGGGAAAACAAGCGCACGCAAGCCATTTTATAACGTATCTTACTTCTTAATTCATTTTAAACTCGTATGCAAAGAAAAACACACAACCAATTAAACTATTAAGTCAAAATAACCAATCTTCGGCAATGCCTTTAAAACTAACTAAAATAACAAAACAGACAGAGAGAGAGAGAGAGAGAGAGAGAGAGAGAGGGGGGGGGGAAATAGCCATCAATCTTCTATTATCCCGAAGGATCATTAGTATTGCATAAAAGACAATCGATCAAATACAGTGCCTCCACAGTAGCAACTATCACAAGTTTAGAGAGAGAGAGAGAGAGAGAGAGAGAGAGAGAGAGAGAGAGAGAGAGAGAGAGAGAGAGAGAGAGAGAGAAACTATGAAAAAAAAAAGATTCCGATCAGAACACTATAGCAACCCAAGGAGAAAACTCTAATGCATTTCACTGATCAAAATGCCAAAAGCCTACAAAAATTTAGGTCCAATTTTCTCATCGAGTTCACAAGTGAACGTGTCAGAACAAGTAACACAACGTTCGTACGAAGCTCTAGCGAGTTAATTGAAACTAACTTTTACTGGTGAGCCGACAGCACAAACAGCACATAATATAACAGACGTAATTACATGTAATCATGTACCCGCCGGAACTAATAGACCCTGAGACTACAGATAAATAAAGGTACAATACTAGAATGACATAACGAAATATGATCAATAAATGACAGGGGGTACAAAACCTGACCGATAAAAGCAAAGGTGAAAATGTAATTTTTTTTTCTTTTTGTCCAGAAACATGGTTATTCTTTTTGTCCCTGATGTCACTTAATATAGGGAAAAATGAGGCACAAAACCTAAAGAATAAAATACAGGAGAAAATATGTGTAAAGCTTTATAATAAAG
>JANJGK010000012.1:17957203-17989703 GCA_039081455.1 Macrobrachium rosenbergii | reverse complement strand
ATCTGCAATATTATTTTCTACGAATTTGCCTCATTGTTGTGCAAGTCTTGTCCCACCAGGGTACTGGAGTCATCTTGGTTTGTTTCCTATTCTAGAAATAGACTCCTCTGCTCTTATTCAAGTGGATTTTTACGAAAGGTAGCCATAGGCCTTGATGTGAAACTAAGAGAGGCGAAGTCTTTGTTTACGGTGACATCCCGCGTGTAATATAAGTTCTTCATTGGAGGGGTGGGTAGAGCTCTCGGCTAGCACACTGTTGGCCCAGCGTTCGATCCGAGCGGCCAATGAAGAATTAGAGGAATTTATTTCTGGTGATAGAAATTCATATCTGGTCATACTGTGGTTCGGATTCCACAATAAGCTGTAGGTCCCGTTGCTAGGCAACCAGTTGGTTCTTAGCCACGTAAAAAATCTAATCCTTCGGGCCAGCCCTAGGAGAGCTGTTACTCAGCTCAGTGGTCTGGTTAAACTATGGTATACTTAACCGACTGTAATATAGCAGACTGCATTTCTTCCTTCCATTTCGGAGGAGTTTTTCTGGGAGATTTAACAACGGGTTCGAGAAAAATAGGACAGTTGCCACTCCTATGAAGATATTCCTCTAGTAACCACTTATAACCTAGATGGATACCAGTTGCCGGACAATATGTCGATGGAAATAATGTCGACGGGCAAAATGCAGACATCCGTTCGACCAGGACAAAATGTCGACGACAGTAAATAAACAAAATAAAACAATTTATTAACTTTTTACAAACCCCCTTTCATTTTCTCACTTAGTTTTTTCTCTCTATCTCCTTTTCTATCTGCTCTGTTAATCTTTCTGCAATAAAGCATGTTAAATTGGTAGTTGTTTCGTTAAAGAAGTTGTTCACAAAGACAGATTGTTTAACGTTTTAGCATATTTTTCCAACACCATTAGTTCGTCAAGATACGAAGCGTGTTGATGTTTTTATAAACCAGCCCATCTCTATAATGGAGATAACAAAAACGAATAAAGGTGGCAAGAAACTTCTTTACGAAGATCATGCTTACCAACCTGTAGATAAGAGAAAGGAGAACGGAATTTTATGGCGCTGTGAAAAACGTGGATGTTGTAGTGGAAGAATAACAAGTTCTAACAATACTGTACAGTACTTTCTTTTCCAAGCCATTATCACCAGCCTGATAATCTCACATGTGATGCTCTTAAAGTTCAGAACAAAATTAAAGACATGGCCAGTGTTACAGATGATATTCCCTCAAATATAATCCACAGCGCTACAGCAAACGTATCACTAGATGTTTGTGGCGCTTTACCAAAGAAAGAGTCAATTGCTCGTACAATTAGACGACAACGCAATGTAAGTAACAGAGATGAAGATTTGACTACAACTACAAGAGGAGAGCTTTTTTGTTACACGAAAATGGGGAGACTAGCATTTACTCAACATGTAAAAACTTTAGAATGTTAGAAACATATTCAACATGGCTTTGCGATGGGACGTTTGATTCATCTCCTTTAGGGAAGAAATTGTGTACCATTCACGCCCTTGTTACAGATAACAAAACCCTACCAATGATGTATTGTCTTACTAGCAAGAAGGATGAGCAAACTTACGACTTTATTTTCAATTTTTCAAAAGACCGCAATTTCAACCCAACTTCAATCAGTGTTGATTTCGAGGGGGCCGCTATTAATAGTATAAAGAAGGCATTCCCAACTACTATTATTTATGGATATTTTCCTCCATTTTGGCCAATGCCTTAGGCGCAAAATCCAGTCGGCTGGCTTAAAGTCCAGGAATGCTTTCATCATAAAGAAGTTTCAAGCACTGGCATTTGCTCCTTCTGACTGCGTACATCGTTTGTTTGATGAGCTTCTTGCTTCTCTAACGGATGAAGTAGGATCTGTGCTAGATGAATTTTTACCGTATTTTGAAGCGACATGGTTAGGCGTAGTCCAACGTGAGCGACGACATAAACCCTGTTACGAAATCCAACTGTGGTCAGTTCATAATCGTGTCGTAAATGAATTGCCACGCACAAATAATGCGGTCGAAGGGTGGCATAATGCTTTTAATAGGGGAATGGTTATCAAGCATGCATCTTTAGAAAAGTTGGTTAAACAATGAAAAAAGAACAAGCAAATACAGAAATGTTATCTCAATTAACTCTGGTGAGAGAAATGGAAGGCAGAACCTAAAATATATAGAATCAAGCAGAGATTACAGAACCTAGTCACAAATTATAACCCAGATCAAGGGATTCAGTTCTTAACAGCGGTTGCTTATAATTTGAAACACTTGTATTGTTGGTAAAATTTTAATTTTTAATAAATTTTGTGCTTATTGATACAATTTTTAGAAAGTATGTCTTTTGTTTATCAAACCTATCTTCAATTGCTCTAATTTGTAACATTTATATCACTGATTAAAGTTTTATGTTTTTTAATAAATACATTTTGTACTTACTGATACAGTTCTTATCAATTTCGTCTTCTGTTTATCAGACCTATCATCACTTACGTCATGCTCTTAACAGCAGTTGCTCATAATATGTAACACTTGCATCACTGATAAAATTTTAATTAATTATGTTTTTTGTAACACTTGTATCATTGACAAAGTTTTAATTAATTATGTTTTTTTAACACTTGTATCATTGAGAAAGTTTTAATTATTTTTTTTAACACTTGTATCACTGACAAAGTTTTAATTAATTATGTTTTTTGTAACACTTGTATCGTTGATAAAGTTCTAATTAATTATGTTTTTTTGTAACACTTGTATCATTAATAAAGTTTTACTTAATTATGTTTTTTGTATCACTTGCATCATTGACAAAGTTTTAATTATGTTTTTTGTAACAATTGTGTCATTGAGAAAGTTTTAATTAATTGTTTTTTTCTTAATAATTATGTGCTTATTGATACAATTTTTACCAATTATGGCTTTTGTTCACCAAACTAACATCGTGTAATGTTCTTTATAAATTTTTCATTTATTCCGAAGACATTTTGTCCCCTCTGGACATACTGTTATTTTGCCCGTCGACATTTTGCCCGTCGACATTTTGCCCATCGACATTTTGCCCGTCGACATTTGGCCCGTCGACATTACGACCGTCGACATTTTGCCCATCGACATTTTGCCCGTCGACATTTTGCCCGTCGACATTTTGCCCGTCGACATTTTGCCCATCGACATTTTGCCCGTCGACATTTTGCCCATCGACATTTTGCCCGTCGACATTTTGCCCATCGACATTTTGCCCGTCGACATTTTGCCCATCGACATTTTGCCCGTCGACATTTTGCCCATTGACATTTTGCCCGTCGACATTTTGCCCATCGACATTTTGCCCGTCGACATTTTGCCCGTCGACATTACGACCGTCGACATTTTGCCCATCGACATTTGGCCCGTCGACATTTTGCCCGTCGACATTACGACCGTCGACATTATGTCCGTCGGCATTTTGTCTGCACACCAACGATACCAGATGAACATATGGTCAGGTAAATAGCAGAGTACTGATCTGAGTTTCTACGAAATGTTACTCCCTGATCGTGCTCGTCAAGTGGTGCATTGTAGGCAATACGAAAAGGTGTTTGCAGAGTTCCTGTGGCCCCATAGCAGCTTCTACTTTTTAGCCTTTTACCTTCCTACATTACGTCTTCCTTTCAGTGTTGCTGTCCAGCCCAGGATCCAAAGAAGTTCTTCTCCGGATCGTGGTCCAGCCTCTCGTAACTGTTACTTATTAGTGCAGCTGTGAGGTTTTCTCCCGGTTCCACCTCTGAATCCTTGTACGTCATTCTTTATATTTCTGTTCAGCCACTCCAAATCACTCTTTTCACGGTCTTAAGAGCTAAATGGCTGAAAGTACC
This sequence comes from Macrobrachium rosenbergii, assembly GCA_039081455.1. Lineage (NCBI taxonomy): Eukaryota > Metazoa > Arthropoda > Malacostraca > Decapoda > Palaemonidae > Macrobrachium > Macrobrachium rosenbergii. Next base: position 17,985,835 of record JANJGK010000012.1, on the reverse strand, counting down.
CAGTGCTTGGCTTGGTAGCCCAGGTTTCTTTTTAAAAAAATCTAAAAAATTAAACGTCAATGATTCATAACTACTTAAAAATATTTTATTAATGGTGCCTTTTATAATTTGATCTTTGTTATCACAGTAAGGGTAATGGGCATAGAAGTCTCCTAATATTAAAAATGGAGTGGGACTTTGATATATCCTCTTGGCTGAAGTACAGATCCCGAGGAAGGTCTATAAAACAAATGATTTATTTTTCTAAAAATAAACAAAATGCCACAGCGTGTAATATTGCCTTCAAAGGCAGTAGTAAATGCTACATAGTCGTATTAGCTATGACCGCAGAACTGGTATTAGCATGCCCACTTACTGGAGAAGGAGCTCCATACATCTTATAATTTAAACCAGAACTACAAACTTCATCGCCTAAATTGATTTCTTCAAGACAAATGATATCTGGGTTGCAGTGACTAAGGACACCTTCATACTCTCAGCTCGAACTCTTAAACCTCTACAGTTCCCATCTTGTTTAGAACTCTGTTTATGATGAAGCTTTCCTTGTCCTTTTATTTTTGGTCAGAGAATCTTTTTCCTATGTCACTCAAAAGAGACTTGAGGCAGTGCATGAGTGTTGTAATTCTAGTTTCATTTGTTTTATTTCTTTTCTTTATTACTGGGTTTCACACTCACTTGCATTTGGGCCTGCAGGCTTCACAAGCGAAGTACAAAAGTACTACCTTTACAGTCATCTAACAGAATGGATCTTTTCTTCAAAGTTTCTACCACACCCAAAAGAGAGAATTTAAATTCATAATCGCAGTGTACTGAGTTCTGGTAAGTTTTGTCTCGTGGGTTTCCTCTAGTTAGTTTATATGGTTTGGCTGGGATAACACACTGTTTCCGTGTTAATGTCACCGCTTTCTGTGGGCGCTGCTGTCTGATCCTAAATCTGTTAGCCTGTATATACAGTATTTCTTCTGGGTGACTAGTCTCAACTGAGGCTTCTCCAGTAACCTTGTCCAACATTACACTATTTCTCTTTTCTTCTTGTAATTTTACATTTTGGGGCATTAGAAGGACTTCTACTTATCTTTACTGTTTCTGTGCAGTAGTAGATGAGCTGGTAATTTACAGGATCTTTCTTATCTTTATCGTTAAAGACTCTATTCAATATCAACATAATGTGTTTAATATTCTCAAAGCTGGTGTGTCTAGCGTGTGTTTTTTCTGTTACCTCCTGTTGAAACCTTTTCATTCACTGAACATACCCTGGAGTTTGGTAGACGATACGCAGACAGCGATAGCTGCATTTTGGTGTTCTGCATACGGTATCCTCGTCATTCTTTAAACATTCAGGGCACAATCTAGCATTTGAACAGACTGATTTTTCCATTACAATAATCAAAACAATTGCAGCAATGTTTTGGTTGGATCTGTACTTTCACCTATATTTTCAAATAGGTTAAAAATGTTTTAGTGTAGTGCTGTCTGTACAATAAATGCCAAAAAGATGACACTCTTGGCACCTTTAACCTTTCTAACTTCTTATTGTAACAAGGCATAGTGTTTTTCTCAATGATTTATTAACAAGGCATAGTGTCTTTAATAATGATTTATGCCATTTCTATGGTTACTTTCAACGGTTTAGAATAAGCAAATGCCTTAAAACTGCCAGCATTTTGCAAGGGTGCACTTATTTTTTCTAACATAAAAGTGTTCTTCTCATTCTGATACATGTCGACCTTACAGAAAAAGGTGAATCTTCAAGCAACAAGAATTTGATTAATGAGCATCACATAAAATCAATCCTTTAAAAGAGCTCACTTTGGAATACAACAGAAAAACGTGGTGAAAAGGACCAACAAGTGACTAGTGACTACATAAACATGCAAAGCCCATATTGTGTTCTATTAATTAAACACAATTCTTCCTTACTTCGGACAGAACCCGGAACGAACACAGAAAAGTAAGACAATTACATTCATAGGAATAACAGCATAACTACGTTATTAACCTTCTCTTTTAAAGTGAAAACCCATTGTAGATGTGGCATAGGGAAAATAACATCGTCTCGTTTCCTGGTACAAAACAATACAGCAGCAACAATTACAAGGCATTATCTGTGGAAATGGGAACAAAGAAATAGAATCTATATTGCCACTTTCAGCCTTTCCCACTCTTCCTCAAATGAAACTTGGTTCGTCTCTCTCTCTCTCTCTCTCTCTCTCTCTCTCTCTCTCTCTCTCTCTCTCTCTCTCTCTCTCTCTCTCTCTCTCTCTCTGATATATATATATATATATATATATATATATATATATATATATATATATATATATATATATATATAAAGTTTTATTACCCATAATCACCAATACAGAATATGCGTAAGTATTCCTAGAAGAAAAGGAGGGGTAAAACGAAAAAAGAGAGGAAATAGAAGGTCACAGTTCATCCCAGCAGTTTTGCCCTTCGTCAAACTTCTTCAAAGGAACTTTACTGTGTAGTTTATGAAAAATATGCTTTGGACGTACGCATACATATTTGACAAGATGATAATCACAAAATACAAACGAGAAAATATGGTAAATATGCTATTATATGCGTATGCTATTATATAACATTAAGTTCACTGTTTGTCAAACAGATGGTGTAACACTCTAATAACGTTATGTAGAATGTGTAAACACTCAGGTCAGTATATTTCATATGTACAGATTTTTCATTACATGGAGAAAGTGCTGGTCGTATAAAAAAAAAAAAAAACGAAGCTAGTGTTAAAGTTATTCTTTACACTACACTGAACGCAGGCAGTGTCTATTAGATTTCTCCCGATAATATTACTGTTTCTGAATGTAATTTATGATACTAATAATTGAGTCAGACGAAAACATGCTTCACAGTGATTCTTAACCGCACAGCTTTTCTGATCAACAGCAATCCTATACTTACGCTGTGCTGTCCGTTTTTTTTTTTTTTTTTTTATTTATGCACAGCGCCCTATATAATCCCATACGGAATCTTGTGTAGTGCCCCGTTGTCGTACGTGCGACTGTTTCTTATAAAAGTTCTACCTATTTTACTAGGATAAAAAAATGCAACTGTAACACCGAGTAATTTAAAATTATGTGAATGGATAACATGCTTAAAGGCTGGTATGCAAGGTAAACATATAATGCAATTAAAGATCGCAACGTCACTAACGGAGTAATAAGATTTGTGACAAGCGGGAAACGATCTTCAAAGTAATGACAAGTAAAACTATACTTGAGACCCAAACCACGTATTTAGTCATCATGACTATATCCTTCATCTCTTTGCCAATGATTTCTGGTACTCATCCTTCAGCGTAAAGTGTCATTCAACAAAGCAGCAAGTGTTTGCAACCCTGAACTCGGTGTCCAAATCCATACTCATCATAATAATAATAATAATAATAATAATAATAATAATAATAATAATAATAGCCCTACACTCTTCTCAACGGAAATTGTGACCAGCCATCGACTTCTTAACTCAATGGTTTGGTTAACAAGGGTAAAATAAATTTTAATGAAATGGACGTTCCCGCCCGTGGGGTCGAACTGTGCACTCTGCTGGGCAAGGCAAGGTATTCAAATAACAAACACATAAATAAACACACACACACACACACACACACACACACACACACACACACACACACACATGCAATAAAGCCGTGCGAAAAATTGAAAAAATAAAAATCAGAGCCTTTGTAGCAACCCATACGGCTGTTCCATTGAAGCACTACGGCTTCTTTAAAGGGGAGTGATACACGAAAAAAAAATGAATGGACAACTCTTTTCAATGCGTGGATGGATATGGGAGATCAAACTGAGGTGCGAATATTAAATGGGTGATTGAATAAAGATTTGGGAAACGTACAAGGGGTATGTTTTTGGGCCTCCGGACCCCCTCTTTTTTACTACTGCTAATATTAAAATTACTATTTATATTATTGCTGTTGTTACTGCTATTACTATTTATGTCATCAAATTATTTATTGTGATACCCGGCGTCAATGAACCTGAAAATTAATTAACGTCAAATAACGACAAAAAATAATATATATGTACTTTAATATAACTGTCACTGTTTTAGTTTTATACTTACTTTCATAATCATTATTTTCTGTCTTCCTCTAAAATCAAAGCCTAGGCAAATAGTGATTATGGTTTCTTTTGTATATAAATATTTTGCCCATAAGCACTTCAATAGTGATGTGGATTGTTTCGTTATGAGACTCGCCCTTTTCGAGCACGTACTGCATCACTACGCACTACTCCTCAGATAATTTGATTCTAAAGGGATCAGAGGATTTATCCAATAAACCTACCTCCTTGGAGCACAACAGATAACCCATGATTCCTGTTTTCTATCACTTGTTATTCTCGTCTGCATTTCCATACCTTAGCTTCCCGGCGTTGTTTTCCTCTTATTACAATTATTCTATTCTGACCTAGCTTGCTCTGGATGTTTATAACTGTTTTACCTGTCTCCCGTGAACGTGTGCATTTTGAACAAAATAGTAATAATACCTGGATGCAGGCTTACTCTAGCCTCCTTGGATACGAATGCCCTCCATATAATAAAACCTCCAATTTTCACCAAGCACACGAGCAAGAAAAAATAAGAACAACCACTGTAAGAAATGTAAGGTTTATTCTTTTTTTCATAAATCAGTCGTAAAACATAATTATGCACGATTTCCATTTCATGAAAAATACATAAGTGATCCCTTTCACAAAACTACAGATCATTCTTTGCCGAAAAGAAAAATGGAGAGATTGCTCGTAACATATCACCACTTACCTATTCATTCTTAAAGTAGTTACTATAGTTTCGATCAACATGTCATGGAACACATTCCGTAACAAAGCTTTCATAACCTATTCATGATAGTTATTATCTAGATTACTGGTAATAATCTAGATATGTTAAAATGACGAAACGCGAAACAAAACAGCCAAGTACACACACACAAACACACACACAAACACAGAAGGCAATAAACTCAACAAAAGCCGTCTTTAAACTTTGATATACGTTTATGAGACCATCTGTTCACCCTTTCAGGGTATTACTGTTCAGGACACTGAGAAGTCATACTAAGTTGTATGAAAATGCTGTCGACGTTTCAAATCTTCCTATTAGTCATGTCAATGAAGAGAGCATTAGCTTCTGTTAACTAGCAGAAATACAATGTCGCATCCATGAAATACAATGTCGCATCCCTGTATTACAAAATTCTGCGTGGGACGAGTTTCATCAAAGACGATCTGTGTGAGTCAGTCGAACATGAACACAATGCCAGGAGGCAGTACAACAAATGTGCAAGCACAAAATGACAGAGGCAGAACGGCTAATGCTGTGGCTTGCAAACATGAATACAGTTGGATCTTTCGAAGTACACGAGAAAGACAGGCATTCATCAATAACTAATGGCACTGGCCTAATCACGCTCAGTCCTGACATTCGTATATGGAATGTTCTTTAGAACTTCCGGGAAGGTTAAGCTTCATGAAGCACATTTTTTCTACCTTCTGAAAGCATTTACATTACAATGCAAGGGAAACATGAACCGCAAAGGAATGTATAAGAAGCACAAAAGAAGATGAGAGAATCCCTGTAAAATATTTTCTTAATTAGTGTTCTAGGCGTGGAGGAAAAAGCACGCAGACTGATATTGAGGGCTTTTGTTGCTGGAATATTTATATACGAGCCCTGCACTGTAAAATGCATGAATATTGTTTCTATTCAACTCTTCACAGTTCGAGAATGTAGAAATGAAGAAGGGAAGCTGTGCGAGGTGCAACGGCATAATAAAGTTAATTCCTTACAAAAGAAAAAAAAAGCAGACAGAAGTGTAGTTCAGCTCATGCAAATATAATATATATACATATATACATACATACATACATACATACATATATATATATATATATATATATATATATATATATATATATATATATATATATATATATATATTATATATTGTCGAATTCAGACGCCTTTTATTTGAACTAATTAGACCCTTCTGCATCAATATATCACCAGTCATAAACAAAATGATCGTATGTAAAGCATCGAGACCAAGGTTTAAATAAATGCCTGTCGTTGCAGGGATATAAATAACCCTACCCTAACTTGCTATTCTACATTCTTAAAAAAAAAATACTGAGACGATTAATGTGAAGTTTCGACTGATAGGAATACATAGTCCGAAATGCGTAAAATGATATTCATTCCATACCGGGAGGATAATATATTATATTATATTTTAACCCACAGTCCATAGCCAGCGCGTGCGTGTGTGCTAGTGCAGGTGCAACATGAACAAAGATATAGCAGAATGAAGCCGAGGAGCTACCCCACGGAGATTTACTTAAGACACTCATTCAAACTATGTAACATAATATTTCACCGTTTCTAGTTCCTTTACAAAGAGAACATTTTTCCACAAAGCACTAATACCAGGAATGTGAATTTACTTAAAAACCGAGAAAGTTTAACAATCTTATAAAATCCACTACACCTCAAACTAAAACATCTAAAGAAAAACTGCAGGTAAAACTACAATGTGAGTTACAATCTTGATGTCGGAAGCATGTTCTTAGAAAATTAATTAAATCTTCACATTTATTATAAACACAGTGTTTACCCTGTTTTCATGTTTCATAAATATCTTACAAGGAAAATCAAATAAAATGTGTAATGTTAAGACTAATACAATCTACGCATAGTATTCTTGTATAACTTATGTACTACACACATAAATACATACTGATAAACATATACATATAAACACATACATACATACATACATACATACATACATACATACATACATACATACATACATACATACATATATATACACATATATATGTGTGTGTGTAAGTAAGAGAGAGAGAGAGAGAGAGAGAGAGAGAGAGAGAGAGAGAGAGAGAGAGAGAGAGAGAGAGAGAGAGAGAGAGAGATTATAAGCCACCAGATTTAACAGATTTAACTGAAAGAACATGAAGAAGATGAAAGAGCAGAGATTTTAATTCCCAAACTGATTAAAAATCGCCAAGAACTTTAATATAATAGAAGCATTTAGACACAGTGGAGGTTAAGTCGTAAGGAAAATTTCCATGAAATATCCTCAGTTCCACACATGGAACTACAAAACAAATACCTGAATTGCAGCTGTCAAAAAAGGCCACGTGTGTGTGTGTGTGTGTGTGTGTGTGTGTGTGTGTGTGTGTGTGTGTGTGTGTGTGTGTGTGTGTGTGTGTGTGTGTGTGTGTGTGTGTGTGAAAAGATTCTTTTCCAAATTTACCCGTGACGCGAAAAATCTTCAATTCGCCCGTCCTTGTTGAAGCACTCTCAGAGGGGAAATGTTCTTATAAACAATATTCTCCGAGCTAAAATAATCAGGGGTAAAGAAGTGGTTTGTTTTTCCCTAAAAATATTTCACTTCCGGATGGGATATTTTTTCAATATAAAATTCAATAAACATCTAGGAAAATTGTAAGAAAACACGACGATATATAAAGGGTTTTTAGAAGAAGAATGCATCTCCAAGATAATTGCTATTAAAAAGTTTATCCTCTCTTTTTGTATCCTCTATATTTTTCACATAAAACATCAACCTACGGATTACACACACAAACAACCTCACACACACACACACACATCATAAATAACCTGTCATATGGGATTAAGCGCTTTGCGGTGAGCTTATGGCGAGTTCTAAAAATTCTTTGTTAAATGTTCATTGAATAACATAAGGTATGGAGAGAACAAATGATCTCCATTGCTACGAAAGGGATACGAATAACAAAACTATTTACTTTAATTCTGGGCGATGGTGAAGTGCATCCCACTATATATAATAACTATAACAATGATCAATGTCATCTGCACACAATCTACGATTATCTACATACAAGGAATCTTTGAATGAGACAATGTCGAATTATCATGGAGCAAAAATCGCGTAATAACAATTCGATAAAAACGAGTTCTATCAATTCATAAGAATCGAATTATATTACATATATTAAACATCGCAAGACAAAGGATAAAGACCACAATTAATGCAATACAACAAAAACGTCGAACACGGCTAAAAAAAAACCGTCAAAGTCGAACAGACAGCAACGACTGAGTGGAAAGGGAAATAATCAAGGGGACAAATCTAAATCGAAAATAAGGGAATTTTCTTAAAAAGATACTTTGATTCAAAAAAGACTCTATAATATTACCGTGTTTTAAGGTTTACTTGAGTGTACCTTCATGCACATGCTCCAACTGCATACAGGGGAAAAAATGGTCACAAATCCATACGGGAAAAAAATGTCACAAATGCCAGCAATAAGGAAGAAAACGACAACAATCCATTTCCCTGATCTACGCTGCCTAGCATGGCGTGAGGGGAGAGCGAGAACGTTAACTCGAATTTGATTTAGCACTTTATTTCAGCAAATACTGCTTCAAACTATGTATAAATTTTCGAGGTTAATAACACTTACAAGCGACATAGTGCCATCGTAATGACAAAATATAACGAAGCCACCAAATAAATCTTACTTATGAATGCATAGGGATGAGAGAAAAGGGGGAGGGGAATTTATAGAGGCAGTCAAACATCTATGTGTAAATGAAGAGAGTTTTATGCGAAACTTTGAACGTATATTCGAAGAACAAATTATAACTATGAATGCTGTACAACAGCAGAAACCAATAACTTATTTCCGAATATTAAAGCAATGAAATACAGCTGATTATAACACTATATAAATATTTTACACACTAGACACACGAATGTACAAAGCTTCGTTACTCAGGGACAATTTCTAATGCTAAGTATCAACAAAAACGAAATCAAACTTCCGTCATGGAGAAGAAAAAGAAATGAAGCCTAATAATAACTTTTTTTTACAATATTTCAAATATTCCAAATCGTGGCATAACAGTTATGCGTGTCATCTGGAGTTTGGCCACGCCCTTCGCTTTGCCCGACTCCTTCCCAAGGGCAGCAGCATCGTTCTCAAGGCGGGTTCCAGCACACAGCTCCTCCATAAGGTAGGACCTCTCTTCTCAACTTGGTCAGGAATGGAAACAGTCGAGAAGTGAAGTTAAGTTCACAAGTTCATGGAAACACATAATAACCTTTAACGGATACCGATTCAGGGGACCTACCGTCACCGTAAGGCCCTTTGTTCAAGGCCGCCTTGCTTGTGGGACAAATGTTTTTTTACCGTTCTTGGGAATGTTTAGAGGTCGACTATGGAACGTCATTTCCTAACAATACTTTGTCTCTGAACTTCTTAGGAGAAGAGCCACAGTATATCACTCCACATGTGGCACTAGACTAAACTATTATCAAATATCAAAGTCTGGTGAGTAGCCATTAACATGACAGATACTATAAGTCATGATTCAATGAAGGGAAACCATCTCTTTGGCTTTAAAGACTGTCGGTTTCTCAAACTGCTTTGAGAATTCTCTGAAATGAGTGCTAACAAGTAGCACTTGAGCCTACATATGCTTGACGGAAGTGCAAATGCAACAAATGACACTATTCTTCCTAGAGGCTGTACTGTTCTGCCCTGGGTAACCTTATGAGATGTCCAATAAGGCAATCTGGCTGTCAACTTGCGATGAGTCTAGACTCTAGAGTGTCTAATAAAATTCCCCCTCTTACTGGGTTGGATATGCAACCACAGTAGGCCTAAAGGTAGAGTTTCCTCCTCCTCCGAGAGCGTGTCCAGTTCCATCTGGATGTGAGTAGTTTGGGAGAGTTACCACTGTCCAGAAATGCGCGGGTGCACAACTGCTTCTTCTTGTGTTGTAATATGGTGGCGGCGGTGGGCGAGGAGAAAGATATCCGCGTTTTTCACCTGCTGTAGCAACGAGTTGCAAAGGGTGTGCGGTGCAGGAAGGCTTTGAATTTGCACTGACTGTCCTTGTCAGCGAGAAAGATGGCTCAGGGGTTGTGTGGTCACTGGAGTTACATGAATCGGAGACTTTTTAGACAGTCCTATTTCCCAGACCAATGTCTTGTTTCCTTCTACTTTCTAGTTCACACAGGCTGGCGGGTGAGCGAGGAACACAGAAGAGGGCAACAGTATGTCAAAATTTTATTACAGTCCTCTCTTCCTAAGCGACTCACTGGTTTTGACTGGGTCCGTGTTTGTGTCTGAGCTTCTGCCCCTTGGCCTTCCACTCCTCCGATACAAATTTTACATCTTCGTAAATGTTAAAAGGTTATATTACTATGTAACGCTTATCTTCCTCATTTCTCTGATCTAGAAAGTACAATGCATTTCTTTTTTAGTTTTTTAAAAGAAAACTTTTGTGACGACTTTATCTGTCCGTCCGCACTTTTTCTGTCCGCCTTCAGACCTTAAAAACTACTGAGGCTGGAGGGCTGCAAATTTGTAGGTTAATCATCCACCCTCCAATTATCAAATATACCAAATTTCAGCCCTGTGGCTCAGTAGTTTTTATTTCATTTAAGGTTAAAGTTAGCCATAATCGCAATTCTGGCACCGCTATAGGTACAAACAACACAGGCCACCATGGGGCTCTAGCTGAGTTCCATGGGCCGTGGGTGAGGCCACCACCGGACCGTGGCTGAGTTTCATGGGCCGCGGCTAAGTTTCATTGGCCATGGCTGAAAGTTTCATACAGCATTATACGCTGTACAGAACACTCGATTGCACCGAAGAAACTTCGGTGCATTTTTTTCTTGTTGTTTATCGAGCTTGCCACAGATCCTGTGGCTTTCTCTAGCTGGTTGCTAAGTCTTAATTTACAATAAAAAATAAGGGCAGTGCGACCAGCTGCGTCAGCTCCTCTTGAACCCAATCCCCGTCCCTTGTAAACATTCCAATTAATATTGCAGTTTTGTACCCCGAAAGTACAGCTTAACATTAGCTCCCAATGCACTGATAATTTTGGAGTTCCGGCTAATCAAGGCCGGAGCTTTGATAAGCTACACGTCGTCCCTCGCCTCGGTGTACAATGAGAGGGTTACGGAAGCAATATTTTTTTTACCCCCATATAACTATGGCCTCTGCAACACCTCTCCTTTTCCAAGAGACGAGGGCCGATGTGCATTGGCCGGCATACAGCAGATTATTAAAATTTCTTTGCTTCTTTTATGGGTCATTTTAGGAAAAACACACAAACACATACACACAATATACACACACAGTATGTATATGTATATATATATATATATATATATATATATATATATATATATATATAATGTATGTATGTGTGTGCGGGTGCCTGAGTGCGTGTGTACATACACAACACTATATATATATATATATATATATATATATATATATATATATATATATATATATATATACATATATATATATATACATATATATATATATATATATATATATATATACATATATATATATATATATATATATATATATGCATCGTGCTTACCCCATACAAAAATGGGAAAAAAGCACGTTAAAAGAAGAAGAAGAAGATATATATATATATATATATATATATATATATATATATATATATATATATATATATATATATATGAAGATGCCTGCCCCTTTTAGTATTTTTCCCGTGTAAGCTATGAACTTCTTACTCATGACCAAACTTTGCTTTTTAACTAAATTTCCAAGCATGGAAAGTTTACCCACTAAATACATAACTTATTCCGGAGGCAAAAGTTTTGCTCTAAAAATGTTCTCCTTAATAAAGGCGGCAAGTCAGTGAAAATGAAAAGTTTGGTCTCCAAAAAGGTTTTCCTTACCACACGTTAACAAATACAACCGATCACATACATTCTAGTTTCATAAAATTCTCGTTAGGAAACGTGTTTCCTTAACCCGTATCTTTCCCATACAATCATGGTGTTCTTTTCTGCAACATAAATATGAAAGAAAACGATGAATAATCCTTCTCTCCGACTGACAATGACACACATACACACACGCATATATATGTATATATATACACATACAGATATATATATACACACACACACACACACACACATATATATATATATATATATATATATATATATATATATATATATATATATATATATATATATGCGTGTATACACACACACACTCATATATATATATATATATATATATATATATATATATATATATATATATATATATATATATATATATATATATATGATAAAAAGGCCCATAAAAGGACAATATACACGTAGCAACTAAATATTCCAGATACTTATGGATCCATGCTCACTGGAGAAATATGGACAATTGATATGCCACATACCATTTGTCCATATTCCACCAGTGAGCAGGGATAAAAACGTGTTTATAGTGTATTTATGGGCCTCATCTTCATAATGTACTTTTGGATTACAGTAATATATATATATATATATATATATATATATATATATATATATATATATATATATATATATATATATATATATATATATATATATAATATAATATAATATAATATATATATATATATATATATATATATATATATATATACATATATATGTGTGTATATATATATATATATATATATATATATATATATATATATAAACAAAGCTCAGAAATCAGCCTAAGGCAGGGATATGTAATGTACTTGGCTTCTTCCTCAAAACTGCACTGTGACCATATTTACTTGGTAATTCAACGGTTGTAAAGGGTCTAAGCCAAAATGCAGAAGCCCCGGCAGTTTTATGCATGAATGTCATATACTTATGGGCAAGCATCCCAATTCCTGAATACTGTGAATAAGAGTCAGCAGCTTTTTTTCCAAAATTTTATTTGTTTTTAAAGAGCAGCAATGCAGAACATATGCCACGTCCAGACTTTACCTTTACAGTCTAAATGAAAAGGTGTTACTGTCTACGGAAGTAATCAGGTCGAGGGAAATACAGAGCAAGTAATTTACATATACTTACAAAGGTAGCTAATATACAAAAACCTTTCATCCAAGCTTGAGTCCAGAAAATCTTGAATCATTTAACCTAAGAGAAATCTAGATCTACAAAATCTTAAGTAAAAGACATTCTCGGGACAGCCGAATTGGTTAACTATCCAATACATTCCTGCACCGTCCCCCAGCGCTGACGGGTTTACTGGAACTTTGCAAAGATATTTTCAGATGACAAATTCTGTCAAAAACAATAAAACCTCCTCCTCCTCCTCGTAATTTTCTCAACTAGTAACCACCTTCGCTCACTTGGGCGCAATATCTTCATCTATAAGTAAGTAACCCATCTTCATCAATCACTCAATCAATCGCTTCTGAAAACAGCTCTGTAAATGACTGAAGCGTAATTGAATTAATCAATCAATCGCTCACATCAATGTCTATAAATCACTGAGAGGCATTTCGCTTTAGTAATTCCAACATTAAAAGATTAATTGGATCCAGATTCACATCAAATTACTCCCGGCTGGCGACGGAACGGCCCGAGAAGGCATTAAACTAATAAATCTTCATCACATATGCGGTGACTCATTAATCATAATCGCGCCCCATCATTTCTCTCGCCCTCATCCTCTGAAATGTATTCACGGACGATAAGATGTCAGTACGCTTTGTTCATTTCCATCAATCACCCAGCTGGATACTGCAGTTAATTACAATGGATGATATACCACGAAACAGTCAAATAAATTCCAAATATATTTATATTAGAATTTTTCTGTGTTTATACGAAAACAAAAGCATGGTCATATATTCACTCAGGAAAAATTTGAAGTCGTGAACATGTCGCAAAACCTTCCATATGCATAATTTTATCAATCGCTTTAATAATTACGCACTGAAAATGCGCTTTTCCTTATTTAATTCCTGTACAATAATGTACGACAACAAGAGATATGCTAAGGTTTTCTAGGTATGGTCTATGGTCTATTTCACTGAAACACAAAGGTGAGAAAGTTTGTTACCAACTTTACGATAGCTAAATTTTCTTACTTCAAGTCCTACGATTGTCTTTCATAAGTTACTTTAATAATGGTTTAAAGATTGGCCATTAAAGAAACTGCACCAAAATAGATAAGGAGCTCTGCACATGCTACCATGTATAAAATGTACTGAAAGAAAGCGGCTTAAGAGGTGCAACCTTTTTCTGCCAGCACGTAAAGTTCAGTTCAAACCTTTGACTTGTCACGAAACGTTTGCAGGCAACAACAGGAAGAAAAATGAATGTCTTCGCTCATATTTTACAGAAACCATTTCAGTCGTAATATGTGTTGCTCTTACTCATCACACATTTAATCATCACACTGTAAGGTTAAAGAACGTTAGCAATCATTTTTAAAAACCATTTATCATAAGAAATGTTCTGTGCTGAGCGTTTTCAAAGATATGTGATGGAGAAAATACAACTTGATGTGTGATGGAGAAAATACAACTTGATGTGTGATGGAGAAAATACAACTTGATGTGTGATGGAGAAAATACAACTTGATATATGATGGAGAAAATACAACTTGATATGTGATGGAGAAAATACAACTTGAAATGTTATGGAGAAAATACAACTTGATATGTGATGGAGAAAATACAACTTGAAATGTTATGGAGAAAATACAACTTGATATGTGATGGAGAAAATACAACTTGAAATGTTATGGAGAAAATACAACTTGATATGTGATGGAGAAAATACAACTTGAAATGTTATGGAGAAAATACGATTTGGTATGTGATGGAGAAAATACAACTTGAAATGTTATGGAGAAAATACAACTTGATATGTGATGGAGAAAATACAACTTGATATGTGATGGAGAAAACACAACTTGAAATGTTATGGAAAAAATACAAATTGATATGTGATGGAGAAAATACAACTTGAAATGTTATGGAGAAAATGAAACCTGATATGTGATGAAAAAAAATAAAACCTAAGCCTTTACTTCCAACACTGACGTTGGCAGAGATGTACCAGACATGTCACTGGTAGAATTTCATTGAAATATACTTTTGATTAAGCGCCTAAACTAACGACGTACATAACAACAAGAATATAATCATACTTTCTACTGCTGATCCAGTTAGCTTTTATACTTCAATGAAAGCTATATTTGAACAATGTCTCCTTTGATGACGGCATCTTTAAATGTGAGACAGCGTTTTGATTCTTATTTCTGTTCAACTTTGCCGTACCCCTTCGAGAGAAATGGTCTTTTGTCCTTCCTTCCTCACACATCCTAAATAATGCAAAGATACTTTTACAGCACCAACTGATAGATCATACCAAGGCTACAGGTCCTGAAAACGTTTAAATAATTAAATGAAGAAAGGCCGACATCGCTCGTGTTTAAGCTTTCCTTGTCTTATCCTATTTCTGCGAACTTAAATTTAAAACAAACCATTTTTCGTACTCAAGCAACAGTGCGCTCAGACAAGCCATTTATTCAGATTATTCATGAATGACACCCAAGGTACAAGAATATTATCTCTGTGCAACTTCAATTTTTTGGTAGCTTCGAAGCGCCCATATTAAACATGGATGCATATGAACACATAATCCATTTTTTATTTAGAATAACTTAACAGAGGACATCTCTTTTTAAAATAAAACCTGAATAAAAAGATAGTAGCGAGACATGACGGCTTCGTGACAGAACTAAACAAATAAAAAATGCGCCGAAGTTTCTTGAGCGCAATCAAGTTTTCTGTACTGCGTACAATGCCGTATGAAACTCTCAGCCACGGCCCGGTGGTGGCCTGTGTTGTCGGCACCTATAGCGGTGCCAGACACAGGATCAGGGCTACCTTTAACCTTAAATAAAATAAAAACTACTGAGGCTAGAACACGCTGCAATTTGGTGTGGTTGACGACTGGAGGGTGGGTGATCAACATTACAATTTGCAGCCCTCTAGCCTCCGTAGTTTTTAAGACCTGGGGGTGGACAGAAATAGTGCGGACGGACAGTCATAAGAACCTCAACAGTTTTCTTTTACAGAAAACTAAAATATGGAGCCGACTTCTAGGCAGTTATGCATACCAAGCGTGGGAACGCACTGGTCTCACGTCACGTAAACTCATGAAAACTCACGAGGCTTCAAAGCCAAGAAATCTGCAATCCGATTCGCAACCAAGTCACGTTATCTCGCCTGATTTGATTTAACGACTGTAAATGTGTCAGTTACTAGAGAACTATATAGTTAGTTTATATTGCCAGGCATAAAATTTTTATGTTATTAATGAAATACAATTAATAACAATTTAATAAGTTCAGTTTAAATGAAAGGAATCACACAATACCGTTACTTGAATAAAGTATAAATTCTTATCATTCATTTTCATAATGACTTCATTTTCCTTTCAAGCTTCTAAGCGCATATTTCGGTCTTGAATTACGACGACATACAACAGTAAAGAGCTTCGTGTGCTCCAACACTTTCATGTGTATAGAAGCAGAAACTGTGAGGCGAGAAACCCCGTAAGTAGACCCGCAACGACTCGTGATGTGACGGGACTCGCTGAGCGCTGCAGTGTGTCTCCTAGCAATTCAAATAAGCGTTAAACTGGCTCGGACACTTTTACTTCTCACGTGACGTGATAATAACGTTTTCAAGTCCTGAAGCTGCTCTAAAGCAGCATGCTCTGTTACAGCTATTTTTCTTATGACATGTTCCTTTTCATCTCTAATTCACCTATGAGCATGTTCATTTGTTTCTTTGTTTTATTTATAACTTTGTCAGCTCTATTTATATGTTTCGTTATTTGCTCTACCTATATCTTTATAATATACATACTTTGCGACTGTAACTTACTCCTTACCTCAAGCTTTCCCTTTTTCTCACATATGACCAATATGTTCTACTAAAGCTTCCTGAAAGGTAATGTTCTTTTTGGCTAGTTCCGAATAGCAGCAAAAGCTAAAACAAACCAATATATGCCCGTGCCGGCCTGTCCAACTCAACTTAGAACACTGCAACCTAAGAAAAAAAAAAAAAAAAAAACCTACATTTTTTGAAAGCGAATAACTTCTGCAAAATTTTCTCCCGACGAGATGTGTTTGTGAAACACGAATGGCCTCGACGGCAGCTTTTCTTAGTATGAAGGTCAATGACACTAACGCTAGTAGTGTCTGAAAAGTCTTCTTTAGTAAACTATGCATGTCACATAGAGAGATTCCATCGCTTATAGTTCAGTCAGAAGTTATGGCTGAGGTTAGAATTAAGTACAAAGGAAATGAAATTTTGAATATTAGTTTAATTTTTTGAAGAAGCCCTTACATAACAAGGTTGACCGAGATCCTTTCAAATATGTACTTCAGTTGAAAAAGGCACCCATGCGGACAATCCACGGAACGAAATTTCTTTCAGCAAAAATATGTATCATGGTCTGCCTAAACCAAGTGTGAAATCCGTTCAACCACGTACGAGGTGAGTGTTGCATAAAGGCCGTTTCACGCCGGATGTGATGCTAAGCGCGCTACGCTATGCTACGGAGCCATGCTAGCTATACTCGCTATGAGTATGTTCACACAGAAAGCTATGAATGTCTCGAACAATTCATGCAAGTATGTAGGTATCCATTGTTAATCTGTTCCTCTTTACTGCTATATTTAAAGTTAATTTATATATTAATCTATGAAATCGTTTATATTCTTTGGACATTTGTTTCTCCCATTTAAAAGTGCTCGTTTAATAATAATAATTATAATAATAATAATAATAATAATAATAATAATAATAATAATAATAATAATAAAACTTGACCATGCACTACTGAAAATAAAATTTTACTTCGAGTAAATTTGCTTACGTATACTTTATACCCTCACGTTAATGTAACACTTACAGTATATTTAGATTTAAACTATGAGGCGGGAACATCCGCTGTGAAACCCTAGTACGCATGCGCAAGCCGAATTACGTCCACAAAAATCGCGCGCCCGGCAATCTTGGAACCTATGAACGCTATGTCGCAGGCATCGGTAGCATAGCTTCGTACCCGGTGTGAACGGCCTCGCCCAGCAATTAAAAGCAACAAGTGCCGCAGCATGGCTACCATGGCGTGGCGCGCATAGCATCGCATCCAGTGTGAAACGGCCTTAACAGACAGACAGACAGACAGACGGACGATCTTCCTTCTTGCTGATCTACCTTAGTAACATGTTTGGCTGAAACCCTCTGACCGTGCAAGAAGAGCAGCGATGACAAGGTAAATAAATGTGAGACAATGACAGAGATGGATACAGATAAGATCCCTCTTTATGTAAATCTATGCATGATTAGAATTGGAACATGAAATTTAGGCCAAAGGCCAAGCGCTGTGACCTATAAGGTCATTCAGCCCTGAAAGGGAGACTGAGAGAAAGGAAGGTTTTAAAGATATAATAGGCGGGAGATCTCGTAACTGCACTATGAAATAATTATTAGGAGAGGGTTGAGGATAGCAACATGAAACAAAGATAATATGGACAGAGATACTGTGAAAGGAATGAAAGGGGTGCAGCCAGGGGCCGAAGGAACGCTGCAAAGAACCTCAAGTGATGCCTACAGTGCACCGCGTGGGGTGCACTGATGGCACTACCCCTCTACTGGGATCTATGCATGAAGGTCTAAATTTACACCAATTTTAACAGAAGCCCTTTCAAAGCAGGACCGCGATGACACGGTAAATGTGAAAAACACTGTCTGACAGGCGGACGGTCTACCTTCATGCGCATCTACAGTATGTATAATGGTCTACCTTTAAACCGAGTTTGAACGAAGCATTCTAACTGTGCAGGAGGAGTTGCTGTGATACAAAGTATGAGGGACTGACTGACAGACAAACAGCCATACGGGGGGAGAATAATAATAATAATAATAATAATAATAATAATAATAATAATAATAATAATAATAATAATAATAATAATAATGTACACGAGACATAAAAATGTTTCTTTTTAATTTTCTTGTATCTCAGCTACTTGAAACACACAAAAAAAACACAAGAAATCGTTGCGGTAACTCTCTCTCTCTCTCTCTCTCTCTCTCTCTCTCTCTCTCTCTCTCTCTCTCTCTCTCTCTCTCTCTCCATGTCGCATTAGGTGGTGCACCTGTAACTAAATTCCTGATTACAATACCTGCATTAAACAACGGCAATCTTCTTCAATTTCCACTCGGAATCTGTATACTGTAGTTTCGGTCAGTGGAAGTTGAGCTTAGTGTCTACATGGGTGGTAATGCCCGGGGAATAGAGCGAGTTCTGCGTGAATGGCTGGAAAGCCTTGTTATTGAGAGATACTTGCCTACGGCTTATCAATTTCAAAGACAATGAACTACAGTAACAACGAATATCTCAGTGACGTCCAGAAATATTAAGAAGAGTTCAAGAAGCATTCAATGACCAGAAGTTATATTTATTGATATTCGTTTTTTCCTGTTGCCACTTGGTTATTAAGCGGATTCGGCTCTCTCTCTCTCTCTCTCTCTCTTCTCTCTCTCTCTCTCTTTCAAATTGGCCAAGTATCAATAATGCACCTACAGTGAATCTTCCGAACAAAAACGAAAAAAAAAAAAATTAAATATAAAGGGTAACGTCACTACATAAGATGCCTAATGGGAGCCATACCCAACCTTCTCTTACTCTGCTCGCGACACAAAGGCCTTCTGTGAAATTCTGCCACTGTATCTTCCCTGTGCTTTCACTTTTCAATTTCACAAATTTATCTGACATCCGGCTCCCTGTCTCACAGTTCTCGTCAAAGTAGGTCTGGTCTTCCAACTCTTCTCGTAACCATAGGAACCCATCTGTCACTATCACATCCCTATTCACCAAGAGGGTTAGAGGAAAGGGGGGGGGCGCAAAGGACATGTCCCCTTCATCAATATCTCATCTACACACAGAACTTCCACAACTTCCCTCAGGTATCATTTCCCACTCTATCCTGAGATCCGACTCTTCAGTATTTCAAAATTCTTCTCAAAGCTGTATTCTGAAACTAACGTTTTTAAAGATTTATTGTCACGCCTGATTCACGTCCGTATTACGGTAATATAGAGCAGTTCCAGTCGATTTTATTTCCAAATTATACTTAGCATGCCACTATCTGATTTGCCTCTTTCAATATTTTACTTCGGTCCATTTCAAGAGACTTGTATTGTATACCACTTGTTCCCAAATATTTAAAACTCGGCTCATCATTATAGTTTCCTCTTCTAGTCATTGCATTCCTTTTGCATACTCTGACTCATTATATCTCTTTTTTGTTATATTTTTATAAAATTCCATCTCTAGATATATGATGCATTCTTACTAAGCAAGCGCTGTACATCATCAAAACAGCATACCTAAATCTATAGATTCTCTTCTATCTCCAGACCTTTTCTATCAAGTCAAAGTGACGGAAAACAGTAAAAGTGATATAATACTTCCTTTAAACTCCTTATTAATTGCTGCAAATTCACTCGACAAGACTCCACCAACATTAACTTTACAATAAATACATTCATGGGACTTTCAATTTACATATACAGCTGTAAAATATGTTTTAACACAATAATATGATCACTGCAAGCAATTAATTTAAAATTTTTCTCAACCCAGCCTGTTCAAATCTAAGCATATGTAGCTATTGC
Organism: Macrobrachium rosenbergii; assembly: GCA_039081455.1. NCBI lineage: Eukaryota > Metazoa > Arthropoda > Malacostraca > Decapoda > Palaemonidae > Macrobrachium > Macrobrachium rosenbergii. The sequence goes on along the minus strand of JANJGK010000012.1, from coordinate 17,965,225 downwards.
TTTCCTCAAGCCTATTGAGGATAAACAAATTGAATATTTTCATCACTACTGACTAAGTGCAATGCTTCTATTGTTACCACACTCAAGTTTGGTGTTTTTCCTCTAACTCCCAATTCCCAGTCATCAAGCTATTTCCTTACTCCACATTCTTCTAAACAGTCCTGCTGACAGGATACATGGTGTCATTTCACTTAAAATTATAGGTAATGAGTCACTTTATAACTGCAGCAAGCATATTACAGCAGACACAACCATATCATGAGAAATACTTTTGCTACATTCTATGGATTTCCAAGACGAAAAAAGGTGATAAACTGGAAGGGTCAGATGTTATTGTTAAGACTAAAAGATGAGGAGATAGGAAGAAAAATCTGTCTCTAAGCAATAAAACGGGGTTCGTCTACCCGCATCTGAGAACTTTTTCTTCCCATATACGAGGAAATGTTATCTCCTCATTTGTGTTTTCCCACAATCTTATAACCTTATCCTCATGCCAGAGGCGAGACTATTGTATCCGTCGGAAATGGAACCTGCTCTTTTTCCCCTCCACCGTTATTTTCCAATTTTACTTAAGGAGAATTTTCTGATATTTAGCTGCTTTTCAGGGTATAAAAACTTTAAATTGTAAATCCACCTTGTCCACAGCACCACAAAAAATAAAACTAAATAATATATATTTCAAAAGAAAACCAAGAAGTATAAACTGCACAAGCAACTCAAAATTCAATCAGTTGTGTGTGTGTGTAACTGTCTCTTTCCCGACTTGGTTTCCAACCTTACACCGTTCACTCCGTTCTTTTGCGCCATTAAAACTGTGCTGTATATTTATATTCCCATGGAATGGTATGGCAAACATTAAATGCAAGTGCTAGACCAGATGCAATCAGGGTGCCTCCTCTTTGGCTTCATACGAACGACCCATAGCTCCATCCCTATAACCCTTTTTATTCTTTATCTATCTCATATATCATTCTTGGCGGAGGAAGCAGTCAGATATTAAAAAGAACAAAGAAACATCTTTCCGACAAGGCCTGGTCCCTACCAAAGTACCCAGAATAGGACAACCTCCCGCCATGAACTCTAACCCCGAAAATAGTCCCCATATTATTTAAATGCCATGAACTCTAATTCCTCAAGTAAAAAATATCAGCATTACATTTCCTTAAAAAAGAAATCCATGTCTCTTTTTGCTGTGTTGCCACTGTTAAATTTTAGTTATAGGAATGGAATATAAAATTAAGCGCTGGGACCAATGAGGTCATTCAGCGCTGAAAGGGAAATTGGAGAGTAAAAAGGTTTGAAAGGTTGTAACAGGAGGAAAACCTCGCAATTACACAATGAAACAATTGTTAGGAGAGGACGGAAGTAAGGTGGAAGAAACATAATATGAACGGAGGTACAGTAAAAGGATCAAAAGGGGTTACAGCTAGGGGCTGAAGGGACGTTGCAAAGAACCTTAAGTAATGCCTACAGTGTACAAAATTGGGCTGAAATATAGTACTGACTAAGTTGCCGTCAGAACTTTAACCTAACTTTGATATTTATTTAAACAAGGTTAACCACAATCTTCTCCCTGAATCAGATCATCCGTATTAAGTTTCTTTAAATTGTTATTCATACTTGGTTTTTGTCAAGTTCACTCCCTTAATTCCTTAGTAAAAAAAAAATAGTGTTATTTTAAACACTGCAACTGGTAACAGACAACTGATACACCAGTCACCTAAAGACTTTTACCCGTACCTCTTTGATTCTCAATCTCGTCCCCTACGTCAGTCTTTGCAAATCCACTTCCCCTGTAAAGTGACTTAACCGAGTTTTCCTTTTCAAGTGACTGAAAGACTTAATGAAGTTAACCCACACCATTGTATGCATTAAATATCTATCAGTAACTGACGTAAACTATTACTTGTGTATTATTTACAGTATAATACAGAGATAATAAAATGTGATGATGCTGGTTAATACCTGTGGGTTTGGGTAACCGCCCTGAAATTTCTAGAACTTCAAGAGCTATTAGTTAGGATACACTAGTTCAGCCTCTGCTTTTCGATGCCGCACTAGGAGAAACAAGAAACTTGAAAGAGAAACAAAGATACAGGTAATAACGAGACTTGGAATATTCAAAAGAAATATTACCAAAAAGGGTCGCGAAAATCCTAAGTGTATAAGAATAGCGTGAAAGTGAATTTTAAAGTGAAAATGGGCGGAGCAGAAAAACAAGACACTAAATGACGTTCCATGTTATCGTTCTTATCAAAAAAATTTACAGAACGATCTAATAAATCATAATCTTGCATAGCTACCCTTCATAAAAATGGTCAAACAGGGGAAACAAAGGACAGCAGCGTAGAAAAACGAAATGAAACATACATACATATATAATATATATTCATATGTGTATGTACTGTATATAGTTATTTACATACATACATACATACATAATGTATATATACTGTAGGTATATACATATATACATGCATATTAATATACACATACACTAGCTGACCAACCCGGCGCTGTCCGGGATAACTCTGAATGACAACCGATAAACTCTCTCTCTCTTTCTCTCTCTTCTCCCTAACACCCCCCTCTACTCTCTCTCTTCCTCTTTCCCTCTCTCTCTCTCTCTCTCTCTCTATCTCTCTCTCTCTCTCTCTCTCTGTGTCACCACCTTCGCAACCCCCCCACCCCCTTTGGTGCCACTGATGCCTTACCCCCACAACATTCTTTTCCAGATAGTAAGCCATAATTATGTATACCGAAATTAGTATGATAAATTCGTAAAGTTACTAAGTCTACGGGAATAACCAGTCCTGTTTCACGGGCAGAACCAGCTCCGTTTCAGGGAAGCCCTTTGGGCCAGTGATGTCTTATCCCCACAATATTCTTTTCGACATAGTAAGTCATTTGTATACCAAGTTTTGCTGAAATTGGTCACTGCGTTTCAGAGGTATGCTGGAACATATACATACACACACACACATACATACATACGTCCATTTTTATATATATATAGATAACTGAGGTTAAGCACCAAATATACACGGGGAAACTTGCGGCCCCTGACCTGAATGCTAGAAAAATGAAAAGGCAGATTAGCATGAGACTTATTGTGAAGCGCAGAACGAGGCAATTTCGTGTTTTTCGCTTGGTGTATCAGCTCTAATTATAGTCAAGAGGAATAAAGGCCTGACTAAAGAATGAGATGGATATTTAACCACAGAGAGATACCTAAAGATAAGGATAATGAAAACGACTATTCAGAAAAAGTTCAGACGTAAAGTTACTGCTCTAGAAGGGGAGTTTGTTGTCAAGGCAACTTAATAATACATTCGAGGAGCGTTTATTAAACGCTACAGCCAAAGTAAACAAAAAGCATACGATAAAATTCAATAATAATCTTCGAAAAATCAGTAAATATGTTCTCGTAAAGAAAAAATGTTACAGATGATTTTTACCAAGTGGACCAAAAAAGGACACGATAAAGGAATAATCAATGGGAAAATTCTATTCTATAATTAAAACAAAACACTGTATAAAATTATTAAGGCTGTAAAATGGTTTACCAATCAGTGTTTTTACCACTTTCACTCAGGAGTAACAGGACTGACGAGACGATGAATGCATTCTGCTTGTCTCCTGCAGAGTCATATTGCGAGCGAAATTAGAGAGAGAGAGAGAGAGAGAAGAGAGAGAGAGAGAGAGAGAGAGAGAGAGAGAGAGAGAGAGAGAGAGAGAGAGAGAGAGCATACACTACGTGGAATGCATGCGTAAACAACTACTGTACAAAGAGTGATCTACATATACTATGGTCCCATAAAAATCCTTTGCTAAGACATACCCTCTAAAAATCTATAGGCTTATTAAAATCTCAGCACATCCCATCCATTATAATTACCATGGCTCTTGCAGTGGAGCCGAAAACTCACCAAAAATTGAATGCCAGTTTTCCCAAACGTATGGATTTTCATTTTCAGAATTTTTTCTCCGTTCCCTTTCCTTCACATAAAAAAATGTAACGCAAATAAAAGTCTTATTAATAAAAGTGGAGTGGGCTAAGAAATGCGGATAGCCGGTTTGATTTTCTCCCTTAACCACGAGAGAGAGAGAGAGAGAGAGAGAGAGAGAGAAGAGAGAGAGAGAGAGAGAGAGAGAGAGAGAGAGAGAGAGAGAGAGAGAGCTGATCGTAATGACACGGGTTGAAACACTAACTAGCGAGACGCAATGCATTAACTACCCTGACACAGTGCAACTTGCATTTTAATATTTTATTTACATTTTTATTTACTTATTGATATGTTAATTTATCTGTTTTTAAAATAACTGGTCTCCTCTTTCTGTACTCTCCATTACCTTCTGTTATGTCATTCGAATGAGCACCATACTCTAGGGAAGATTTAATTTCAAGTCATTGGCCCCTGTGGGCTTGTTCCATATGAATAGGGTGGTTCGTGTCTTCTGAATAATAATAACAAATTTCTGTATATCAAAAAGTACAAAAATAATGACTATTCTGGTATTGGTAAACAGCAAGTATGTCATATGAAATCATTTCTCTTTCCAGGAAAAAACATTCATACGGTATAAAATACTTCAGTTCTTGTGGAGAAAGAACAAAATTCCACTTTTACCTACACTATTACTGTAGTTTAAATGACTGACTTCATTTCAATGGTCAACTGGGGGACGGCGGCAAAGTAATTATAAGACTGTTAAGTGCAAGTCAGTCACACCAAATAACTAATTAGTAAAAGAAGTCCAATTAATAATTAATAATCGCAAGAAGTCAGATAATAGGATTAATTCCACAAGAAGTCAGACAATAGGATTAATAAGTACAAGCAGATAACTAAATGATTAACATGTACTAAAGTATAAGTAAATAATCACTCCCCTTCCTGCAAGAATCTTTTTTGTTTCTTAAAGCAAACTGCAGGCGAATATCGCACTCAAGAGTATCTTAGGTCACAATATTCAGAGCTAATAAAAGTTGGCTATATGAATAAGAGAGATCACAGACAAACAAAAAATCCACAACATCCGAAGGTAATGTATGAGACTTATAAGAAACTAATTTCCTGAAGCGAGGTAACGATCAGTGCGACCCACGGAGCATGGTCTAAGCAAGAGCCAAGGAGGCCGGCCAGGTTAACTAACCTCCTCACCTAGTTAACCCTCCGGCTGTTGAACTAAGCAGTGATTTAGGTTCTTGATAGTTAAAGGCAGTGGTGGTCACAACTAAGATTTAAAAAGGGATAAGCCAGCAACTCATTCCAAAAGATTTGCTGAGAATCGTAAGGCAAACATCTACTCCTGTCACCCTTACAGAGGAAAAAAAGTTAGGGTGAAGATCATATACATATATATATATATATATATAATATATATATATATATATATATATATATATATATATATATATATATGTGTGTGTGTGTGTGTGTGTGTGTGTGTGTGTGTGTGTACAGTGTGTATGTATATATATATATATATATATATATATATATATATATATATATATAATATATAACACACACACACACACGCATGACATAATTTGTTCTACAAGGACGATACTACAGAAAAAGGTTAACGAACAAATAGATCTCAGAATAAGAGATACAATTAAAGATATGTGGTCTGATGTAAACGCAGTCCACTCATGGGTTGATGGAGAGAGCATTTTGAAAATGTTAAATGTGAAGGATAAAATAGAGGGGTAGCTGCATGGTGCAAGAGTGGAAAAAGAAAAAGCTTAGTGTCAGGTTGAGAATGCTTGCGGAAGCGAGAGTAACAGATGCATGCAAGAGACTGGAAACTGACTTGAATCGTCCATGGAAGCTAAGGTGAGAATGCATAAAAGGACTGTTGAGCAAATGATTCTTCATGAAAGTAAAGGATGGATATAACGTGCAAATTAAAGTTAGAAGGCTGAAGTTGTTGGATGAACTATCTGTGTACTGAATGCAGCGTAAGAACTGTAAAGGTGAGAATTGTTGAGATATGTGTCGTATTAAAACTTCCGGCATAAGTGAAAGGATGGATTAGAGAAATTTGAAATTATTTGGTCCGTGAATCCAAAGAAGGAGGATTGTTTGGTGAAAAGTGTACTATAGCTACAAAACTGCCAAGGGGAAGGAAGTGGGGAGGACCTGATAAGACTGAATATTTTTCGGTGGAAGAGTTAAAAAAAGGTAAGGGGTAAAATATCTAGGGAAGTGCGAGAATGTGTGCATGACAGGGGTGAATGGCCCAGTGTGTGTGTGTGTGTGTGCGTGCGCGCGCAAGGCTCGACGCCCTTCTAATAAGCCAAGCTTCTGTGCAGGTATATGAACCAGATAATGTTAATGAAGTTTCAGTGACCAAAGGATTCATCCACAAATTAGCAGTTAGAAGTAAAAATGTTGTGTTGTTTTCTCTCTAGAATTTCCCGTTGTTACACAAAGCCCTGATAAAATTGTATATATATAAATACATACACACATACATATTATATATATATATATATATATATATATATATAATATATATATATATAATATATATATTATATATATATATATATATATATATATATATATATATATATATATATATATATATATATATATATATATATGACAGAGAGAGAGATACATACATACATACATACACACACATATATATATATATATATATAATATATATATATATATATATATATATATATATATATATATATATATATATATATATATATATATATATATATCACGAAGGAAGCAGTAGGGAAAGGCATCCTCATCATCTATATATATATATATATATATATATATATATATATATAGAGAGAGAGAGAGAGAGAGGAGAGAGAGAGAGAGAGAGAGAGAGAGAGAGAGAGAGAGAGAGAGAGAGAGAGAAAGTGATGCCAGGAAAGCCATAAAACAAACGTAAGACTTCACTAATTCGTCCTGACATTTTACCTTCGGATGCAAGGCTGGTTTCGTCAACACTTCTCTTGCCTAACAGCTCTCTAACCAAACAATAGGTTACTTCTTCGTGACACAAAGGAAACCCACCATTCACTCCTCTAAAACTCAAATTACTGACAATACTTGAAATAACATAGTTGGCACTAGAGTTCACAATCAGTAATACCTGGTAAACTTTTAGCAATAAAGACTGAATTATACAGTAGAACAAGAAATATTTGTACTAAACGTTATGGCGAAGCCGAGAATAATGTACAGTCTGCCAATATGAAGGTCAAAAATTACTATTTTCACAAACAGTTTAAAACATACATAATAGCATATGGGATTTAGGCCAAAGGCCAAGCGCTGGGACCTATGAGGTCAATCTGCGCTGAAATGGAAACTAACAGTATAAAGGTTTGAAAGTTGTAACAGGAAGAAAACCTCGCACTTGCACTATGAATCATTTGTTAAGAGAAAGTGGAAAGGAAAACGGAAGAAAGAGAAAATGAACGAAGGTACAGTACTAAAAGGAATAAAAAGAGTTGTAGCTAGGGGCCGGAAGGATGCTGCAAGGAACCTTAAAGTAATGCCTACAGTGCACGTCATGAGATGCACTGACGGCACTAACCCCCCTACGGGAATTAAAAAACATAACACTGTCGAAATTCTTTTCATACCCCTCAACAAGAACGCGAAAAAAATAAGAGAAATAATATACCAAAGAGCAAAGAATTCCCAGAAAACAAAATATAAAAATAAATTGAGCTACAAGAAAAGTACAACAAAAACAAAGAGCAAAACCAAGGCTACAACTAGAAAAGAAGAAGAGAAAGCAAAAAGGAATTACCTGGAGCAATGGCAGGACGCGGCGTCCAACTCTTGGGCCCTCTACAGCAGCCACCGCGGCCTGAAACTGAGAAATACTTTTATTAACGAACAAAAGAAAAAGAGGAAAGCAGCAGGAGTTGAGAAAGAGGGTGACGGGAATATGCGGATGCATGCGGTGGAGAATACAATGGAGGCTTAAAATGCCACTGCTTCATCACCAGACAATGGGGGAAAGATT
>JANJGK010000012.1:17944703-17952203 GCA_039081455.1 Macrobrachium rosenbergii | reverse complement strand
AAGTCCAGTAACAAATTGTGGGTGCTGGCACTGACAGCACTGTCAACACTGTCACACCGTGCTCTGAACTACGCAATGTTAAAAAAATAAAAAATAAATAAAAAGAAAACTTTAAACACGCTTTTATCAAAATGCACTAAAAGTAAAATACAATTTTTTTAAGACACCAGGATTTACTTACAATTAATCATGTCTACAAAAGCATGATCAATTGTAAGAAAATCCTGGTGTCTCAAAAAATTATTGTTTACTTTTTAGTGAACTGTAACAAAAGCATGTTTTAAAAAATTCTTTCATATTTTTTTTATTTTATACTTTTTAGTTTTGACAGATATTGTAACATGATACTGAACATGATATCCTGTCGAGCCAAAGGAGGTTTGAAAAATCCGTAGAGTTATATACTTATTCTACCGAGTCAAAGAAGGTATAAAAAATCCGAAGAGTTTCATACAAATCCTGAGATACTGGGAGAGGTCACTGTAGGGTCACTAGAGGTAACTCCTGACCTAGTGACCATGTGAGGTTGTATTGTCACCAGGATTGACTAACCATGCAAAATTTCAAGTCCATCAGGTAAAGGGAACAGGTCGAAAATTGAATTATAAGTTTTGACCCAAACAGACAGACAGACGCAGAAGTCAAGTTAAATAAAATCACGTAAAAACGGAGATTATGGATGAAAAGAATGCATAAAAAAGATCATATTTATATGCCCACAGGGGAAAATAATGTTTCTTGTAAATTCACATACTTATCGGCATGTATGACACTGGAAAAAACATTTATCACTACTTTGCATCAGAGATTTTGGAGGATACAAAAAGAATCATTTGACGTCAGTTTTGGGCATGACTGAACATCCAATATATTTCCCGAAATTGTATTTCATATAATTTAATTCATAAATTCTACACAGAAACACGTTAACTCAAGCATGGTATCCTTTCTTCGAGCTCAAAATAGAGGAAAACTATAAAAATAAAAAAACAGAGATGTGAAAACTCAACTCTTAAATAGATATTAGGATTTTAAAAAAAGCATAGAAGCCCCGGGAGCTGTCATATGTTATGCATGGAATGGAAAAATCTCAGTAATACTAAAAAAGGTTACGTGAAAATAACTTAAAATACAACCCCCTGCCAATCGCCTATCCATGGAAATGCTTTCAAAAAGGGCTTGTCTCCCCTAATCCCAATAGTATTTGATGTTCAAAAAATGTCCACGTTAAAATTTTTCATGTATTTGTTAAAAGTATACGTGAAGGGAGACCCGAACAGGAAATGCTATGGATTATTTTGTTTTGTTATGATTCAGAACATTTATTGAGCCCTTATGTCACTTGCAATCTCTTTCTCCCTCTCGACACACACACACACACACACACACACACGTACGCATATATATATATATATATATATATATATATATATATATATATATATATATATATATATATATATATATATATATATATATATATATATATATATATATATTATATATATATATATATATATATATATATAGAGAGAGAGAGAGAGAGAGAGAGAGAGAGAGAGAGAGAGAGAGAGAGAGATATGAAGATAAAAAGGCCCACAAAAAGGCAATATACACGCTGCGACATTATAATTTGGATATTTCTGTTCACCAGTGAACAGGGATACAGAAGTATCTGAAATATACGGATGCAACGTGTATAGTGTTTTTATGGGCCTTTTTATCTTCACGGTGTATTGCCAGATTAAAGTGAAATATTTATATACTTATATATATATACAGTATATATATATATATATATATATATATATAATATATATATATATATATATATATATATATATAGGCCACACATGCTGGTTAATAACTTACACTCAAGGGAATTCATGCCTGATAAGTGATTTGTCACTGGCAGGATTCGAACCGTTTACTTGGAAACAACGATAAACAGTGACACTAACTTACGCTTAAAGGCAATTGTATATTTGGTGAGCGAATCTCTCCCAGCCAGGGCCCGAGCCTACGCCTTTGGGTTTGATACAGAGGAAACTGGGACTTAGCCTTTCTTCGGTTAAGAGATATGAGTTCATTTTGTCTCTGCTATGGGTATTCATCCAAAACTCAGGTTCTATTCGCAGCTGACTGATAAGTTATCACATAGCTATTTATGAAAAATCTCTCCCATATACACGTGACTTTTACGCTATAAATTAAGCCACAAATACCACTTCGTACAGAACCACCTTCGGAGTAACTTTCCCTCAATAGGGAATTTTATAAAGGAAGAGCCACGATTCAAATCTAGGCACAGAACTCGAATTCGACAGGAATATGTACAGCCGAGTCCAAATGAACTTTTGTTCCCATGTAAAATGAATCCAAGATTATGGGATACTGGTGGGTTAATAACTGTAAACAGGAAAGTGACGTGTGTATAAGTGGAAAAAGTATCATTCACAGCCAGGTGTTCCACACTTAGCAGTCAGCGATCATCGTGGAGTTGTATTGATTTTGATTCTGAATAGAGAATCCGAAATCGATAACAATATGAACAGTACAATTTAAATGAACTTACATTTCTCTTGATAACCGAAAAGATGAGTCTTTTTCCTCTGCATCAAACCCCAAAGACCTGGGGTAGCATACTTTTTGGCGGCAGATGCTTTTATGTATAATTCCCTTCAGGTATAAATAGGATATCATGGGATATTTCTGGCTTAATGTTTGTGGATATATATATTATTAGAGTTGCTAAGGAGTACAAAATAAATACATAAATTAAATAAATAAATAAATAAATAAATAAATAAATAAATAAATAAAGGCAGTAAGACCAACAGAGAGGATGTAGGACCAAGTTTTAATGTGGTGAAAATACCACCATCCAGGAAATCAGATATTAATGAAAATACCATCATCCAGGAAATCAGATATTAATGAAAATACCGCCATCCAGGAAATCAGATATTAAAGTCTCAGAAATTCTGACTTCAGACAAGGATATTGGGACTCAACTGTCTTTCCTTTTCCCATAAAAAAAAACAACCAAGGTGCTTTATCCATCAAAGAGAATACGGATTTCAAAGTTTCAAAGGAACAAACAAACCTGACATAGCCACTGGGTTTTACCTCACTCCTCCCTGAACTTATTTTTGTTGATTCTACCAGACTGGATGCTAATATTTCCACCCTTTCCCTAACGAGATTAGTTATTATGAGCTTTTAATAGCATTATCTCTGTCAAGACATGTATAATTTACATTTATCTCTGAACAAGAAATGAGAAATTATTGTAGTTTTGAACAAAGATAAGAACGGCATGTTTCGTCTACTTTTGAACAAAGATAAGAACAGCATGTTTCGCCTACTAAAAATTAACTATATTTTTTAGGTATATAAAAACAGACATAAGAGGAACATGGTGAGAGACTGACAGATGAGGTTCGTTTTCAAAGGGTATTTAATGGATGACTTTGGGGATATAACTTCTAGTGACAGAGGTAATACATATCGTTATTCGTGTTCATAAGGTATTTATCGGAGGCTTGATTGCTTGCAGGAGGAGGTGTGACAAACTGCTGGCGCTTCAAGAACAACTTTCTTCCTTGATGATGACGATGCACCTCTGCAAAGGGCATGAAGTAATTCTTGAGCAAATTATGCATGGCACCATATCAACAATTCTCAGCCGTCTAATGCTTGAAAAATTGTTAAGGCGATCAAGTAACCCGTAAGGATGGAACAAAACTTCAGTGGAGAAAACGAAGCATTTAAGTAAGCAAAAACGAAAAATAGAGGACACATACAACCGACAGCATGAAAGCGAAATGAGTCTTAATGAACTTAGAAATTACTTGAATTTCCGCGATACGAATAAGTATAAATTTTTTCAACTGAAATTTAAGAAAAATCTGCAAGAGGGAAATAACCCTTTTCTTCATACTGATACATATTTAAGCAAAATATTTTGATTAAAGAAAAACATTACCTGCTTCATTCCTAGCTAAATATTAACTAGCCTGCTTCATTATTAGCTAAAAAGGAAACTCACCACGCTTGCTTCATTACCAGCTAAAGAGTGATTGGCCTGCTTCATTATTTACTAAATATTAGCTGGCTTGCTTCACTAAAGTGAAAGAAAAAACCTCACTAGGCCTGCTTCTTAGCTAGCTAAATTATCTCAGCAGGCCTCCTTTATGACATTCCATGTCGTCTCACTAGGTCTGTTCTCTCACATTCTGAGATATTTTAGGAAGCGTCCTTTATCACACACTCTAAAATATCCTTAGCAAGTCTGCTTCAATGCATCATGAAAATCTCAGCAGGCCACCTTCATTACTAAAAAAAAAAAACATTCTCCATTCATAGCTAAATAAAGTAAAGCAGACCCTCTTCATTGCTAGCAAAAAAAGATCTCAGCAGGCCTGCTTCACTTAATGCTAAACATCTCGGTATACCTGCTTCATTAGCTTCATAGTAGTTGAATAAAAAAATCCGAAGGCTTGGTTCATCTATCATCTTCATTGGCTGTAGGCCCGTGTAAAGCAAGGAGCCTTTAGGAAATTCTGCTATTTATGTCTCACCTATAAAGTACTTTCGCTTCCAAAAACCCCAATCATCTGCAGCCTTCCATTCCACTGCCCTTATCAAGTAACTGTTAAATTTCCATAATTTTCCTATTAGTTTTACTCCTCCCTATCATACCACTTAACTCCTAACATTCTTTTTAAGGCTTTATTCATTGTCATACCATGATTCCTGTCCGTACAGCAATACAGATCATACCAGGCTAATGTATAATATTACTTTCCGTAACTATGCCAGTCTATTTTATTTTCACGTTGATTCATTATCATATTATTTGATTTGCCTTTGTTACAGCCTATAATAGATATCACTGTTCATAAATATTTATTAGAGGCTACAAAGTAGCAAGCCTGCTTCAGAGTATATTTCAGAGTATATTTGAGAGAGAGAGAGAGAGAGAGAGAGAGAGAGAGAGAGAGAGAGACGTTAAAAAAATTCTACCTCATTCAACTTCCTAGTTATCGCTACCTGACACTCACGACGAAGTTTCAAAGCCTAATTAAAGTTTCTCTAATTGAAATGCTAATGAACATCATTCCACTTCAAGGATTTTGCTTGCAATGATCGTCGGAATATTCAAAGAACTAATGATACAAGCCTACGCTGCATACATATATGACATTACATGCAAAGAACTAAAAATCAACCTATAATAATAAAATCCGAGTGGATCTTTCTTGTTTGCCCGCCCCGGGTGGGGCGGGGTAGGTAGGGGATCGGAGGGTAGGGGAGACATGACACCTCCACCATCCTCCTGCAAACATGTTTGTCCGGGCGGGGTAGGTAGCGGACCGGGGAGGGCAGGGGAGACGTGACGAACATCGCCGAGTTCCCAGCGCAGCGTAGCGCGCGCCATCAAGCACGTAAGAAAATAAAAGACAATGTACCAATACTCTAACAAGCAAAAAACAGTTAACAGAGCAAATAAAAGGTGCTAAATTGGCATGGAATATTATAATCATTAATAAGCCCTTTCAAAAATTCTTACTACAACTAAACAAAAATACAAATGAAAATGCCCTGTTACCTTCTTATGTTTACCGATCTTCGTTTTATGACTCGAACAGTTTCCCAAAACTCAGCAGCATTACACGTAGACACCAACAATATCCTACGGCTTTATTGCAAATACTGTTAAATCTGTCAATAAATCCATGTACCTGCGAATTTTACCAGATATATCTGACCTCTTTGTTACCTTTGAACAGAATAGCACATGGCAAATATAAATCTGCATAAAACTATTCAGTCAAACAGAACAAAAACCCAAGAGAACCTGACAATCGCTTGGGACCCAATGTTAACAAGATATATTTAACGGAATCTAATCAATGATTCACTCACATGCTCGCCACAATGATATGTAAAATCATTCTTTCCTGTCCTACTCTTATAAAATAAAAAGTAACATATTATTCACAAATAAATTAGCCAAAGCAATTTCTAAATTAGTTAGTCACGTGTTCTTCCATTATCAACCTTCTTAAAAAGACATTTAATCAATACAGCGAGCTTATTGTGCCGCAATATTTCCTCCCATTTGCCTGCTGTTTCTGTTTGCAACCATTTCCTAGATTTGAACGTGCAACATCCTACAGAAGTGCCTGAGGCGACCAATGTTAACAAAGCATTTTCAACTATACCCCTTTAGTCTTTAATTCTAGGATTGTATGGAAATAAGTTCTCAAAACACCAAGCCTAAAATATTCTTAAGAACCCTAAAATTTGCTTATCTTATTCATCATGACCATGGTCTTAGTTTTCTCGTGTTTCCAAATGTCATCTACACAATGCTTCTGTACAAATAAGACACTTTGCGTGTCTCTTTATTTAGCCCGACCTAGAGTGAGGAACTTCCAAAATCTGAAGTTGCATTATCATTCCTTTTAGACAGACTCTGAATAAAAGTTACTATTTACATACTCGCACTGCTTTCGATTCCGCCTACATTCTTCTCGAATTTCGAAGTCCACTATATATATAAATATTCTCAATTCAATCCTCGTCCTAACGAGCTACCCACGCCGTTAAGTATTCATAACCATTCGGTCGTTCCTTAAATCATTATCACCTAGCCTACACACATTTACATCATTGCAACAGCCTCAATCTGACGTATTTTCTTTCCATGACCGTAATTAACCGCCCAATAAATAAACATGCTGTACTGCACTAGGTAATCAAGATCCAAAAGTGAGAAACGTGATTTTTGTTGAAACTCTGACCTTCCCAGCAAAAGTGTAAATCCAAGATATACTATTCATATTTACAAAACCACCTCTAACAAGATTAAGGTAAACGCCAAAGAGTTTTCAGACGAAGGCCTTGAGGGAAATGAAGATAATCTGCGAGGCGTAGAATCATTTGCATTTCAATAAGTTCGTCGGCAACAATTTCTCGTGCTGTTCCTCGACGGAACTGGAACCTCGCCTATTCTTTCTTTAACCTCTGATCTTGAGGTCATAAATGCACAAGGATCCGATACAGTGATCAAGTTCAATGCAATTACGTAACCACAATCTGCGTCCAAATGCAGTCCATGTAGTTTATATGAAGATAAAATGCCCAACCTCTCTTTTTGGATGTCTAAGGCTTCAGACGCGCCTTGCAGACCAAATCGCCAAATCTGCATCGGATATATATGGATTGTAGTTTTGATGTTACAAATTTTGATCATGACTTTCTTACTAAAGATTTAAAACAATCATATGTGTTATAGTTTGGCACTACGCTATCTTTTTTTTTTTATTATTTATAAACAGACAGACCTAAACGAAAGGAAAATGCTTAATCATTTTATAATCCACACCTGTTCGCAGACCTTACTCTTCTCTACAAGGTGGCCTCATTTTCTCTGTCTACAACTCGCACTTTTAAGAAAAGTGTTGGGGATCCTCCAGTCCTACCCCTTTC